>CAJRST010038888.1:2876950-2904979 GCA_907169785.1 Menidia menidia
CACACACACACACACACACACACACACACACACACACACACACACACGCAGGTTCTTTCTGAAAACATTCATTTTGAAAGTTTCTCCTCTTGAGTCTTAGAGCTTTAACCTCAGTACTGTATGCTAGTGTGTGTGTGTGTGTGTGTTTGCTCGTGAGCCTGTGCGTGCGCGCGTGTGTTGCCATGGCAAAGGAGTGTTAAAACACTTTCCAGGGATGGACTATTGTGTCCCGGAGCAGAACAACAGGCCGACCACAACAGAAGCCAGCTAAACACATGCACAAACTAGATTTAGCATCCTACATTTAAGGCACAGTACTTTTCCGTGTGTTTACATGTGCAAATCATCACCATCGCGCATGTGTGTATTGGATGTCATATGTTTTCATTTAAGGTATGCATATACATTGTATATTGAATGAATTCTGCAGTTTACTCGTGTGTGTGTGTATATGTGTGTGTGTGTGTATTTGTGTGTGTGTGTGTGTGTAACTCACCCAGTGTTGTAAATGTGCTCTCTGATGTGGTGGGCCGTATTTAGACAGAGAGCAGAGAGTGCCGAGGAAGTTGACAGAGGCGTGTGTGTATTTGTGCATTTTTGTGTGTGTGTGAGAGAGAGTCGGAGCCAAAGAGATTTTATGTCACCACCAGACCTGGAAAACTTCATGCCCTTTTCTATCAGGCCAAAATTTTGGTTCTTTGGACGGGCCACTGTATATTTTTCTGTACATTATATGTGTGTGTGCGCATGGGTAGGTGTGTGCGTGTGTGTGTGTGTGTATGTGTGTGTGTGTCTGCGTGTTGGTTAGTAGCAGGGCGTAGCTGAGCAGAGAAAAAATATCTTGGCCAACCACGGGAATGAACCCACCCACTTTACCACACCCAGAGAAGGAGCAAGCAGTGGTCTCCATCAACATTTCTCTTTTTCAGTCTTTGTCTTTTGTTGCTTTTCCCAATTATTGTGTTGCATTTGAAAGCATCAATATTTTCTGTCATTTTCCCTTTCCTGGATGGACTTCTTTATTTGATTTGGTTTCCCCTCATCTTCCCATCCTTCCGTTTTAAACTCAGGTGTTAGATCTCCTTCACATTTCTATTGCTAATCGTCCTTCATCCAATCTTCTCAACAGCTTTTGTGTCTCTTTATTAACTGGAAGACACCTACACATAACTTACTATTAATGAGAGAAGTCTCAGAATCCCTTTTGAAACTTCCACTCAAAAGACATCCAGAGATTCAGCCTGTAAAAGCAAGGCATCATTGTCACTAAGAGACACGGCAAACCTCAATGAGACTTAAACATTTCCTGAATCCTTCCGTGTATATCCAATCAAAAAGATATCAATAAAGACTGATTATTAGTAAGTTGGTCACGCTGATACTGTTGAAGTTGTTTGAAAATTGCTCAGCTGCTGTATCCATTTCAAAGCGGCAACATGACACCTTTTAAGTTTTCTGCTACGCTCAGAAGACATAAAGTTTTCCTTCACAGCAAAGAAATATATAAATAATACATTAATAAATTAATCAGAATTCTTTCATCTGTTTATTTGATATCAATGAAGTAAAACATGGTTTAAAAAAAAAACACACTCCCAAGCCTTCACTTCTTCTCTCCAAGTGTATGGGAAACATGTTCACTGTCCATGAAGACACTCCCCGTCATCACTTTGGACACAGACAGCAATAATAACAGTGTGTGTCAGTGTGTGTACATGTTTCAGTGCCCATTTGCACATAAATATCTTTTTTTTCCCCCCTCCAGAGACAGTTTATACATGAATTGTTCTATGGGATCTGGCATGGTCTGCATACACACACACACACACACCACCAGTACGCACACATACAAACCCACACATACGTCCAGCCATAGACGGGCCTGTTGTGCTTCAGCAGCACATTCCACAACAAGAATAGTATTAAAAACTGCCCGTCCAGCCTCTGACAGACTCTCTGCGGCTCTCTCACACAAAATCTTCCTGTTTTTTTATTCCATCGTACAGTATTAGAAAGAGAAAAGGTTTAGAGGATTTTATTTTTCAGGCTGATTTAGTTGGAACATTTGTTAATGACCTTTTCTATCCAAGAAAATCCATATCCAAGAACTTTGAGTTTTGTCCCTTTTAGTACTTAAAAATGAGCGTCGAAGCAAAAAGAGAAGGACGCTATCTTGTAGTACATGATTACTCTTTAAATATGCATTTAAGGAAATTATTCAGCCATGTTCTGTGTGGTCAGTTGCATTTTATTCACAAATTGTGTGTTTTGTACTCACCAGTGAGGTCTGTAAGTTTTTACAACTACTTTGAACTATTTTAGCCAACGGGAGCTATTTAGATGCTTTCTGTCTTGTGATTTCTGTGTGCGTTCGTCCATCTTTCACACGCTGACCACGCAGGCCTGTTTTACACCTTCACACAGTACTGATGTGTTGTGTTCGGCCTCCTCGGCCGGACTGTACAAAAGCCGAGGCCCACACGATCTAAGATGGCCCACCGCTCCGCAGTCCGCTGCTGATCCAATCAACACGCGCAGCAGAGCGGACTCTGTAAATCTGCAGGTTTCAGCTGCAGAGTCCTTACGGTGACGGGGCGGTGATGCGGGCGATCTGTGCGGCCTCCTCTATTTTGACTACGGCTGTCTGCAGATGAATGCATTGCCGTGATCCTCGGCTAACATAAGAACCCAGGCAGAACATGTGGGCTTTGAACGCAGCGCAGATAGCATCGCTCTGCCCACCTTATCGTCACACTGACTTTTGTTGCTGTGGTTTTTGGTTTTTATTTCAAGAGGAACAAACAAGTGTTGCCCTCTAAACTCTGGAGGAAGATGAACAGCCTAAATAAGTTGAAAGCAGAGTTTTGTTTTCATGAGCCGGGACACTGTTGAGCGGGATCAATTTTCATACAAGCGAAAAGACAAGCAGCATATAATGTGCATCAAATAATGTATTTACTTATATTTCAATGGTAAATATGGGGTATTTATATATGTATATATATACTGTAAATACTTAAAGAGAGAGAAAAAAGACTTAAAGACTTAAAGGCTGTCCAGTAATGATCATTTGTGAAGATTTACAAATTATCTTTGACAAATAAACGGAGAAACTAAAGTAAAACCCAGTACTACCATGTTACCTCTCAGCAGCAGTGAGTGTTACTCATTTTCTGTACTGTGGGATTTAAAATGGCAACCATTAGCGCTTATCTGAGTCAAACACAAATGTATATAAGCAGAAATCACAGCAATCATAGCAGGAGGCGTTATCACAATGAATTAATAAACTGTCTTTGCTCAAATGAAAACGTCCTGGAAAAAACTATGGTCTAGGAACACACACGACCAAATACCTCAGTCACACATGATCTACCAAAACCCACACAAGGGCAATCATGTCATTAGAGAAGGCAGCCTCTGTAGGGCTGAAGGATGGCCTAGTTTCTTTTTTGTTTTTATGTCTTTTCTTTTCCATGCTGACAAGCATGTTCCTCAAAATGAAACACCTCCTTTATAATTTTGGAGAGCGGTATTGCAATGGATTTATTCCCTCGAGCGGCATTCAGTTTAACCGCTGATGTGCACTCAAGGATTTCCTCTCAGGCCGATTTCAAGCAGACGTGGTTGCGTCGCATTCACGCGGAGTTCAAAAACGCTCCCTGGCTGCTCTAAACCTGACAAACTCCCGACTCCGTCCAGGTAGCCGCTGTCCCATGTGAAAAGGGCTTAACGTCACCTTGATCGCATCAAGTCGGAGCGACGCGGAGCACAGGCCTCTGCCCTGTTTAGTCTACCCACTTAAACTTTGTTAGTTTGTCGAAGTAGAAGACTGACAAGCTGTGACCTGACCCCCTTTTCATTTCCATACAGGAGGGAAGCTGCCATCTTGTCTTACAACGTCAATGTTTATCGAATCATTGCTACTGCTCCCCCGAGGACCCGTTCTCACACACTGTTTTATTTCCTGCCTGAAGAGAAAATGTAAAAACCAAGGAGGGACACTGGTCTCCCCGGCCAGTGGAAAACGGCCCCTGACACACACAAGCGCACGGAAAGTTTTTACACATCTGGTCGTTTGACTTTTATAATGTTATGTTGGAGTGTTCTGCTCCGCAGAGTCAAGGTTGAACATGAGAGTATCCTCTATCATTCCTGTCAGACTTCATATTCACTATGACTTCCTTTTCATCAGCTTTTTTAGTAAGAGCTACCTCTGTGTGAATATAAAAACAACCAAGAAACTCAAGCTCTGGCTGCAAAAGCACTGACATCAGTGAAATCAAAGCACATGTTAAGTCATGAACCAGTCACTATGATGGTCCTTCAAACTCCACATGGAAAATGTTTTACAGGGAGGGACGGAAACACCCAGGGGCAGCTTCAAAATGGACTAAACCAACACGCTCATGAGTGAAATGTGAGGAATAAAGTCCAGCGACGACAAAAAAAGTTAAGGAACATCTTACTAACCTAGAAGATATGTCGCAAGCCATCTCTGAGGGAACTGTCCATTCAGCACCACAAATACAGAACACAAGTAAATAGAAGGAATAAGTGACCTATTAAGAATTATTAGCCCACACAGTTGTGTTATTATGATGACACGAGTAACAAAAAAGGTATCTATAAAACATATGTTTTGGGTAATTTCTCAGCTGTAAGACTTCTTATGTAACAGTCAGTATAGTTTAATTAATCCTACATTTTAGGATGGAAGACTCTTTACATTGAACATCTCTTTTTTTTAAAGGAGGCCAAAACGAGCAGCATCTTAGACCAGTTTTAGGTACAGCGACATAAACATGTGCACTGCAACCTTGTCTTGTCTGAGTACTGCTGGAAAAGGCTCCAGTGGACCCTCACTAGACCCTGAAATGGAGTGATTGTGTGCAGAAAACAGATGGATGGAACAGGCATCAAAAACAAGAGCAGCAGTCATCAGAATCAAAACTTTTACAGCCAGATTCTCCTGCATCTAAGAGGATCAAATATTATTTAATTTATTTGCAATACAAGCTACATGAGACCAAATATATTGTAGGTATGTCTGATAAAGGTAGTTTACAGCTTAACTTATTTTCCTCTTACTTTTTTTGGAAGATGGGGACAAAAAATCTGTACAAGTCAATTAGGGACACCCTGACATACCCTGATCTTCTCCCTCAACAAACAAAAGTTAAATTCTTTGCACTGGTAGAGATAAAACACATAAAATGTATCAATACTGGTTGAAGTGACAACTGGCTGCAGTTAGAATGCTTCTTCTAGTTTTACTTGGCACTTATGCACTCTTCGTGCTGAGGAAAGAAGTCAGAGGTGAGGACTCTTCACCTTTGACATGGAGCAGATCAGGCTTTGACCTGTTCCTCAAATGATGATTATTTACCTTCCGTCAGCGCAGAGTCTGTCGGCAGTGGCACCTCACACAGTTTCCATCAGTGCTAATCTGAACAGACAGTATTGGAATGAACTCTGACCCCAAACACCAGGTCGACTTAGGTTTCAGACCTGAACGCTGCCTGGGCAATGTCAGTTTTTTTTTTCCATTCTTTCCCCGATCAAAATAACAACAATAAGGAAGACATACAGTCAGGAAGAAAGAATAAAGAGGTTTCCTTTTTTCTTCTGCGCGCTGTTACGACCAGTGATGAACTTTTCACCTTTAATCTTACCAGTAATTTGATTAGATGAATCATTCTCGTCTGACCTTTGCCGAACACAGCCATAAAACAGCGCCCAATGCATTCAGCCTTTACATATATTTGATTACGGATGGCTGTACTGCCAGGCTGATATCTCCAAACTGCCAAAAGGCCACACATAACTTCTACTAACAAGTTTACATTTAGCATGTATACAGAGAGGCCGTATCCGTGAACATCGGTTCAGGACAGAGTGGTTGATTTGTTGCGTTGCCATTTGTCTACACCTGCCTCGCACTGATTCGGTGTTCTCTGTCACACATGCAGAAATCCACACAGGCTCCTGCTGCCTGTTGGCTCAGCTGCCATGGGGGGGGATAGACAGGCTGCGAGAGACTGTGTGTGAAGTGGTAACCAGACAGTTAGCATCCATCCCCGAGGATTAGACTGTCGCAGTGGGCTTAACCCGCTCCCCGTCCTGATGAAATGACCACTAAAACACGTGTGAAAACTCTTGATTGGCACATGCCGTTTTGCCCCTCTTTCATGTATTTGCGACACGTTTCTTTACAGCTTCACTGCTCGGATACAGACACACCCTCGCCCCGACATGTCTTTCATGTCAGACCGTAAAAGTGCTGAGGCCACCGACAGAGAGAGGGAGGGAGACAATTTGCACTTTCAGACAAACAATTTGTGGTCGGCTATTTCGGTATCTTCGCTCCCTAAATATTTGCTCTCGCATGTTCTGCGCAGATAAAGAGTGTGTTTGTGTCGGGCTGCGAAAAAGCGAGCGAGAACGTTCAGATTCGGTTGCACGTATGTGACTTATGTCTGTTTCTGTTTACAGCTGTGTGATTATATGGTCGGGCGGGGAGACAAGTGGCTTTAGTCAGAAAACACAAGCGGTTCAATGTACTTTAACATTTAGCACCTTTTAAATCGTGGAGGCGGAAAATACTGTCGTGGCAGCCTGTGATGTTGGGTTTACACTTTTTTCCCAAAATAGAAATAAAAAAGCTAAACAAACAAAAGTAATTGTGCTAAATATTGTTTTTTTTTCAATGTACTGTTCTGAGCCCAGATCACATTTTCGACGCTTGCTTCGATCAATGTTTATGGCACCCGTCTGCCACACACTGCACCCGAGTCTCCGTCTCTTAAGCCCTAGACGATGAGCCGTCTGATTAGAGCTTTTCTCCTGAGTGTGTGCGCGCACGCACACAGACACACACTTCCAGAGAGCAGTCTGTTGTCTGCATCACGTACATGCAAAGACAGATACCGACACAGAGACACATGCAGATACTTTAGAGGCAGTTCTTACGTTGCAGTCTCCACACACACACACACACACACACATACACACACAGTGAGATACCAGCCTGTTGTCTCCAGTCTCTAAACCCTCTCCGTTCTCATGGAGATAAGAAGTGCGTCTCATTGTTGGCAGACAACAGTCCTGTTATCATCTTATCTGCGGGCCAATCCAAGCTGGAGGAGGTGGGGCTGAAAAGTGTGTGTGTGTGTGTGTGGGGGGAGTGTGAGTGTTCAAGGGGTGGGGGGTTACTTTGAATAAGTGGGGGTCCTTTGTCATGCAGCAGGTGCCGTTGTCACTCAGTTTGTCTTCATATTAAAACCCTCTTAGATTTGCAGAGTGTCTGCGCGAGTCTGTTAAGGAACAAAACACAATGAGCGTGCAAACATCAGTTAATCCTTATTCTTAACTCAATTACAATATGACAAGCCAGCTGAAGTCGTACTACGAGACGGTCGAACTCTGTCCTTGAAGTCTAGAAAAGCCAGAAAAAATGTCAGCACACTGAGACCTTAGCAGTGATAAAAAAGATATTCTTTGTTTTAAACTTTATATTTAGGCATTTATTCTAGATTGATAATATGTCCACTTCATTTAGTCTTTAACAGTCACAATTCAAGCATCACAAACAAGTTGACTGAACAAGATATTCCTCATCTTTTAATTATGAGTCATTCTTAACCAACCCCTTCGATCTGTTTGTGTTGACATAATGTACAGAATATGAAATGTTCACATCAAATGTCTTTTTTCTTCTTCTTTAATTCAGATAAAGACTCCAAAGAAAAGAAAGAGGTGTCCAGAGAGCCTTCGGAATCCACTGTGAAAGAAGACGAAGGTGGCGCAGAGGAGCCTATCAAAAAAGAGAAGAAGGAGTCATCGAAAGAGAAGAAGGAGTCAAAGAAAGACTCGAGCAAAGAGCCCAAAGAAGAGGCAAAGAAGGAGACCAAGAAGGACTCATCTTCCAAGGAGAAGAAGGAGTCATCAAAGGAGAAAAAGGAGAAGGACAAAGACAAGGAAGGAAAGGAGTCCGGGGATAAAAAAGTCTCCAGGAAGTCATCTGTAAAAGTGAAAGAGAAGAAGAAGGAGCCGGAGGCTGCCGAGGGTTAACTGCACCGGTGCAATAAGTTCTCTTTATATGCATACAGAAACACACATAAACAGAACGCAAGATATATGTCCAAACAGCACACGCATCCAGGGCCTCACACATATAAATACATGTATGTATTTATTTACCAGGACATGTAAACATATAGCAGGTCGTGTCATGTGATGCCATACCGATACGCGCTCCTACAGTCTGAATATATATTTATATGTAAATATACCCGGTCGAGGTCACATAACTGAGCTGCGAAACAATTTCCTCCCAGACACGTGTTTACATTGGCTGGTAACGACCGATCCTCGAACACACGTCCTCTCTCTCTCCCGACTCTCTCCCTCGTCCCCGCCGTCTTCGCTTAGCCTCAGCACCCCCCCCCCCCCCCCCCCCCCCCCCCCAGCCCCCCCCAAACCCCCCCCCCCCCCCAATGCCCACGCCCACGCGCACTTCCGGACGTGACGTCACACTCGAGGACATGTGGCGGCCGATTGGGTACGCGCTCCCCGTTGGGTAAAAACAGGGACTGTTGGCAATCAAGAACCCAAGGGGGCTAGTTTGACACCTCAGGTTTTTGCTCTTATCTTTAAATTTATTACAAAGGGAAGTCCCTTGGACAAAGATCTGCATTAGCAGTTCTAGCTATAAATGAATATTTATTGTAATGTATGCATTTCTACAGTAATCGTCGTTAGATTAGCTTGACAGAAGAATTTAGGCGGGCAGCTGGTCTAATGACTGGAGACGGATGTGGATGGTGAGTTAGTGAATGTTCAGCTGAAGCTCAGGGGAGAAAGGTTTGGGGGGTTTCAGAACCTGAGGGAACATGTGACCCGTGTCCGCTTCACAAATTGAGAGAAATCACCCTGTCTATCCAAAAGGCAACATCCTGTGGAGGAGGAAATCGTTCTCCGCTGACCGCCAGGGGTTGGACAAATAAGGTGCTTCAGAATTTTGCAAATCTATATTTTGCAGCGAAAGTAAAAATCTGAGGGGCACGTTTCTGAAAACTGGAACAACAAATTTTCTATTTGTCAAAAGAACAGATCTGCATTCACAGAAAGAAGAGACGGCCAAATTTTTGGAACAAACACATAAAGAAATGACTAAATGTTTTTTAGCTCATTCAAATGCACATTGGGCTTTGAAAACATGCACACACGCACATAGATAGAAATAAAGGAAAGTCGTTTTGAGCCGTATTTCTGCCAGAATTGAAGCGATGAGACTTCAGCCATAGACGCTGTGCCACCAGCTCCGTCACGTCCAGTTCCAGCTCAGCCGTCCTCTGGGAATGTCCCTTTTAGTTTGTGTTGTGAAACAGACGTCTGTTCGCAAAGTCGGTCATGGCCTCTGTTGTCGTTTTCTGTACAAAAACAAACCTCACGTACTGTAGTGTGGATAGTTTTTTTTTTTTAAACGTAGATATTTTCAAGTTGGATGAGCGACAAAATTCGAAGCAGTTGAAGCTCCACCTGCTCACCGTTGCCAAGGAAGATTGTTAGAAAATGTCTGTGATGTTACAAAGGTTCCCACTGGACACAAGGTTGTGCAGGTAACTGATCCAGTTTATGTTGAGTGTTTGTGAGATAGAGAACATTTTTGCAATTGTCCTAGACGTGATTCAGATTTACCAGGCTCCTGTTCAGAGTCTGCTTTTTCTAGCCACATTTCATTCCCAGAGGTCTCTCTGCACTTCAGAATACACGTTTGTAATTGGAGTGCAGTCTGTAGAAGATCCCCACGAGGATGAGGTCAAACTTATTTATGAAATATTTAGTAATAAAAGTTGCCCGTCAGTAATTAATGGCCTGTGTGTTCTGTGTTATTTGAGTCATTTTGGAATTTTTTTCCAGCTTTTTATTGGTCCTGTGCTTTTAAAAATGTTATTTTATTTTATTTTACCACATACGTTCCTATTTAAATTCAGAGATATAATGTAGAGAAATTTAAAGAAATAAATTCCCATTGAAATCATTAGTATTTTGAATCTGCTTCAAATTAAATCAAGTTCATCTTTAACATCATTCATCTTTAAAATGTTCAAAAGAGATTGAGATTTTGAAATTATGCCCATATTTATAACATTTATTGTAATTAAATGAAAATCCGTTCAGTTCAAGTTTTTTTTTACACACACATGTATACTCATAGGTATAGACACAATCCTTTCAGTTCATTGACATATCACCGCTTTGTGCGCCACTTTGTCCACACTTGAATGTGTGCGTCTCGTGATGAAGGATAATGAGATTCCGGTGGATTTGCGTTAAACGTGGGGTTCTGCAGCAGAGGTCACACTTTACAAGATCCTTCTCCTGATCTTTATCAGAGGTTTCAGCTGACACGCATCATGTGTCTGTATGGACCACGCTGATGCAGGTTCTCTCCAACCCACATTTAGTCTGCTCTCTCTCTCTTTTCCCAGGTTTAATCCATTGAAACGTCCGCTCTGCGTTGCATCGGATCTTTTCGTCCGAACACTAATCATCAGAGCAGACTAAATGTTTCTTTTCACTCCAAGTCGGGGGAAACATAAACACACTTTTTAAGAGTTTTCCTGGTGGAATTCCGCCGTGAAGGGCCTTTTCAGAAATACAAACGTTCGAATTTCCGGCTCTCCATCATTTCAAAGCAGTGTTGTTCTTACTTTTTCTGTTTTTCCCCAAAGAATTGCTAATAAAATGAAAAAGAGCAACCTGACACGTGTCGGGTTGATGCACACGACTCTGCTTAATGACTTTTGAAGGGACTGTTTTTGTTTTTCCTCCTCTTGGGTTGTGCAGGTGAGTAGGTAGGGGAACGGTGTGAAAGCAGAGCGGTCCCTGTGTGCACGTGTAGATCTGGTCTCCTAACCGGTGATTTCCTCACATCTTTCTTTACTCAAATGGCATCAGCTTCCTTTGCTTTCCCAGCCACTTGCTCATGTTCTCTTATCTTCTTTCATCGTCTCGTTTGACTTTCTCCTTTTACTTCCTGTCTCGGTCTGGTTTAGCTCCATCCCTCCATCCATCAACCCTCACAAAATTACCATTCTTTTTCTTTTTTATTCCATATACCAGCTCTCTTTAACTCTTTCACCACTCACAGGAACTTTCTGTCAAAGTGGTAAACGTTCCCAAAAAGTTAGGAACTTTATCCACTGTATCCAGAGGAGGTTCAGAGTTTGGATTTAGGGGAGCCGGCGTCTTTCTCTGGCTTTTATTTTGCAGCTTATTCCAGTCTCTCTGAGTTCAAAGTGTAAACAAACTGGATCAGATAATTACCAAATTATTTTTTCTTTTTCTTGCAGCACAGTTGGAGTATCAGCAACACTTTAAATTAAGGGAGAAGACTTAAGTGGTTTGGATTTTTCCTTTGTGTGAACAGCACTGATCCCCTATTTTGATCCCTGGAGAAAATTACCAAAATTATACTTGGCTGTCTTGATAGCTATTATTTCCCTGAAAGATTTCTCCAAAATTCTCACTTATGTGGAAAGACTGGAGACATTTATCATCGTGCTTGATGTTTTGGTCCTCTAAGACTTTTCCTGTTCTATTTTGATGAATGTTTGAATGTTATGTTCACGTTGTCACGTGAAGGTTAAGATGCTTTAGGTGCACTTTTTACTTACACTGATTTATTATACATAGTTTTGAGCAAAAAAAATGCAATCATACTCTTTAAGAAGTGCTTCTGGATAATGTTTGCATTGTATGGTCTGACATCAGTAGAAGAAAGTGTTTCCAAATTATCCCAATTGAGGATTTACATATTCAAGTTAACCGGCATTAACCAGCAGGAGCACGTTCTGCTTTAGCTACCAACCTGATCAACCCCAAGTGTTTAGGTACTGACTGAAAACAAAGAAATAACAGCAACTAACTCACACGTCAGCTAACAGCGGCTCCACAACATGCATCTTGAAAGAGCTTTTTACTTTGATAGAAACGGTTTTGGTATCCCCTTTCTTCACCTCCTTGAAAGACCTAGACCCCTCTCATCAGCTTTAGTCTCTAACAAACTCAAAGCCAACCTTATTACTCAAGAAAACCCATGTTCATGTGAACAGGTGGATGCGAAATGTTCCAGAAACACAACCAAACTGTTTAATGGAGCAAACATAAAAAGATTTGATTTGTTTTTTTGCTGGAGGTTTAACACAAGCTCGGTGCATCAAGAGCACCAACGTGTCTGCTGTCTCTCCCCAAACGAGGAGAATCTGGGGTGTGAAATGTCAAGAAGGGTCGCGTCCTGGTCCAAGACAACAATAACCGAGCTGAAAAAGTAAAAGCCCCCTCCTCACCACGGTAATTTGGCTGTTTTTCCTCTCCTTACTCGAGCTGAAGTTTTACTAAATCTCTAATACGTTGAGTGATTTTCATGACCTCTGGGCCCGTGAAGCCTGTGCCGAAAGCATTCCCTGCTTCCTTCCTGTAAAACGTCCTGTCCGCAGATATGTGGCTTCTGTCCGAGAGCCCTGCTACACGCCAAGAGATTAACTTGTGGCATGACATCCCTGCAGAAAGCTTGTAAAACTGGGAGAGTATGCCGCGTGATAGATCCCAGAGCTCCCACATTAATTCAAAATCTCCCTGGAACATACCAGCCTGCCTCTAAAAAGATAGATGTTTAACACTTCTTAGCGTCCTGAAATGGTAACAGCAGACCTTCTGCATCATTCCTTTACACTTTTTAGACTCTCCCCAGTTTCCAGGGTGGTTGTGATTTAATAAAACAACAACAAAAGACCAAAGATCATTCATAAAAACGCTCCATAAATGCCTTAAATATCAGCCGTCCTTACGAGCACGTAAATGCACACAATTACACGACACAATTAGTTTTTATTGTGTAGCACCACCCTCCGGGCTGCCAACGCCGTCTGATATGAGACTTTAGTTTCCAAGAAGATGCAACGCTGATCCTTTAGCAAGCAGACGCGTTGACTCTGGCCTCATTCGTTCAGCAAAACGGTGGTTCCGCAGCATTAGCTGCGGCTCCGTGCAGCCACATGCATCCAGGCCTGCTCATGGTTAAGTTTTTCCTTTGAAATTGGACTTTCCTCATCCAGAAACTGCGACTGAAAATTAATGGAAGCGAAGGCGCTCCTGTTCAAGCTGCTAGACCCGAGTTCCCCGGAATGGTTCTTGTGTTGTGGGCCTGTGGCAGACAGCTGGGTCTAACCTCTGCCCCCCATCACTCACCCCTCAGACTCCCAAAGCCAGACCCGCTGGCTGCAGAGGGCTTTAACCTCAGGGCTCCTGTCGGAAGACAAGAGGGGACCTCACATTGCCCCGAAGACCCCCAAGTAAATCCACCCACGGGGTGGTGGCCCACAAGAGAGAGGAAAACTCAAGTTTTACAATTCCCTGCTTTCATCTTGAAAAAAAGCTATTTTTCTTCTGTTTTTTCTTCTTATTTATAGAATAGACTTAACATACATTATGATATGAATGAGTGAAATGGGGAATCTTATGTAAGAAGTTTCATATAAAACCTGACACTGAAATATCAACCATCATGTTGCTGCAAATTGATTTTCCTATTAGGTTTGTAGGAGTATTGCATTTCAGTGTGTGTCTGTCTGAGCCTGTGGAGGACCTCTCATAAGTACCATGAATAGTATGAGGATTTTAGCTGAGAATCTGTTTTTATTCAGTTCAATATTTGCAACAGGGAATAAGAAAGTGCTGTCCGATACTCTCTGCCTGATTTCTTAGTAGAATCTCATTCTAAACCCACATAAGTGGGGAATGTTTGGTATTCAGCTATAGGTAAAATCCTGTTTGTATCACAGATGGTGGTTTGCATCGTTTAAGATTTGATTGCTACAAATGTAAACCCAAGCCCTAAATTATTCAGTTTTAGTGGCTGATTTGTTGAAGAAATTTAACTTCAGACTTTAGTTGCCATATCTGATCCTTCGTTCAACGGGTAGCACTGCCTGTTTCTATTTTTCTCCGATTCTCATCCACACTTAACACAGATTTTGGGCCGTTTTCATCTGCAGATTGCTTTGATTTCTGAAATAAATATATAAAACGTATTTTCTATAGCATTTTTTTGTTGTTCAGTTTGAGTTTTAGAAACAGTCCTTTCGGGTCTTTCAGTATCCTTTGCAACTTCTGTACATTCTGAGGGGTTAGAGTGTGTGTGCTGGCTGATGAGGGGGATCCCTCAGTGTGGTCAGATCAGGTCAACCTGCTGCCCCCTCTCTGTTGCCATCTAGTGGTTAATATTACTGAAACTCAACCTCTCACACTGAAGCAACCCTCACCTTTGATGGGCACCTTCAAATGAATTCTTTCACCATTACACTCTGTGTTATGTGTGTGTGTGTGTTTTCACTTTAAATCACAAAGTGTCTTTTTGCTATTGTCTGTTATGTTTTTAATCTCTTTCAGACCATCTCTTCAACTTATTTTCTCCTTCTTTGCAAACTTGATTTTCTAAAACATTTTAGTTTCTCCCTCCTTTGACCGTCTCCTTTTCCTCACACACACTCACATCTCAGTTGTGCCCGTGCTGGTGTGTGTTTCTAGATCGAGCGGTGGCTGACACTCAGTTAAAAGCTGCTGGGTGGGTCCTAATTATTTCTTTGAAGACTCGCTTTTCCTCCCCGTCTGAGCTTCTGATGAGCTTCTCTTTATACACACACAAACTCACACACACAAACACACACAGACACACACACACAGGCTGTGTAACGCAGCCCGCCTCATCTGTCACAGTGTGACTTTCATGTTGACTCCAGGCTGAAGATTTATAGGAACATAATGCAAAAATTTAGAAGAGTTTGCACGGTGAAGGAGTGTGTTAAAGTGTGTTTCCTCCATGTTTCTGTGATTTAGAGCTGTGTTTAGCCTCCACAGTTGTGTGAGAAAAGATCATGGAAGCTGTCTGTCCCTCTGAAACTGATGAGAACAAAGCACAGATGAAGAAAATGATGGGATGGTCCAACATAAGGAACCCAAATTCATCAAATCAGAGAATATGATGGGTTGGAATCTAATGTGAAAGTAAAAACACTTAGCTTAAATGTATTGCTTTGGAATTTCTTACAAATAAAGAACCAAGGACTAAAACCCTCAGTTTTCTCTTTGGTCAATCTGAGTTAAAAGTATCAATAGTGCACAATTTCACTCTGTGATAGTTTATTGTGAATTACTTAATTCAAAACTTATTTTAATGATAGGTTTGATTTAAAAAACACATACTGTGCAGTGGAACACCGTCTTATTCTTCCTATCTACCGGTGGGAAGAAAGTTTCACGCCCCAAAACAAGACAGTGGAAGATCCCTGACTTCTACCTGGGGAGGCAACGCTTCCCCTGGAGCGGTTAACCTGTGATGATGAAACAGGTAGAAGCCAAACACAAAGACCCCAGAGGAACATCCCCCCTCTGAGCCAAGTAAGAACGACTGCATTTAAAAACGCGTTTCTCTTTGCCATCCCGGTGAGCCATTTGCGCATTGTGCATTCCATTTATCTGAGATGAAGTCAGTAAAAAATAACCTATTGTTTGGTTATTCTTTCACAACTTCTGATATGCAGTTTTTTTCTTGCCAGTCGTGCGCACTCGCACAAATGTAGAGCGATTTACTGTTCAACAAGCAGCGAACATACAGCTAATAAAGAAAGAAATGTTATATGACTGGAGATAGATACATTTTAAAAAGGGTATTACTTTGCTGTAGGAGATGAGACGTGGGTCAGAGAGGGTCTGGAGAGTCTGGACGGGGCTCCGGAGCGCTCTGGAGGCAGGAGGAGGTCCCGGGTTGCGCAGAGGAGGCAGGACTTTGCGGCTCCGTGGAGCTCTCCCACACCAGAGGTCCGCTTTAATATCAGCGCAGGAGGAGCAGAAGCAGGTCGACTTTTTTACGCCGCGCAGACACAGAGAGGCTGCATTCTGCTCATCCACACGGCACGCGGATTTTGAACCAAGAGCGCAGATCATTACGCTTGAGTTCTTTCTCTCAGTTTTTTTTTTTCCTATTTACAGACTCACCAGCGGGCTGCTTGGTGATGTTTGAAGCTGTCACGTTGTTATAATTCTGAAAACTACCACGCACTGTGGTTTGGACTCTTCTGACAGCCGGTGTGGCGTGTCATTCTTTTTTTTTTTATATTTTAACGCCATCCATATTTCTCATCTGGATTATTGTATTTCCAGGATGTATGACTCCTGCTGATTGATAAAAGTGCCTAATCCCAGCACGGACCTGTGTTCTCAGCTCCGGACATGTGCAGCCCCGCTGGCTCCTGCGTGCCGCCCCATCTTTGTCATTTTAATGAAACTCTAATTATCGCGCGTCTGGCTGATTGTCGCTTTGCATTTCAGAGCACCAGGACACACTAAGCAGTCTGTCTGCCGGCCTCCAAAGAAAAGAAACAAATCAGAGATAGACGCTAACTGCGGATTTGTTTGACTTTATTTTATTTTGATTTTTTTTATACTTTTGATTAGTTCATACCCTGCAGAATATTTCATACATTTTTTTTTTTCACGGAGCAATCCCGAGGATGTTGCTCCGCAGTATGAACTCTCCCTCCTGGTCCACCTGTAGGTTTTTCCTCTGCTTTGTGTGGCTGCTACAAACGCCCCGGTCTTCCTCTCCGCTAATTACAGGTAAGATTAAAGGGATCATATGGCTTCATAATGATACATCACAACACCCACCGTGCGTAAAAATCTATCCAAACCGCTGGTTATGTTAGTCTGCTGCTGCTTCAGCCTGCTCTCTGCTCTGAGGAGCGCACTGGAGTCACTTCGGTTTCTGAGTTTTGAATCGCCACAAATGTGGAGATTAAGTTATGGGAATGATGGCGCAGTTCAGTGCAAGCAAAGAAGAAGCAAACAGAAGTAGGAGAAGCGCTCATACATCTGTTTAAACGAATAGTATGTTTTTTTTTTAAATGAATTGCAATGTTTTCATTGTGTTTTAGTTAAACGCAGGTTGCTTGGGTCGGTATGGGTTGAACATGCACCCTTTTAGGACTGAGAACAGCAGCAGAGTGAACGAAAAGTGATGTCGGCTGCGTGCGTCTTTCCTCCGGGAGGACTCCTCTGTCCTTCCTCTGTGTGGCTTTTACTGATCTGACTTTGCTCCGGTTTGAATTAGTTATAGTTAGACCTATTTATCGGGTTTCCGGTTTGCCACTGCGAGCATTTGCAGGGTTAGTTTAATTAGTTTAAATCATAAAAAGAAGCAAAAAGTGATTGAGAACAGAAGCTTTTAACTCTAAGTTGGACTTTCTCATGACATGAAATCCAAAAAGACTTTACCAACATCAACGCAAAACTCCAGAGCAGTAATTCAGATATTAAACCCCTGTTGGCTTTTCTCCCTTCCTTAATCATCAGATGAACATGGGAATCATTCGAGGAGGAAAAACCTGTGCCAGATGGATCTTTCCCTGTCAAACATATGTGCCTGTTTGGCTTCCAATCAGCATCGGAAAACCTCTGAGATCTGACAGCCCGTCTGTATCAGCTGAGAAAGGCTGTAAATAATGATCCCTGCAGAACAGATTCCTCCACCCGGCATCCCAAATATGCACGGCATTATCTGTCTTTTGTCTGAGGGAACCTCAAACATAAGTTATGGAGATGTCTGAGGTCTCAGACTCCAGCTGTTGCCTGTGTGAGCGCAGCAGGTGGAGCTGGTTCCAGGTAGGGAGATTATCCCCCACAACCACAGTATTTATTCAAATCTGCTCCGCAGTACTTCTCCCCCCTGATTTTCTCCACCAGGATTCTGGCGTTTCAAATGTCTTTATGAACACAGTGCTGTTAACCTTTGACCTTTGTCTACTGCGAGCGTTAGTCTGAGGGACCCGCGTTGAGGCTATTTAGAGTATGCCATGTGTTTTTTTTTTCCTTTCATCTGATAATTGATTGTTTGCTGCTTCCAATTTCACCCAAGCCCCCTCATTTCACGGATCGTTTAGAAAAATTTGACTTGGCCTGTATCATAAAATGCATTCGACGGCAAGCTAAACCAAATACTACAAGTTTAAACTCATCGGTTATGCCTTTAGCTAAAAAACAACTCTTGTCCTTCACAGTGGAGGCTGTAGCCTCCTCTGAGTGTTTTTACTCACTTACTAAAAGTGGAAGGTCCAGTTTTTTCTATTGCAACTGTTCTAACTGGATTGTATATGTGCATGTCTGCTGACTTTTGCTGCCACCGGAAACTGAGAACCAGCAGTGTGTGCAGAGATGTCTCACAGTGGGCCAACAGGTTCAAATTGTCAAGTCGAATACTCATAACTCCTGTATATGGCATTTAGCTAACACTCAATAAATTCAATCAGAGATCCACCAGACTCTAATAAAAAGAGGTTCTTCGGGGGTAACTAAAATGAAGGAGGCCGTGAGAGCTGGATCACCATCTCAGTAAGAATAATTGCAAACTCAGAGGTCACGTCGCCGACTCTCCTCCGGCTCCTGCCCTTTAACTGACTTTAAATTGCATTATCTCGTTATGTTCTCCATCCTGTTTTTTTCCCTCTCTGCTGCTTTTTGCTTTGGGTAGTTTCAGGTCATTTGCTTTCCTCTTAATGTAAAAGTGGAGATTTTAATCTTGAGCGGTTGAATCAAAGTTAGACAATGTGAAATATTTGCCGAGGTTTATGAGCGTGTAGGTTTAAGGATGCAGTCTTTGTCTTTGTATAAATCTGTTAGCAGGAGACAGGCTGGAAAACACAAGAGGAAGGTTTTTGTGTCAGAGCCCTCCCCCCCCCCCCCCCCCCCCTCCCCCCCCCAACACTTACAGCCCTGCCAGTTTAATTATGCTCGAAGGCTGTAAATTTTACAGTGGTGGTGGAGTCGGCAGGGTTTGTCTGCTCTGCCCGAATCCACAGGCTGGTTTACTGCCCAGCGCAGAGGGACAGAACAGACGGCGCAGCTCGCTCCTGCAGGGATCTATTTTAGACCCGAGGATTCTAAGTTTACTTCTCTTGCAGACCTGAAAGCTTTCATTTAGCCGTTTTT
Source organism: Menidia menidia (assembly GCA_907169785.1). Taxonomy (NCBI): domain Eukaryota; kingdom Metazoa; phylum Chordata; class Actinopteri; order Atheriniformes; family Atherinopsidae; genus Menidia; species Menidia menidia. The sequence continues at coordinate 2,896,001 of CAJRST010038888.1, forward strand.
GACGTGAACTGCTGCGGACGTTCCGACACCGATGATCATTTCCCCGTTAAAACTCATCTCAGAACTCGAGGTTCCGGCTCTTAACATGTTGACATCGGCCATCAGTTTTGTTGACCAAGTAGCACGTGTTACAAGTGGAGTTTATCAGCTGAGTAACAGGAAAGGAAAACAGCTCCCCCGACTCTTTAAATACTACATATCAGTCTCATCACTTTGGCTCATGACATGGGTTTAGAGAAAGGTCAGTCCTTGACCGATCCGCATTACAACAAATAAACCGGTTTGAAGTCAGAGGACACCATACGCCAACAGAACTGAGCAGATGTTGCTCGAGTATGGTTCGTACAACTTGTGTTAGGGGCAGTTCCTGGATGAAGGTTAAACATCATGATGGAGAAACAGTTTTATTCAGCCATAGAGGAGTTGCTGTAGACTTGCGGGACACATAAACAGAAACAGGAAGCCGTTTATTGCTCAAACATAGCGGTCAGCGGTGAGGATTTACATCCAAGGTCCCTGCGGGAGAGGAATTTCTCTAAAAAGAGTAAAAGCTACCGAGCCATCCTGGTGAAATTATTCGGGAAAATATTGCTCCATTGGAATGAGATGATTCATTTGCTGTGACGGCACAATAACGTTCGACCGCAAGATGAAGAGTCTTTTGTTTACACTGGGCTGCCAAGTGCTTGCTCAAAGGGATTTGCTGGGCTTGTCCTTGTGTAAAGTTTGGGGAGATAATTATATTTTTGAGGATTAGCAAAACAGATTAAAGCGAAATTGCATTTTTACTGACAGCACCAGGACTAATAAAGCCCATCTGATTATATTATTTCCATAAACACCCGCAGTATTATCATTGGTCATATAAGCTCCCAATTTAACAGCTTCTGATGCAGAAATAGCAGCGCCGTCTATTTGCGATCGCTGGATAAGCTGTGGACTTCATCAGCCTGGCATGGAAAGAGACCGAATGACCAACGTTGGGTGCACAGCACTAACCGAGGTCCATCCACTTCCTGGTTCCATGTCCTGATGATTCAACGGGTTCAGGGATATCACCAGTCATATCAGCGATGTTTGTTTTTACTCACTCAAACCACAAAAACCTCCACTTTGCTGTCTTCACTCTGTTTATTCTAATACTCGACAGCTCGATAACTGAGTCAAGGTTGCAGCTTGATATCTCTTTCAGGTCAGACTCCCCGCCAGCCATCAGTTAATTTACATATGATAATATTTTTCAGATCTTTCTTTTTTTTGTCGCTCCAACTCTCAGGAGCTGCAGGCTTTGAGATGCTGACATCTGTCTGCTTCTACCCATAAACCCGTGTGTTTGGGGTCGTTTCCTGTGGTTGGTTCAGATTACATTTGGACTCGTAACAGACTTACTGACTCATGTTTTTAAGACGTGGGTTCGAATGTCGCTGCTTTTTACCTGAACCGACAAATATGAATATGAGGAGGGGAAAACTAAAGGGAATCGACGCACAGAGCACCTATTAAATGCTGGCTGATCGAGGCCTATTGGTATTTTTTACCAACATCATAAATGGCTTGCTTGGGTCATCTGATCTTGACGGACGAGTCAGGATCAGATGACAGACGTTCTGTTCTCAACCTGAATCTCACCTTATTCCCGTTTCTCACAGGGACGGAAGCTAGCTGCGAAAACGAAGGAGAGGTCCTCCACATCCCCAACATCACTGACAACCCCTGCATCACCTGCGTCTGTCGGGTAAGGAAAAAAAAATTCCATAAAGCATAAATATACTTTATCTTAGGGCGCTGAATAATCGTCCGAGTTACAGCTCTCGATCAAGGGCTTTTTTCCATCTGGCTCTTCACCGTGTCGTCCTTATCGTGTAACTGCTGCTTCAGGTTTTCCATCCCAGTGAGATAAAAAAAGCTTGCCTGTTTCACCCCTGATAGTAATATTTGTAAAGCTGATAACAGAGCTTTGAGGGATGTTTCTTATTGAAAGCTTGTGAAAGAGCAGGACTTTGCAATGCAAGCCTTTTGCTGGTGTTTCGGGTCAGATGGGATGTTGGATGAACTGACTTTGGGTCCAAACTTGGAATTGATTCACGATCCAACGTTCGTCTCCCAAAATGTGTAGTGGCACAGTAAGTGAAGCTACTGTTTTTTTCCTGTACAACCCGATTAGCTTGTGAGTTCAGAAGACCATCGCGCTATGCAACTTTTTGGCTATTTTCTGAAGAGTTCCCACACAACTGCCATTAGACGCTACATGGGAATCGCTTGTTTTCACAGATGTGCCCGTTGTCATGCTGTCTTGGCTTTACCTGGCTGTTAAAACCAGCCCACAAAACATTAGGGGACGACTCTTTCCTGGAACATGCGCTCTTTGACCCTGGACCCCCCTCTCCATTTCTTTACTGCTGTAGAGATCTTTGTGTTGGAGCAAGAAAATAGGCCAGTGAGGCTTTTCTGTGTCACTGCTTTCACACTGGCTGAAAGAGAGGTTTTGGCTTTTAAATGTGGTCACATGATCGGAGCTTTTTCTTGCAGGAAGCATGTATAAAGCTAAGGATTGTTTACTGGGAACACAAGCCTACATCTTCCTCACTTATGTGCAGCTAATAAACTTGTCAAAACAGTTAAACTACTCACATGTAATGCCATCAGCATGGGTCATCTAATCATAAAACATGGTTCTGTTGGGAAACTTTGGCTCGTGGCATCCTTGTAGATGCTGCTCCTCACCACCTACTGACACATTGTTGGAGACCAAGCGCGGCTCACCCATGGCAACGGCACTTCCTGATGGCAATAACCTTCTCAAGCAGGATAATGCTCCCCACCATCTTGTGTCCAAGATGAATTTTCTTAATGACTCCCCAGTTTTCGGGCTTTGATACGAATCAGCCCAGTTTTCCAGTGCCGTTACCCACTAGCCCACAGGAGCCCAAGCTTTGTGCAAGCAGTATCGCCCCAATAACGCCATAACACCCAAATAACACAATTTTTTCAACCAGTTGCAGATTTTCTTTGCGATATTAAGTCCATGTTTTCTGAATGTAGTTTCAAAAACAAAATTGTTTGCCAGCTGCCATGTAAAGTGGGAAGGGAGTAGAATCAGGGTCTTTCTCAAATCAGTGAGTTTCGCTTGGATGAATGTATCCAGCGGTATCACACACCAGCCAGTCACACTTCTGACAACAAACAACAGCCCAAAAAGGTAGTTTTTAATTTCCAAAGCCACTTGATCTCAAGGCCTGTGTGACATAGACTTTGACATCCCCACCCAGCCACAAGGCCCCACAAGGTCCCTTTGCGGTCGACCACGTGCAGCCCAAATATTTATAACCACGCGGACTGAGCGGACTTTCTATTTATGCTGGTGACGCAATCTTCATTCAGCAAAATGTGTCAGACTTCAATCTGCACCATTTAGTGAATTTTTTTTCCTATTTTCTGTTTAGTTAAAGGTTAATATAAGACTACAAATACAACCATAAATCTTAATCCAAACTTTAATTATCCTCGTCCACCAATGGAGTTAGAGATATATATATTGGTGGCCAAATCACAGCTTTACTTTGTGAAACATTTCCTTTGTACTCTGACTTGTACTCTGTTTAAGTCATATGAGAAAATGGATTAAAACCACTTATTTATGTATGTTATACATGGTTTTACCTAGAACAAAGACATACACCTAACCTGACTCTAATTGTGAGGTTTTAACAGCAGTGATTTAGTCCTAGTTTTGCTACTTCATGTATCCTCAAGGAAGCTTGTAAGGAAATTTAAAAAATATATTTTTTCATTGGTTGCATAAAACAAACCTCAGGTTCCCTATTCTGCTCTTTTCTGCCAGTTTGGCAATTAGGGATTGTAAAACAGCTCCAGTAACATCCTCACACCAGATCTATTCAATCCTATGCCTGCATGGCAAAATGCTGTCAGGTTTTCTGTTCTGGAAAGTTAAAAAATCCATCAAATTAGTAACCTCTGCAACCAGGAGCCAGGTTTTTTAAAGTATGGATCCCTGAATACACATTCAAACCCCAGCTACTGCTTGGTTGTTTCAGTGGCTCCGGATTGGTTCGTCTGAGGCTCCCCTTTGCCTAAAGACTGACTGAGCCGTCCTCTGTGTTATCAGGCAGACATCAGCCAAAGCCCTGCTGAATGCTATCAGTCATCAACAGGCAATGGTCGCCCTTTCATCTCTACTTTAACCCCCGCTATGCACGTCCATGTATCACCCCCACCTCGCATGTACACACTCATAAACCTACATGCACCCAGGGCCCAGGCTTTATTGAATTAGCTCTTTATCTCTTTCAAACCTTTTAAATCTTGACATATGTGACTTTTCTTTCCCTCAAGATATTAAATGCGTAATAACCAGAGACCACATAATTTGACAAGTAAAATCTAAGGTTTAACCACCTTCTGAGTTTCTCGTTTGGCTTGCATGTTTGTTTTATATGGTTGGGAATTTATAATCTAAAATTGGCGCAAAAAAAGAAGAAGAATGGCAGCAACTAAAGGTATTTTTCCAGAGTCCTGTGAAAACAGTCGGTTTCTTTCTATCTTAACTTTTTTTGCAATGTTCTGGTTATCCCCCCCCGCCACCCCCGCCGTGTATTGCGGTGAGTACTGTAATTGTGTTGGATATAAGGGTGTTTGAAAAGAAAAGAAAGTAGAAAACAAAGAACTTTGCATCTGTACTTGTGCATGAAGCCAACGTGGTCTCTGTTCTACATCTCTAAAAAAAAAAAAAAAAAAGAAAAGTCTTGTGTCTTTATGCCGTCTTTGGGGGTTGGGGAGCCATCATGGCTCCAGTGTCACTCATACATGGATCAGAAGACGGTCGGAGTTGAGAGTGCCTGTTAATAGCCCGGTGGTTATGGACACACACATATAGGGGCACAAACGATCCATTGTGTGTGTCCGGCGGGGACTGAGTGCGGTGGCGGGGCCAAGAGTGGATGTGGCTGACAGACTGATTGACAGGCAGGTCGCCATGGCGATCTGTTATCTCGGAGGACGTCAGTCTATCTTCGTCATACCCTTCGCCATCCCCGTCTATCTTTTTGTCCATCTCCATGTCTTTTTCCACTCTCTCATCAGCTCTTCCTCCCCTCCTTCACCCTCAGATTGGCTCCGTCTTTTTTTTCCACTCCATCACTTGCAGCAGTTCCAGTTTTTTGTCTTGCAACCTCCCAAAACTGCAAGGTGTGTGTGTGTGTGTGTGTGTGTGTATGTGTGTGTATGTCAGCATCAGATGGAAACAAGAGTTGAGCTTGGCTTTTAGCCGCCCGGGCAAAACATTGGACATATTTTACTTTGAAGATGTCTGACTCAGCAGTAACAACTAAAAATACATTTGGACCAAAGCATTGTTTTCCAGAATCTTCTTCCACACCTCCAGTCGGAACATTTGGAAGCAAGCTCATTCAGCCTTATTTACACATCGGTACAAGTGAGTGAAGAGTCCTGTTGTGAGCATGTGTGTATCTCTATCTGCAGTTGGATCCCTGATACAGTTCGTTATTTAAAAAAACTTAACTGTTTTCTGTGTGTGTGCTTTGGACATTTCCCTACACGTCTAAGTGGACATACAGTTGGAGCTGGATTAGGCTTAATCTACTTGTCCAGGCATAAAAAAGAGAGGAGAATTGATTTATTGGCCAAAGTATGCTGCGAAAGGTGGTGATGTGACCCCTTCCTGCTTGTTAATATTAGACGTTTTCTGGTTAACGTGTAACATTGAGGACAATAGCAACTCACAATGTAGCACCCGGCAAACAATTACCACACTGTGCAACTTGCGTCTGTACATTTAGCAAAGACACTGCTGTTTCAGTGATCCAGAATTAAATTATTTGACATTTTTGCCTCACAGAAGCAATATATATACGCACATCAATAAACCAGCCAGTGTGAGGGGTGTCCGAAGTAACATGCACTGAAGAAAATAATTTTCGAGCAGATGAGAAAAGTAATAAAAAGAAATTTAAAGAAAACAGGATTCTCTAACGGTGTGTTAGTCTGATAGATTTAAGAATGTGCACATTATTTATAGAACATTTATGATTTGCAGCAGTTTTATACGTGAAAGGGACATAATTTTAAAATGTTTGAATTGAGTACTGGAGAACGTTTTTGCTCTGGTAGATTTAACCAAACGGTCCTCATTAAACTTGTACCAAATCAGCCTTTGCTGTTTATACCATCACATGGGAACATTCATGGAACTGACACAAAAATAAATGTCCAAATCAGGGCAGTAAAGCGAGACTTTGTATATTTTTGCTGTAAATGCTGATTAGAGACTGAAGAGGGAAACAGAATCTCACATGACGCCTCAGTGTAAATGCTTAATAGACAATTGTTGATGTAAGAAGTAATATAATATATAGAGAAAAGTGAGGAGCTTTGATCAGTTTAAGACAAGCTCTATTTTCTTTTTTAAGTTATATAAGATCAAAGAGAATAAAAAAGAGAACTCTGATCGACATTTATTTGGCTCATCCTTGGGAGGGGGTATTTGTGTTAGTAAAACAAACCTCTGCTCTTCCGTTAAAACATTAAGGATGTCAAATATGGCACAGCAGCCCATTAAGTGCTCAAACAAACAGTGGAGGTCTGTGTGGAGGTTTTGGGCGAGGTTTTGCACTCAGTAGCGGGGATCGATCCCCCAGAGGAAGGTCAGAGGTTGTTTTGGAGCTCAGTTCAAACAGTAGCTGATCAATACAGGCTCAGCTGATAACCACAGAGAGCACAGAACCAACAGTAACTCGATTCTTTGTTTTATTTCACTCTTTCATATTTTCTCACTGCTAATGAATCAAAATAAACGCAACTGTCTTCTGTCTTCGATAAATGGAAACCCATATAAAACTCCACCTTCCACAGTGTCGTACTGACTCCTCGAAGCCACAAAGAAAAAACAGAGGAATGCGATTAACTCATTTAGATAGTGTGGATTCTGTGTCTTTTTGTGAAACACGAACTTTCTGCTGGAAGATGAGATTAATCCATTAGTCACTCAACAGAAATACATTTTCAACAACATAATTTGATTAATCATAACTTACTTAAGAATGCCAAACTCATTCTTTCTGTCTTATGAAATGGAGGAATTTGTCACTTTTTTCTTATTTGCACTGCTCCGGTGAGAGATATAAATCTGTTGAAGGCTTTTTGCTTGAAAAACAAATCAGTCTATGTTTTTTAAATTTTTTATTGACATTAGAAATGACCCGGAATCATTTTAGTTGAAATGAAAAACCAGGGCACGTGTTGAGAACTGTGTCATAACAGTAAACTGTTTAACTTTAACTTACAGAAATGTATTTCAGCGCCTGGCAGGAATTCTGAAACTCAGGCATTTGGAATGAAAAGTGAATGAGAAAGCAGAGGCTTACTTCTGGAAAACGTTTCTTGTTATTTAGATTGTGTGGAATAATGCTTTCGAGAAAAAAAAAGATGCATATAAGATGATAAAATTGCCTTAAATCTGTACTTATGTCACCCCCTTACCCCACTTACTTACTTATGTCACCCCCTTCTGGCAGTGAATGTAGTTACTCACCTTTGCTTCCACTTATAGGGAAATCACACTGATGATGGTCTGTGAACAGGTTTGGTTACTCAGATTTGTTTAGGAGGATTTTTTTTTCTCTTTTCTTGCTGGTTCCATGTGGAATGTCATCTTATTACTGGAAACACCAGTGTAGGACCCCTCTTGTTTTTTTCTCTAAACGTCATTTGATACTTGCTCCCAACTCTAAAACGATTTTCCGCTTAGCTTTTAAAGGATCAGAAATGATCAAATATACCAATTTAAACCCTAGATGTATTATAAAACGTGTGAGACTTACTTCTTAAATTAATTGTCAAAGTATATTGAAGACCTGTATTCCATCTAGAATAACCCTAATACATTTTGGGAGATTAATATAACACGCGGCCTCACCTCCAATGTGGCAGGCCAGCTACAGCTCGGTTCAAGGGCATGAGGTTGTTAAAAGTTTGAGGCCTAGTTTTATGTGCCATTTTAACTGACCTCTCAATTTTCCTCCAAATATGTGTAAAAAAATGACAAGGAGATAATGATTAGGAGAAAACGATGAGGAGAAAATTGAGCACCGTGATGGAGATATTAGTCATATTTATGGCAGTTTATCTTATTTAGTCATTTTAAGAAAGTGAATGGGTTGTGGTGTGAAATAATGAATTTGGTAAAGTGAGAAAAGGTTAATGCAAATTAAACTAAGGACTAGGAGCAGCAGTTACATCATTGCCTCCTTGTGGTAGAACATCCCTGCTGAGAAGTGTATACAAACAACTTATGTAAAAATGTCATTTCACGTCACTGATATTTTGAAGATGGAAAATGTGTAAAAAAAAAACTTCCTTAATGTGTAATGAAGCTGTATTGTCTAAAACATTAATGTTTGTTGGAGGGGCTGTTTTTTTGTTTGTTTGTTTGTTTTCTTGTGACGAAAGCGTGACGAGCAATGAACACAATGTGAACAAAGCATCACTCCCCAACAATTGTGCTTAATTCAATGCAAAGGTCACCGGTGTTACTGCCATTAAATTTAACCTTCAATATCTAAGTCCGTAAATGGCTGAATCGGCCTAATTGAATTCATAAATGGACACAATCGGATTAAACAGTTTTATCTCTATGATGTCTGGAGATTCAGCATCTCACTTAAAGAGAGACGGCATGCCTCTTCCTCATCAGATTATTTTTATTATTAGATAAAAACCTTGGATTTGGTACATTTTAACAGTAAATTCTGAAAATAGATCCCCAACCAGTTTACTCAGAATTTTTTTTGTTGTTGTTCATGTCTGTATGTCCTGACAACACAAAGCCGTTATGGTGCTTACTTTCTCTGTCTGACAGACACTCTTATGACCATACCAGTGCTTTATTCCTTGTTGAGTGTGTGTGTGTGTGTGTGTGTGTGTGTGTGTGTGTGTGTGTGTGTG
>CAJRST010038888.1:2904989-2983183 GCA_907169785.1 Menidia menidia
GTGTGTGTGTGTGTGTGTGTGTGTGTGTGTGTGTGTGTGTGTGTGTGTGTGTGTGTGTGTGTGTGTGTGTGTATTGTGGGGGGTGGTTGTCTTTCACTCCAACAGACAGCCGTCCAGGCCTTGGTGCCGTGGTGGTATGTCGAGTGTTTATAAGGCGAGGTGACCCGGACTGACCGCTGACCCCAACACAACGAGGGGAGCTGTAGAGAGGGGCTAACACCACTTGGTGCTAATGGACAAGAGGTCTGAGAGAGCTAGGACGCAACGGACAACAACTCTTGACCAGACCGTCCTTCAGGCTTTACTGGGTCATTTTGGTTTCATCACACATAGTTACATCTACCAGGAAATTCAGCTCCCAAAGGCCAGTGAATTTCCAGCCACAGACTTGGTTTATTACCAAAAGATTCAATTAGCGTGTGCAGTGCATCTTGACCCATTTTATTCTATTTCAGAATTTACTTGCACAGTGACTTGACCCAAAACTACCTTATCTGGAGTTTAGAAAAGGTAGCAGTAGATAAGGTGGCTCAATGTTGTTTGATTCCAATGAGACTAAATGTTTTTATGCATTCTGAAAGACTTGCACAATATCAAGTGTTTTGTCCTAATGTCTTGAAAACAGGCTTGGTATGAGGTGTAGAAAAACGTTGTAGTTCTCAAATGAAACACTTCCATTTTGAGAACTGCAGTGGAACAGTTTTTCTTATGTTTTACCCTTCTTCTTTTTCTTTTTACTTCTAATGCTCACATTTCGCCTTCCTGTAACGTTTTGCACCCTAGAGTGGTTTTAACTGCTGACCTCAAAGGATATTCATCCTTTAGGGATTTCTGGGGAGCAACTGTTGACTAAACTGTAAGTCTTACCTGTGCTTCTTCTTTGAGGCCCATTTCGTGCCACTCCAAGATGAGATGCAGGATGAAACCTGCATCCATCTCCGCTCGTTCCTGTTCTTGGTTTGTTGTATAAGCAAGTTTTTTATAACACGTTTTTTTAAGTTTAAGATAAATCCTTTGCTGGTTAAATTAAATCACCTGTTGATTGGGTCACGGCTTCACATAGACTTTTCATAGCTTTTGCTATAGGCACAAAAACCAACGTAGCCGTTGTAAAGTTTGATAAATTTCCCAGAACGTCGACTATAATTAGAGTTTTCTGGCCTCTATCTCGCTTGATTTCTTTCATATATTTATGTACATATTACGCTTCCCCTCAGTCTTCTTTCCATCTCCATTCCTCTCCTCCCTCCTCTTCTTTCATGACATCATCTGTCCTCGGTGTGGTTGGGGTTTAGTTGGACCGCTGCAGCTATATTAAACCATCCCGGTTTATTTTCACCCTCCTTTGATCCGTCCTTGTTAGAGCCGCCTGCCGCAGTGCCACACAGCCACGGGACCTGCCAGCCCCCACATTATAAACCCTCCTAGTGTGTAAAATAAAACGCACTCAGCATGTGGACGAAATCAGGCAATAAAGGCAGGGGTGTGAAAGTGGAGTGAATTAAAAACCGTGGACTCGGTGCAGTCAGCGGTAATGACGGAGACGGCTCGCGGTGCTGAAGGTGACAGCAGGATTGTTGAGTTGGTGTGAAAATTCACAGCTGCAGCGAGCCACATTTTGTTCCCCAGCCCGCAAAGTCCAAACCTGTGATGACGTTGATGCAGGAGCGCTGAGATGGTTTTATTTCTCTCTTTAAGTTAGAGAACTTTTTGTCAATATCAGAACCATTTTACACATAATTATCTTTTGGTGCTAAAAAGTTTGGATGACTGGTGAAATATTAGGAGCCAAAAATAATTCTGAGAATCCTCACAGTACTGAAACAGTTCCACTTTAAACCCTCCTTAGTGAGGGTAATAATGCTGTAATAGCCGCTGTGTCTACTGTAAAAGAAAACAAGAATCACATATTTCAGTATTTGGTTTTTCATATAAATGCAATTTGTGAAACATCTAGACAGCTGTTCACCATTGTTCTCCATTTGACTATTGTGTTCACTTTATAGCTGCTATCGATATGTACCGATTCATATCCCCCAATCTCTTCGATGTTGTTGGTTTAAATCTTAAACTTTATGAATCCCGTACTCTTTCTTCATGTTTTTGTCCAACGTTTTGGGATTTCTGCCTCACACTACTTAATCATAGATATTTCTGACCTGCTATCAAATAGAAACATGTCATTTGTTCTTGCACAGTGGCCTCCAAAGATGGAAAAGACCAAAATGTACAACAATGGTCTTAGTTTTTAAAGAATGAATTCAGATTTGTCCATCAGTGTTTTTTTTATAATTCCCTTTTTAGACACCATCCACATACGTCTGTGAATTTTATGCCTAATTCTTTTTCCATGTCACTTCCTTTATGATTTAATGGTGTCCCACTTTTCTCATGAAGAATCTAAGACTCCTCCCTCATCCGCTGGAGTATACTTTTAGATTGTTCTTGGTCCAGATTTGAATGTATGAAAAAGAGTTATTCCGTGTTAGATATGTGCATCGGGGAAGCATTTCTCACCCAAAAGCTCCATCAGTTACGGCTCTGGGTTTGCTGTCTCGATGGGGAATGAGATAATTTATGAAATCTGGTGTAAAAAGAACACCCCGCGGGTTTTCTCGTTAATCTTCAGCAGTAATGAAAACTGACAGAACTTTAAGGAATAAATCAATTCTTTAAACTTTTACTCAAGAAAGGTGACAGCATTTTAATTCCCATTGGGAAATATAACAGACAGAGTCAAATATGGGAAAGTACAAATGGGAATCTGACACAGATTGAAGTTGAAGTTTTTACAAATATCGTAGAATCGCATTTCAAGACGAGTTCTCTGTGTCCGTTGTCTTCATATGCAGGACGGGAAAGCAGACTGTAAACAGGAGAAATGCCCGCTTGTCTCTGAGGACTGTGCGCTGGTGGTGAAGCAGACCGGGGCCTGCTGTGAGAGGTGTAAAGGTAAGACAGACAGGTAGACTCACTGCCAGAGGACGCCCAACCCTCTTCGTTTTTGATCCTGATATTACCGTATATCAACAGTCGCGGTCACTGCCATGAACCTCAGATGTTTTATTGTTGGGCTGTGGCAGCTGCAGCTGCACGGCACTAATGGGGGACTGTAATAACACGGACACATAAAGATGCTTTCCAGAGTCTCCGAGTGCACACGCAGTCTTTGGGGAACACTTTAATACAGTGTATCTAAACATCCAGGCCTAAATATGACATGTGGGAGTAAATTTGGGATTATTTGCCTCACATAAAGGCACATAGACACATTCGCAGCGTATGGAGACAGTTTGGCTGCCGAAGGGGTTCACCGTTGGGTTTACAGGCAGCAGAAATACAGCTGCTTTATGGGCCAGAAACCCTTCAATATATCCTCATTCCTCATCATCCTCCTCTGTAAGTGCTTTTGTTTACTCTCGACATATGTGGGGATACATATTAAAGGCCACACTCCACATTATCAACTTCCTCATGTTTAATTTTAAAAGCAAGAATTTTTGAATACCACAATTAGGCATATATGACTAAAGCATAATAAAGTGGATGTATTTGGATATTTCAAGTGCATTTTCTTACATTTGTAGGTAAGCATATGTTTCCAATGCAGAAATAATCTCAGTCTTAACCCTAAAAATGGCGTTGTATCTGCGTGGTGCATCATATAAAGGTGTTTAGTCATGAGCATTTTTCAGAATGTCAGCTCGATGACATAGATAGACTAACCCTAACCCTACTAAGAATAAATGGTATAGACAGTGAATGGATGGAATTGTATTACATCTAAACTCCATCCTGTGAGAATATGAGTAGAGATTCAAGGACAGAAGGACAAAAACTGCCCAACAATTAATTCTTGGTTCCTTTCTGTCATTACCTGAAGCGATGTCAAAATGAGTGCTGTGTGCTCTGGCTTTATGCGTCACATGACCATCGCCCATCTATCTTATCCTGTTTCCAGGAATGGATTTTTTTTCAAAACACTAACCTACGCTTCAAGACATATTCCAATAAAATTCTATTTATCTCCTCTCAGCCATCCTTACATTTCTAATTATATCTATTTAATGATGGTACAGACTCTGAAAGCCTTACTTATATAACTTATTTTGGGTGATGGATCACACCTCTAACAGCATGATAAGTTTCAAACGTTGTGTTTAAGTTTTCCTCTGATAAGGCAGATAAGATAGGAAGTAAATAAAAGTAGTGCAAAACACTATTTAGGGATACTTAGATATTGGTGGTTGACATTTTCAGTACACTTAATTTCATCAGCTTGAGGCAAATCGGTATCCACTGACACGTAGAGCGACATTTTCTTCTATACTCAAACACTGAATAAGCCCAAAAGCCCCTAAGATGTCCTCATGTTGGGGGAGGCTTGCCCTGTACTTATGGCCATGTGGCTCCATGGAAATATAAAAACACAGACACCTACTCCCCGGCTCTCAGCAGGGGCGCGGCCCTTTTGTTTGCAGTTTGCAGTTTTTATGACGTAGCACTTCGTTAAGAGAGATGGAACATGTTCAGCTCGGACACAGAGAGGCTCGTGTTGCCACAGCAGCCTGTGTTAGTTTGTTATTGTGTGGTCGAGATGTGGTCTCTGTGACCATATTTAGGACCCCTCTGTGTCTTTTTGTTGGAAAAATACACTTAGATCATCTCGTCATATTGCTGCTTTTTCACTTTTTGATGAAATCACACTTGCAGCGAAAGAGAATTACAGCCTTATGACATCAGTTTATGAAGAAAACTTTATTAACAGCCTTAAAAAGTTTATACATGGAGAAGTGTTACAAAATAGGAGTTTAAATGGATAATTAAAAAACAACTGTTTGCCATTGAAAAAAATGTCCTGGAATAAGGTTGCAGTTTATTTTTATGATCAAATAATTAATATGAGTTCAAACTAGAAAATAAAAAATGAGGTGCGTCACAAAAAACAATAGAAACTTGCTCTTATACTGCCTGAAGTAAGAACATTACAACATTCAACAAAGTGCTGCAGCATTTATTGGCTCAGTAGGACGTGTGATGTTGACTTTAAAAATAATTTAAAGAAGTGAGAAATGTACAAATAATGTACAAATCTAAGTAACTGCAAAAACTACAAATATTTTGTATTGGTTTGTATAACTTTATTCTGTTTTTCTGTTTGTATTCTGTCTCAAATGTCCCTGTTTACAGTAAATCTTATTATATAAAGTATATATACACATATATATATTTATTCCATCTATAGTATTCTCTATAGATGGTGTGTTTTGTTTACGGAGCAAAAGTGACCTCCAAAATGATCACAAATTCAGACCCAAAAGAATACAAAAACATAGATGTATCAGCTTTCACATTTCACATCCATCCAGAAATATCGACAAAACTCTTGCTGTATGGAGAAGGATATGTTGTCAATTCAGCCTGTGTTAGTGTCTGTATGAACAGGATATGAGTCTCTATGGGATGTGCTGCCATCTAATCTCATCTTTTATTTTTTTCTGAAATACTTTGCCCCCCTACAGCATTGATACAGCAAAAGAGGATTTGGTTTACCATGAAGATAGATCAATAGCTGCGATCAGGTTTCATCGCAAAGTTAAACATTGATCTGATCGCTGTTACTGTAAAAGGGATGAAATGAATAGGCTTTTCATTCAGGAATGAGTGGACTCAGTGGTCAACGAATCAGTGGTTGTGACTTATAAAAGCAGGCTAAAACTGAGGGTTAAGGGATGAGAAAAATGTTATCAGTGTCAGAGTGTTTTGAACCTCTTTTTTTAAGTCGCACTCATGCAACCTGCTGCTATTTTGATTAACTTTGGACTGATGTTACTTTTTTATAACGCCCACACAGTTAAACGGGGCTATTAAATAAGAGGTCAAAGAGGCAATTACTACAGCAATCTTTAAATTTTACAGCGGGTTATAAAACTCTGACATTAATAAGCACAGAAAGTGATACGCATCGATCTAACTAAACTATACCAGATGTTTTTATCACTAGAATAGTATTATACCTCATTAATGCTTTGTCATAAAGGTTTGACTGCCAAGTTTAGTCGTGAATAGATCAGTCCTTGACATGACATCAAAAAACAATATGTATTTATGTATAAAAAATTAGACATAAATGATTGTTTATGTGTAATTGGAAATACTCAAATGATAAAAAGGGATTTTCCGCCATTTAAAGAAAAGAAAATGTACTTTGAGTGAACCTATTTGTTCTCTTGTGGCTTTTTCCTCCATATCCCAGGCTGCATGTTAGATGGACGATCCTACAACAGCTCGCTATCCTGGACCAGCTCCACCAAACCCTGCATAACCAGACGCTGTCAGGTGTGTGTGTCCGGCAAACAGCTGGTGTGTTTTCAGAGAGCTTATTGAATTATGGGATCTTGTAAGATGAAAGAAACGACACAGGAATGTGTTTAATATGGAAGGATGGAGTAGATAAACAAAATTATTGGACATAAACTGGGAGGAAAAAATGGCTGGAGGAAAGAAAAAGGGGACATAGATACAAAAGGAAAGAAAACAAGACGGTGAAAGTAAGATTGGGGAACGGGAATGGTTAGAAGACATCAAAGTGTGATATGATGGGAAGAGAGAAGGAGGCATAAGCATGGAGTAGGAATGGGGATTTGTACTGAAAACATTATTTTTCCCTCGATCATGACAGGAAGGTGTGATCACTGAGTCGGAGGTGCAGTGTGTCGTCCACTGCAAGAACCCCAAAATCCACCCAAAGAAGTGCTGCCCCACCTGCCCCAGTGAGTACAAATTTTACGTATGTGTCCTTTTTAATTAAACTGATTACAATTCTTTTCATCTGGCAGTGGATCAAGAAATTATTCTTGCCTTTAGTCAGATCAATTAAAATGAAAGTTGAGTAAAAATTGAGATGAAAACCAAGTTTCTGAAAACACACTGACACCAAATCATGCCATATTTTTAGAAACAGAAAATTCTATAAATCATTTATTCAACAGCTTTTATCTAAAAGCCCTGTTTAGTGCTCAGATGTTTGGGATAAAATACTTAGAATCCTAACCCCTGAGGAAACAGAATTTGTGCATTGACAAAAGAAAATAAACGTAATAATGTTTTTGATGCATGTGACCTCTCTCCCTGCAGGCTGTATCTTTGAGGGCCGCCTATATAAAGAGAAGGAGGAGTTCAGTCCAGAGGGGAAAGCCTGCATCAAGTGCACGTGCACTGTGAGTACACAGACCAGGCATATTCTTACCTTTGAGCAGGGACTCTGTCCTACAAATGAGTTACCTTTGGCGCCCCATTGGGAGTCACAAATTTTGGGTGGAAAAACACACTTTGTGTTTCTTTTTCAGTCCCAGTTCCTCCCACGTCCAGCTCTCTATGCATCCCCTGTCTTTGCCTCCCCCTTCCTCCCACTTGGACAAACAAACCTCACAGATATGTCCATAAACACATGAAAGCATTAATGTGCTCACACCTAGTTGGGACAACCATTAAACCTTTTAACAAATATGCACACGCAGAAAATGATCCGTTTTGAGTCAGCCAAATTAACAATGTGCCTACACATGTTTATCCAGCTTCAGTTCCAAATTTATCTTTAATCTTGGGCCAAAATACGGACTGTTTATCTATTACCGTAAATAAATGACTGCACTGTATTCACATACATAAAGAAGTACATAATTCTTTAATTGTTTTTAGCAACAAGAACCAATGATCTGAAGATAAAAAATATGGGAAATGCGATTAGAATGTTTTGATTGACTGTCTTTTCAAACTTTGTGTGCCATAACGTCATCCAAATCTGAACAAATTATCCTCAACAACGATTATGTTAATAGTATTAAAGATGATGATTTTGTTTAACTAAACACTTGGATCATTACAGATGTGATGTTACATTTTGTTTACATGATGCATGCAGATGTAAGAAAGTGAGGCTTTATTTTTTTGCCAGAAGCTAATGCATTTTGGCTATTTTTATTGACTTCGTTCCAGGGAGGACGGACTCTCTGCGTGAAGGAGGTGTGTCCGGTGCTGTCCTGCCCTGCCCATCTCAGCCACACCCCACAAGGACAGTGCTGCCCCAGATGCATAGGTAAAGTCCACCAGACGGATATGTCTTAAAGGCCTGGATATATTTTTGGGCCGATGAAACCAAAACTAAAAAATAAATGATTGAGTGTTCTACCCTTTATGTCTGTATTTGTCCTCCTCCAGGTCAGAGGAAGGTGTTTGATCTGTCTTTAGGAAGCTGTCTGTTCCACAGTGAAGTCTATGAGAATGGCACCTCCTTCATCTATGACAACTGTACCACCTGCTCCTGCAAGGTATCTGTTTGAAAAAGTCGATTCTCTTCATCAAAGAAATAGTTGTCTCTCAACTTTATCATATCGGTTGATTGTCGCCAACTAATAACCCAAACTAAAGGCCCAACTGGCTGACTAATGGAGGACTATTGTGTTGTGTTATCTGTCTCAGGATTCCACAGTGTTGTGCAAAAAGCGCTGCTCTCGACCAGGTAGTTGCCAAGGTGACCATTGCTGCGATGAGTGTCTGTCATATGTGAAAGTGGAGGAGGTGAAGTACTGCAGAGTCCGGAACAAGATCTACAGGGTGAGGAATGGATGGATGGCCGATGGAAGGATGGAAAGATAGATAAATGAACGGATATTGAATAGTTATTGAATGAGTGGATGACTAAATAGACAATTGGTGTTGGATCGATACACAAAGCAACTGATTGAGTGAATGTATATGTAAATATATAGATAATGTGAAAATATTAACATTTGGAAACATCTGTTCAGTTTTTTATGAATGGCGTGACACATTTAAGACATTGTTGAAAAATTACTATCTTAACGAATAAATGGATGGACAGACAACTGGAAAATAGATCTAATAATGAATGATAGGTACGAATCGATAGTACACACAGAGAGAAGAATGAGCTTATGGGCAGATGAAAGCCAAGAGGGAGAGATTGATGATAAATCCAAACTGTGGTAGAATACCTAGATGCTTTATCTCCTTGGTCTTTTCATCCCTGTAGGAGGGAGATATGTGGTCATCGGTCAACTGCACCCTTTGTGCCTGTGTCAAAGGCAGCATCGAGTGTCGCCCCAAACAGTGTGTGCCCATCGCCAGCTGCCCCTCGGTGAGTGACACTGACTTACTTCTGTTTGGCTGTTGCACATCTGGATACCCTGCTATTCTTCATTTGTTGCTTTGTTTTTATCTGTATCAGGTCTGACTTTTAACCTTTACAAGCCAAGATTAACCCCCATGTGACATTCAAGTGTGTCTCAGAAAAGTTGTGTGCTTCAATTAAAGTAGTTCGGTGTTTAATTATTCCAAAACCCTTATTTATATATATTTGAATTTGATATATATACAGGATTGAAGAAGTATGTTCATCTTGTAGCTTATTTTTTATATAAAGAAACACAACAAAATATAAGGACTCAATATTCAGGGTGCATTTTTTGCTCATTAGGGAGCCCTCTCCTGGCTTATGCATCCCATGAGCTGTAAATCTCAGGGAACCGCTGGCATGAAAAAGATTTGCTCCGCGTTCACCTGTCGCAGAGGTCGCTCTGAAGTCATCTGTCGGCCGGTGGGAGATGGAGTGGATTCCTGGCATACCGCCGGCCGGCGGTGGTCACGCAGTCAATGCTGGTGTCAGAGTTAGTCCAAGTTCACACGCTTCCAGAACCTACAGCAGGCCCCCACCTGTTGTTTGCGGTCAGAGCAAATGCGGAGAGAAGTTGGTGGTCTGCTGCGGGTTTCGTCTCCAGTGAACACCATTTGTTAAGTAAGACGTTGAGATAAAATGTGATATTTTTTCTTTGCTGAAGAGATCACAAAGAACTCGACAGGAGTGACTGGTAATTACTGTTATTGAGATATGAGCATTCTTTTGTCTCAAAGAGTTGAATTTATCAGAAAATTCTATTTACTGATTGAATTTTGACTCACCTTTACCTTGTCCGTCATAAATTTAAAAAAAAATCTATAATTTAATATTTTTATTTTACTAAGTCTTAATCTATATTACTAGTCTACAAGAAGTTGATGCAAACCTTTATGTGTCATAGGATAGTGCCACACGGGTACATTTTGACTTAGTATTTTTAAAAGGTGTTTAAAAACAACTATAAAAATTGCAGAATTCTAATACAATAAGAAACTGTGTTTATTTTACACATGAAAACTATAAATCAAGTAGGATTACTGAAATATTCAAGCTTGTAAAAAAGCATGTAATTTCCAACATAGTGAATTTGACTAAATGCATATTGCACTACTTATTTTAGTAGTTTTAGAATGCAGTGATAAAACTGTCTTCCTTAACACATTCTCAGCGGAGCTTAGAATGGTGAAAAGCAGAGGGATTGCATTGAGATTTGAGCAAAAGATAGAGATCGGACAAATAAATACATCAAAATCTCCTTACTAATTTAATCTACAGCAGAACAAGGTGAAATGTGGGTGTTTTTTAGATAAAAGTCCTGTCTTTCATAAATAAAAAGCACAATATCTCCGAGGAGAATGGATGTTTTGATATCATATGCATGGTGTCTTAAAGAACGGCATTTGAAATTCACGGTTGCCTGTAAAGGATTGCCAGGCTTTGTAACGAGCATCCTGCAGACTGGATTGTGAAACTCAGACAGGATCCCTGAACGGGCTGTGGCGCTGTCTGCTATTGGTTCCCTGTGTGCGCCTGAACATGCTTTGATGCTGGTCGACTTTTGTGCATGAGAAGGCAGCACGAGAAAAAAAGAGAGGCACGTATAGGTGTAGTTTGTGTGGCTCTTTGCTCTGTTGCACCTGAGTGTCTGATACAGGGCAAATAATGGATGTGAAACTGATCAGGGGATGAAATCCGACACAGTGTCCATGCGGTCGGTTTGGTGACACTCCCATAAATTCCATTCATCCACTATAAATCCAGCTTTGCGCACCCTGAGATACACACTTTAACATGTCGTTGCTTTACTTGAAGGAAATGGCTACAACCGTCTTTATTGGACCACAATGGACTTCACTTTCCCTGTGAAAAAACCAACTCATTTCCTTCAATCCAGCTCATTACTTGGAATATTAGCACAATCACAATGGCTCTATGTTGACATGTTAAAGTAACAATGTAAAGCTCATAGCATGCAAACTCCTCCACCTGTCCCGAGTTTTCACTAATGCGTCTCTGTGACAGAGGTCGTCACAGCTCCTGGTCCGTCCTGCGGTCAGCTGCGGGTCGATAGGGTGTGTGGATCCTCTTTGGAGACAGCGTGTCTCCGAACAGCCTTTTGTCTGCGTTACGTTTGAGTGACAGCAAAGAAGAGGTTCCCTATATTTAGGCCCCTGAAAACCAATCTCTGTCCCTGTGTGTGCGTGAGTGTGTGTGTGTGTGTGTGTGTGTCCTCAGCCCGTTTAAAGGCAGCTCTCTTCAAAGACTGAAAGTGCCCTTTGTGCTGAGGTTAGAACTCTGGAGTGTATATTGAGCGTACGGAGAACGTCTACACGTGATGACAGACGAGTGTATCTGTGTAGGCGGGGTATAAAGAAATAGCATGTGTGTGCGTGTGTGTGTTTTTTGTGTGGTGTGCACTCAAGAGGACCGATTTGAGTGGGCTAGTCCAGACATTCAAGATTAGAATCAGGTTTATGTTGTGTCCTAAATATTCAGATGTGATGGTTTTAGCTGGATTCTCTATGTCAGTGAGTAGGAATAGAAGTATACCTGTTTCTGTGATAATGAATGCCATCCCTGAGGCAACAACAAATATGGTGTGTGTGAAAGAGTCTGATCTGTGTTTTTGATAGTGTCTGAAAGCATACTGCACACACACACACACTCACACACAGACACACACACACAGTTCAGCAGTTTGAGCCGGAGTAATGGTATCTATGTGGCTGTTGGGGTTTGATGGGGAACTTTTTCAAATATATCCTGTTTATAAAAGCTTTAAGTATGTACAGAAACAGACAAATTTAAGTTGTGCCTATGTTACTTTGTCAATTAAAATATGCTAACTTTGAGAGTTAACCTGACGTGACAGCTAAAAGAAATAGACACAAATTGACATATTTTTTATATCATTATTAGTAATATTATCATTTATTTCTGTCATTTCTTCCTTTTTGTGTGGAGTTTGCATGTTCTCCCTGTGTCCGTGTGGGTTCTCTCCGGGTTTTCCGGCTTCCTACCACAGTCCAAAAATGCAGTCGAAAAATCTGCCTAAAAAATTTAGGTTGATTGGACATTCCAAATTGCCTTTAGGAGTGAATGTGAGTGGTTGTTTGTCCTTGTGTGTCTCTGTGTTGCCCTGCGATGGACTGGCGGACTGTCCAGGGTGACCCCGCCTCTCGCCCATTGACCACTGGGATAGGATCCAGTTTCCGCATGACCCCAATTCGGGAATTAGCTGTTATTATAATGGGCGGATGTTTAGGACCCATATTACTGTTTTTTTTTCACATGTCGGATCTGGTTTTTCCACCCTCCGGTCTTCAATTACATCCATTTGAAAGTGAAGTAAATATTGAAAATATTCTGAAAATGGTCCCCCCTAAAAGTTGTTCTTTGTTAGTTTAAGAGTCATTCCTTAGCAGGGAAAGGATATACGACATATTTAATTCTGACTATATCTGCTCACCATGTGGTGCTGCTCTCCATGCCTGCACTCCATCAAATGTTCGCTGTTTTTCTTTTTATCACTCTTTGTGTTCAGGCATCCTGCCATCTCTTCTTACTCTGTCAAAGCGCGATGAGTGATCTCTAACACTGTGCGCCTGCACCTTGTCTCTTGCAGAATAAGATCCTGAACAGAACCGGTTGCTGTCCAGTTTGCACTGAAAGTGAGTAAGTCCATCTCATTGGAGTATCCTCTAATGTCTACTTTTTTTTTCTGAAAAGGACTTGATTTCACGACTAAAATGTAAAAAACTAACACCTGAAACATATAAACGGGAGTTTATTTTTTGCTGATGTGGAAATGGATTCCGAAGTCTTGATAACCTGCTTGTATTACTGTAAACGGTATTTATAAAGGTAATTATAAGCTAAAAACCTCCACTATAAATCGTCTCTCTGAAAAGCAATGTAAACAAACCTCAGTGCAGCATCTTTAGATTTGGTTGAGTATTCCCCATGCACTTCAGTCCAGACTGTGGTTTGCCCTCAGGTCATTTTTCTTTAGCTTTTTACTTCTAACTGAAGCAGAGACTCCCCCAAATCCTCTATTTTGGGAACACAAATGCCCCATAAACCTCACTTGTACATAATATAAAGTTTAGTTTCAGCTGGTAAGGCAGACGTTTCACCACACCACAGATGCTGATCCCACTTCTGAGTGAGTCAGATTAGTGCCACATATTTCAGCATTTATCATAAATTACGTTTGTGCAGGAGCCTGTCAGCTTTCAGCATGCGTCTTTTTAAAGCCCTGCACTTTGGGTTGTCTCTTGAGACCCACTGCTGCTACTTAAAAGTAAAAATAGATTCATATTCTCTGTAACCGATCTTTTGTGTGTGCGTATCACAGCATTTTTTTTCATCGAAATTTGGCACTGTCTCTCGCCCTCCCCAGAGCCAGGCGTGTGCACGGTCTTTGGCGACCCGCACTACAACACCTTCGATGGCAAGACCTTCAACTTCCAGGGGACTTGTCAGTATGTGCTGACGCGTGACTGCGGCGGCATCTCCTCTGGAGGGCCGGGGAATAACGTCAACAGCCCAGACTCCAGCTTCACGGTAGGATGCGACTTCAGTCCTCAAAGGGTTGCATGATAAAGGTTCGGGAAAAAAACAGAGAACTTCTGCAAAAAAACGTCAAAATACTTATCTTCGTATTGACATGTTGCGGCTTGTTGGTTCCTAAGCTTGACACCAAAACAGATACCTGTTTGGAGAAGGCCGAACTCACTCAGGCAATTCCTCACGCTTGTAACTGTAGCGACAATCCGTCAGTAGATCAGGCAAGAGCTACTTCTAGGAAAAGTAGAGTACTTCTCAACTTTTCCACTCAGAGCTTTGAAAGCAAAGTGAAGCAAAACACAAGTTACTCCCCGTTCAAAGGGAATGCTGACACTTGAATTGAGTTCTTAAATTGTTAGAATTCTTCTGTTGGTTTTACAACGTGCTAAACTAGTCTCCTATTAGCCTCTTGGTTTTCCTTTGATTGACTGCAATGAAGTGCTTGTTATTTGGGAAAAAAGATTTATTTTGGGGGGGAACTGTATCTTTTTCAGGTAGATAATCAAAGCAGCTCACACTTTTGTCGGTTTTCGTTTGTGGTATTGCAGGTGTTGGTGAATAATAACGCTCGTCGGACTCGCTCCTTTTCCTGGACTCAGTCTGTGGAGGTGCGGTTGGGCACGCTGATCCTCAGCCTGCACCAGCACCTGACGGTCCGAAAGAACGGCACCCGCATCGCCCTGCCTTATCACGGACCCGGGGTGCACATCGATCTGGACGGATATCTGCTCAAGCTCACCGCCATCGCAGGTCAGGAAACAGAGTTTTTGGGGAGACATGGAATAACTGGATACTCACTTACTATCACGCATCTAAAAGGAAAAGAAGGAAGTCAAGACTTTGTGGAGTTTGACCGTGCTTTGCTTTGTTCGACAAAGAAAAACTTTACCTAAAATTTCTTTTTGGCTCATCACTGTTGCATAAACCTCCGCCTACAGGTTTGGAGATCACGTGGGATGGTGACAGTTTTGTGGAGGTTGTCGCTGCTCCTCACCTGCGTGGACGCCTCTGCGGCCTTTGTGGCAACTACAATGGCCACAAGCGCGATGACACCATGGGCGGCGACGGTCAGTTCAAGTTCGACGTGGACGAGTTTGCGGAGTCGTGGCGGGTTGACGGAAATGAGGTTTGCTCCCAGCAGCAGCCACCTCGCAGGCCAACGTCTTTCCTGTGCTCGGGCAGCGTTAAAGTCAAATTCCGGGCACACCGGGAATGCCAGAAGATAAAATCATGGGAGTTTCAGAAGTGCCACCGAGCAGTGGACTTTGGCCCTTTTTACAGGTGAGGATTGGGCGATATCTGCTGTAAAGGAAATAAAAAACTCTCTCAGGCCCGCTTTTTTTCCCATTTTACCAGTATCTCATAAAATCACTTCAACACAAACTACCAACAAGAGATGTTCGTGTTGCACCACTGATCAGTGTATCACGCGCTGTGTTTTCGTAATCTTGTGTAAACTGAACCAAAAAAACCTCCGCAGGTCGTGCGTGACCGACATGTGTGAGTGTCCGGTCCATAAAAACTGCTACTGCGAGTCCCTCATCGCCTACAGCCGGGCCTGCGAGAGGGAAGGGGTGCCCGTCCTGTGGAAGCCTGACAATGTTTGCATGGGTACGTGACACCACTGTTAGGCCGTGCTGTTTGGGAGCAACTAGGGACTATTAAAACAGGACAGATTTTTTTGAAAAAGCAATAAGGATATCCACCCTGGCTGGCCCCTATGTTCTGGTTCACCTCTTCAGCGTTTTATGAAGGAGTTCCAAAGAGGAGTAAATGAAACCATTAAAATCCCATATTGTTGTTTTTGGTTTTCCCTTTTTTTCATTTTGTGTTTCTTCTTTAGTGTAATGAAGTCCTTTAATTTTTTCTTTGAATTTGGGAATTAGATTGGCTCTTTTAATGGTGCTTTTAACTCAAATAGTTTATTTTATTATGTGAAAATGAGGATCTCTGTATAACATAATAACAACTATCTTTAAACCCTCTTTTTGTAAGTCGCTTTGGATAAAAGCATCTGCTAAATGCATAAATGTTAATATAACTCTATTGAAGGATTTATTGACAGACTTGGTATTGTGTCACTACACATCTATAATAATATATAACTGTACATAACTAATGGACTTCTCAAAGAGTATATATTTATACTTTCTGTTTCACATTAATGCCAGATGCATCAGTATTACTTGAAAATAAACTCCATAAATCAGATTGGTTCTTCAGCACTGTTTGAAAACAGATGTTTTCAGACAAAGACAATCGAAGTAACGTTTCTTTATTGTATCAAAAGAAACGTTTATGACTTTGGCGCTGTTTCTGATTCACGATAGTGATGTTTTACAAAGTTTAAAAGTTTGGTTATAAAGCCAGCAGGAATGATTCAAACCTATGTCAGCATGATCGAAATAAAGGAGACCATACTTAATATGCTTTCTAGAAAAATAAGCATAGTTTAACAACACAACTATTTCTAACTATTTTAATGGCTACTTATGCCACAACACTGTCTCAAATCAAGCAGACACGCAACCTGTTCTAGTCTGTCATGTCTTTTAACATCTTTTCTCTCTCTCTCTCCTCCCTCTACCAGCCACCCAGTGTAAACACGACGCCGTGTACAACACCTGTGGTCCAGGGTGCACCAAAACATGCGACAACTGGAACGAGATCGGCCCGTGCAACAAGCCCTGTGTGGCCGGCTGCCACTGCCCCGCCAACCTGGTGCTGTTTCAGGGACGCTGCATCAAGCCCACGGCCTGCCCCGGCCGGTGACCCCTGTTACTCAGGCGGGAGCGGGGGGGAATTCTCCGGAGGGGTCAACTGTGGTGTCCACAGCAAAGGCCGGAGCGCCGCAAGTCCACAGATTAGATGCGCCAAGGTACTCAGGGTCCATAGCTTTGCAAAGAAACATGTGGGAGTGATTTCAGAATCAGAGGTACAAAACTGCGAGGACAGCTGCTGCGAGATTCCGCCTCCTCATGCTTCTCGTGAAGCCAAATTACCACCGTCGATCTTGTGGAAGAAAAGCGGAATTCCCAAGAGAAAACTCAGGGCCCCATCTTGAGATTTCATATCTGAGGAACACTCAGCGCGTAACCATGGATCCTCAGGAATTGGTTCGGGCCAAAGGACTCCTACTAGAGCCAACATAATGTCTACGCTTCTCCTGCAAACACTAATATGGGAAACTGGGCATCTGCATTTGGAATAGCAAGACTGAATGTTGAGAAACTCTTATCAAACTGCCCTCATGACCATCACCATTTCATACTGTAAGCTAACCAGATTTATATGAGACAAGATGGCTTTTATATTATTATTATTATTGCTCTAATTATTAATATTTGTTGTTAATATTGTTAATTTATATCAGTCAAATGACATGTTGTAGCAAGAGCCAGAATCACAAATATTATTTCATTCTAAATGATTTAAAGGGAAAAAAAGAGCTATTTATGTTTTTGTTGTGTATCTTGGTGTTACTGTTTGAAGAGAAATGCCCAAATGTGACTTAAGTTGTTGCACCATCGCAGGGAAAAAAGTACTGTATTGTATTATGTTCCGTGTACAGGTTATTGTGGATAGTACCAAACTGAAGGTGTTCATGTAAACATATGTTTCAATTGACGATGATTATTTAAGACCAGCAATATAATCTTTTCTTGAAGTTCATATTGACCTCCGTCATCATTCATGCATACATGAATAATAAATAATAAAAGCTACACATGGAGCGACAATCGGATGCACCAGAAATAAAGAAGGAATCCGTCAAAATTTAAGAAGAAATAAAAGATTAAAGAGCTTTAATGAAATAAGAATTTGAATTTAATTACTAACTTTTTTCCCCTGTAATCTATTAAAAGATTCCTTAATGAATTGATTTTTAATTTATTGCGTTATCTTTGTTATGGATGGTGGCATTGCCAACAATAATAGTAATAATAGACATTTTCATGCCATACAGAAGTAAATATCAATGATTTGTGGCTGGTGGTTCTGTACAATAAATCAACCAAAACTATTAAAATGAACATATCAAACTATTACAATGACATTTTAAAACTTTTAATACACTTCAGGTGTACAAACCAAATTCACAAGCACAAAGTGATCTAAAATAAAAACAGAACAACAATTAACCAAAGTTCACAAGACAACAAGAGTTAAAACATTAAAGAAGTATGTCCATGTTTCATTCATCTTCCTCTTTAAAAGTGGATGCATAACAACAGCATGGCAACTGGAGGCTGGTACAACTCTTTATATCTCAAATACAACCATTTTTTCTTTTTTTAAAGATGTTCAGACAGCAAAAAAGTGATTAACTAAATTTACTCGTTCAATCCAAACAAATCAGTAGCAGTTATCCAGAGAGCAACGCACCCGTTTTAGACTGAGGAAAGACTGAAGCTGCCAGCTACACCTGTTAAAGACCATTTTCTTTTACACCACACTGTCATTTTTAATGTAATGACGCAGAGCTCCCATAAACAACTCAGTGTTCCAATCTGAAAGTTTACATTTGCGTGTTTGCAATGACAGTGCTGCTCTCTGAATAATGCTGAACTCTACTGTAAACGAAGCCAAACCACAAATGTTTCTGCAGATAAAGGTGAAAAAATCAGTTTCATTACTTAATGTGACCTAAACTGTCTAAAGGTACAAACCAATGTAGTTACACACTGACGCCACACACTGAACATTCCTTCACATCTCTCACATTATCAGTACATCTCTTTGGCATTTTCAGGAAATGACACATTCATCTTTCATTTCTAAACGGAAATGCTGTAAGGCTTTGAAAAATACTAAGATGCATTGTAGTCCTGGATCAAAAACATTGTGTTGTATCTTCTGTTTGAGAATACATATTCTGAAACAGAGGATATTGCATATTTCATATTGTTCCTCTTTTAAACACACATGATTTTTCTATGTCACTGTGACAAAGTCCCTTTAAAACAACACTTTTCATTCAGTTAGTGAGATGAGAAAAGTTAGAAAACTTTAAGTGTACTGCACTTTAAGTCAGTGACCACTTTCTTCATAAAAAGATAATAGAATAACATTAATTCATGAACCTGTGTGTGTGAACTGGGGACAATGGGTGTCCTCTAAAGGGCTTCATGGTGACACTGATTGATAACAGTAAACTGCTCATTTTAATCTTTAGCTCCAAAAAAAGAAAAAACATTAAGCTAGCGTGGTTGACTTCCTTTGTTTATTCCTCTGAGGTGAAGCGGCAGGAGTGCATTTGTTCTACTATGTAACTTAGCTGCTGAACGCAGAAAACAGAAGATCTTCCAGACAAGGAGTTAAAGCTAAACTTCCATTTGTCGTCATAATCGCAGCAGCCTAATTAAATCATTCCTTTGTTTCTGCAGGTTCTTTAGCTTTTTGTGCCCTCGTGTGGAGAAGAAAAATATAAAAAATATATAAACCAGCAAAAGGTTGTGTTGTTCAACCAGCCATTTCAATACTGATGGGTCTGATTGAAAGTTAAACAATTAGCATCTTTGGCAGGTAAAATTGCTCCTTTTTAATGAGTGGCTTTCTTAATGGTGGACAGGAGCAGTTAAGCCTGTTAATGTGTGAGCTCACAGAGGGCTGATCTTTCAGGAAAATCAGCAAAGCTGCACTCATAGAGAGGGATTTCTTTTCGTGGTCGTTAAAGAGTAATATCGAATCAAATTGCCAGTAGGCTGAGATAAGAAACATGACCCTCATATTACTTATTATCTGGTGACATACAGTAACTTTTGAGCTTGCTCATTGTTGTTCATTTTAGATGTCGGCGGTCACAATGTTATAGCTGAACAAAGAATCTGAAGACCCACCACTATATGGAAATTTCCCCTCAGTTTGGTAAACTAATTGATAAAGAGAAGCTGGTAAAGTTGCTCTATTGTGTCTTTGTGTAAACAGATGCAGAAATAAAAACCCTACATTTCCCTTTACTAGATTAAAAAGCCTCTACTGTCTTAACAAAGACATCATTCCTGCTGCCTCATTCCATTTGAGGAGACTTTTAAAATCTAATTATAATTAGTTAATGCATTCCGGAGAAACTTTCAGCCTTACAACTGATGTTAAAAATTAGTTGATGACATGAAAATTATGGATAAAACTGTCCTTCAAAGTAGAAGGCAGTAGCTTGATGTATTGACCTTTAGTGTAAAAAGGAAATTGGGGAAAGTGTAAGGAGCTATTTGATAGTCACACTATTGACAGTCACACTACCATGAAAGACAAAAACAAAAAGTGAACAAAACTAGCTTCTTTTAAGTACTGAAAATATGTTTTAAACACTCTAATATAGAATCTTCCAAGCGTCTCACGTAAAACTACTTTTTTTCTAGAGTTACAAACCAAAATATACATCTAATAAAAAATACACTCCGCTCTGGCCATCTTTAAGAGAGTACTAAAATAACATTTTAAAATACAGTCAAAACAAAATGTAAATCTGAGGTAAAGGAACACGGCAAAGCAAAAAAGTGAACCGAGTAAAGGAGGGGAGAGAGGAGTGTGGAGAGGGGCAGACTGGCCGCATGAGTTCAGTCATCATCGCTGTCACTGCCCGACTCGCTGAGCTGAAGATCGTTTCCTGTGACAACCAGAAGACAAAGCAACAGGTGAAAACGTTTCCTTCGAAGAGTTTCATTAAGGAAAGGAGTCTCTATATGTTCTTCTGCTGGAGGACAAATGTCTATCAGATAACGCCACAGCACACGACCAAACAAACAGATGCACGACTGCCAGAACACAAAGTATAACTGGGAGATGCTCACGCAGGGTGTTTATGAGCTGGTTGTTGCCTTGCTGCCGGTCGGCTCCTCCGTTGGCCATGGGGTGGCGGCTGGGAGAGGTCTGGCTGAGCGGCCGCGGGGCGTCTTGCTCGCCGTCGCTGCTGCTGTCGTCGCCGCTCCCCGAGGCGCTGGCCGAGTCGGAGGAGCTGCTGCTGCTGCTCATCTGCTCGATCACCTCCACCTCGGCCCGCAGCTCTGTGGACACAGCGGATCGTTCATGCTTTCCACTGACGGAATTATTCAACACCTCAACCGTGCAAAATGAAGTAAGTCCCTTTACACACTGGACCTGCTCACCTCTCTTTATATCGTCAAGCTGAGGCTCCGGGGAGGGGTTGTCTTTAGACGGGGAAGGGGATGTTTTGATCCCAACCCCAGGTTTGGTCGGCGCCCGGAACTGTGAGCTGGGCTGGGTGGAACGAACTGACTGCTGCTCAATTCGAGCCTGGATCTTACTGCTCCCCTCAGCCCTGACAAAAGAAACACACATCAGTCGTCTCTGACCACTCACTATAATGATAACGCTCCTGGACAACCATGTTTTACAAACATTAGTACTCACCTTGTTTTCTTGACTTGAATGCTGCTGCTAAGCTTCTCCAGAACAAACTCTCCAGTATCATGGTTTATGATTAGCACACAGTCTTTCTGATACGGCCGCTTGTTTCCCTTAAAGACTGTCATTGGAGGTGTGGAGCCCTAAGAGGAAACACAAGAAAAGTCACTATTTACTCTTGAAGTTTATTTAATCATAAATTAGAGGGTGCCATAATTATATGGGAGTCAGTTTTGACCTGGACAGACAACCCCAGAAAGCAATTTTAGGTGTGTTAAATCTTCAACAATGGGAAAAAAACATATTATGTCTTACTGGAATATGAGGTAGCGTTATGGTAACTTCATCTCCTTTTCCAACTTGTAGCTCTCCCTCACAGCTTGTGTCAATAGATGCTGGTTTGAAGTCATCTAAAAAAGAAATCAGAACAGTAAGTTGAGTGATTCATTCAGCTAATGGTGACTGAAAAAAACACAAACACAGATGAGCAGGATAGGGTTAATCCTCAAATCCCTAAAAAACAGAAAACATATATATATAATTTGGTTCCTGTTTTTTGTTTCTAAAAAGGATAATGAAATGTTACAGGAAAAACATGGTCCGATATTTTCTTTATAAATTATATAAATAACTTTTTATCCACATCCTTCATGTTCACGTGGGGGAAAAAATCGTCTTGCACAACAGTTTACTTTTGGCCGTGCCTCGTTGCTATTGTTTACACACACTGCGGGGACTCACATCTGATGGTGTGAAAGGAAGATTTTGGCCGCTTCTCAAAGCTTTCTCCAAGCTTCAGAACGTGCTCCTCTTTATCCAGAAGCGGATTCGTACTCCCGTTCATGGTACCGTTATTTCAACTTTGTTCAAATTCACATTTATTTCAAATGCAAAGCAAGCCCAAGAGATGTCAGAGACAATCGAATGTTAACATAAAGCTAGCTTGCAGAGGCTAACCTTTAGCAAAACAACGCTTTCGTCACCTGATCACGGGTTTCCGCTTCTGGTCCCACACCGTGTTTTCACCGAAGATAATGTACAGGATAAACATTAGCTGCTATTTGTCTTTAAAATATACCAGCCAGATATTTTAAATTTAAATTGTATTTTTAAAAACTTTCGATGCGTTTTCACATTTAGTTTTATATTATAATTCACGACATTATGACAAAGACACGTCTATGTATTAGATGACAAATCATAAACACTACACGGAAGAATTTTAGGAACGGACAAAATGGACTCTGTTGCAAGAAAAATGTAGCCATGCGTACAAGAAAAATGGTCTAACCTTTATCGATTATCTGCTGAGAGGAGGTAAAGACTGTGTTTTTAAAGCAGCATGGCTCTTTCGACACATGATAAAGGCAGGGTCAGTATCGAACATGGCGAAGAAGGGAAATCGTGTGAGAAAATGACTCTTTGCGTCCCCGGACAAACGAAGACATCCAATGCCAAAGAGTTAACCCAGGAGGATCTGGACAAGCTGGGCAGTGAGCGAGCTCTGGTGTCCGACTTCAAACAAATGAAGTTAGAAAAGGATGCACAGAAAAACTGGGACTTGTTTTACAAAAGAAACACGACGAATTTCTTCAAAGATAGGCACTGGACCACCAGGGAATTTGAGGAGCTCAAAGCCTTTCGAGAGGTGAGTCAAGGTAGTTTTCAAAAGTGTAAAAAGGCGAAAAATAACTGAACCTCTCTGTAATAAAAATCACTCAGACAAACGAGCCATATAATTGTTATAGATGCTACTTAAAATTCAAAATGACAGTTTTACATCATATTGTATCTGTCAATTGTCCTTTCATTTTCTATATTTCAGTTACCGCAGTGGTTTTACTGAAATATCAAACTGTAGGAATAATACATATCCAACTCCAAATCGTGCTCTATTTTCCTATAAATACTTAAATGAATTAATTTTTTAGTTTTTATTTTATGTATCTTAGGGAGGATGGTTTATTTTGATGCTCATGCATGTATGGGATGTTACACTACTCTCATAAAAAGAATTCTCCATGTCAGTCCTGCAAACGTGCAGCCCATCGTTTGAATTTTTTGTCATGTTTAAAACGTCATCAATCAGACATGTGGGGTAGTCTCAGCTCAGAAGTGATAGACATAGCTGTCAGGCTCACAATCATCTCTGGTGCTTTAAAGAGAAATGGCTTGTATTGTAATCAGCAGATTGAATCTTATGCCAAAAATGAATAAAGTGATGATCAGTGTTGGTGTGACTGTCTCTTCATGTTGCTTTTGTCCTGGTTTGCTCGCAGTTTGAGTCCCAGAGATTGGTGCTGCTGGAAGCTGGATGCGGTGTAGGAAACTGCATCTTCCCTCTGCTGGAAGAAGACCTCACCATCTTTGTTTATGCCTGCGACTTCTCACCACGAGCTGTTGAATTTGTTAAGGTAACAGGTTTTTTTTAGTTCACCTGGTAGCTGTACATCATCTATTTTTTTTCTATTTCTTATCAAAGCATTGTTGGTTTTGAATAAAGCAGCTTCACCCTCTTTTGTTTGACAGCAAAATCCTCTGTACTGCCCTGAGCGCTGCTGTGCTTTCCAGTGTGATCTGACTAAAGACGATCTGATTGAAAATGTGCCCAAGGAGAGTGTGGATGTAGTCACACTCATCTTTGTTCTGTCGGCTGTTCATCCTAACAAGATGACGCAGGTTCTGGAGAATATCAGCAGGGTAAGAACAGAGAAAAACAAAAGTGCCTATTTTATGTTTTTAGGTCAGTAATCGTGCATGTATTATGTCTTTAGATGCATTTCTGATATGTCTAAAATCCAATGTGTGTAAAACATGCTTCATTTGATAGGTCATTTGTAGATCCTTGCATTTATTTGGTTATTTTCCACTGAAATAATGTTGCATGTGCGGGGTCTAAAAACCAACTCTAATTATTCTGTGACTGTTAGGTGCTTAAGCCTGGAGGCATCGTCCTTTTCCGGGACTATGGCCTGCACGACCACGCCATGCTCAGGTTTAAATCGGGCAGTAAGCTGGGGGAGAACTTCTACGTCCGCCAGGATGGAACACGGTCCTACTTCTTCTCTAGAGGTGAGGAAACTACTTTTTGAAAGCTTTTTTCTTGATTTTCATTGATGTCCTTTTTTGCTTTATTTGTTTGTAAATGAATAGACTGGGTGAGTGGTGTGGGCAGAAAGTCAGGTAGAAGGTTCTGGATATCACAGCAGTTACAGTTGGACTGAGTGGTTAAATCAGATCTTACATCTTTGGAAAGTCAAATGCACCATTCCTTCTCAATATGGCAGAAATATTGGTCATTCTTGATTTAAGTCTAAATCTGTTCTTTTCCAACCTCTCCCAGAGTTCCTGGCTCAGCTGTTCGAGGAGGCGGGCTTCCAGTCTGTGACTAACGACTACGTTCTGAGAGAGACTGTCAACAAGAAGGAAGGCCTTTGTGTTCCGAGGGTGTTTCTGCAGAGCAAGTTCACCAAACCCGCACAGACACACTCCTGATCACGTCTGGCCTCCTTACAAATCACCACAGTTATGGCAGAAGACACACACTCATGGAACACCAAGCCTGGAAGAACATCATTAAGTATGGCCTCAATGCAGTTTTGCTTATTGGTGGAAATATGCCGAATTTCACCATTGAGAGCATCACAAAAGGTTTTTTATCTAAGGGCTGATGTGGTTAAAAACCAATGGACAATCCAAACACACTTTGTTTAGATGTGTTTGATCAGTGATGGCTTCAGCCTGAGAAGACTTCAATGTATTTACTCTGTAAGATACAAACTATTTTTATTGGTCCACTGTAAAAAAAAAAAAAAAAAGTTATTTTATTTTTTTGTATACTGATATTTGTCTGCTTATGATAATAAACACTGAATCTGTGTATATCATTGACTACAGCAGTAAAAGTCTATTAAAGGGAGATTTCTTATGTTATGGGTTGTCTTTCACTTCCTCCTCCTATTTTTTGTTCACATTTGTGGCCATTTATATCCCACTTTGTCGGTTTATAATTAATGTAGTTTATTGTTAATCCAGATCAGATATTACTGATATAATGGTATTGTTACTCTGAATGCAGTTTTCTCAAAATGTTCATGTGTTTTGTAAATAGATACAGTTTGACTTATCAAACCTGTAAATGACTTAGAATCAAAGTACTTTGTGTCCCAGGATGTTTAAAAGTGCTCACTTCATGCAGCCGATAAGGGTCCACTCTAAAAAGCACCTATGGTGCTCTTTGCAGCCCGGTTTCTGTGTGGTTTCCTGTTCTGCAGCTGTGTCACCCTCTGATTTCTTTCTGAAGAGCAAATGGAAAGTTCCTAGTGCATCTACAGACAGAACTACCCACCTCAAAGCATTTGAAGACCGTTAACCAAGTCCTTTCAGATATAATCATAAACCTGTATGACTGCAATTGTGACATGTTGTTTTGACAAGTAAAAAAAAAAGTGTATTTGTTTATATAGTTTCCAAGTTAAAAAATAATATATGTTTTTTCTCAGTCTGTCTCACTTATAACATTTATATTATTTCTCTTATATTAGTTTATTAAACATAAATAATACCTTGGCAATTCTTTAAATGTCAGATAATCATATTAAACATGTTCTTATTGATCCTCATTCAAGCAAGGATTTGATATTAAACCTAATCAAGTTAGAATATTAGACTGGATCACTTCATTCTGGATACTTCAGTGAAGCAGAGTTTAGTAATAACTGAAGTTTATGTCTTTTCGCAAGCAGCTGGATCCTTTATGAGAAAAAAAGATGTATCGGTTATCAGGCTGAAACATGTAGTTTATCTCTATTCAGTGTTGAAATGTCCTGAACATTTTGTCAGTCCTATTTTCAATTAAATATTTTACAATTATATACTTATTATTACAGTGCATAGTCATAAAAAATATCTGCAAAGCAATGCAAGCCAATAATACTAATTCCTTGTAATAAAATCAAAGCGAGTTTAGTAGGGGACCAATAGATTGCACCTCTTTTCCCACTTCAACCAAATATCAGCCTTGAGCATGTAAAGATGTTTGCGAGAAAAACAAAAACTCCCCCTTCAAGGGAAGGAACCTCTGACAGAAGCCAACCGAAGGGGAACGAAAATCCACCTTGACCAGTTCCGGTTTGAGAGACGCTGCAGAGAACAATGGAAAATGCGGTTTGACCCACCGAACGTAGAGCATATGCTGCATTTAACCTCACTTTGAAACGGGTTCAGTTATTGAAACAGTTTCCTGTGCTGTGGTCGTGCTCACACATTTGCCACAGACACAGCTAAAGACAAACTGGTTCAAGTGTTTATCTGAACTCACATCTGCACAGCTACTCTTGATTAATATAGAGGCTGTAAATCTGACAGGGTAAACTTTTTAATGGGGTCATCTGTGTCGATACAAGGGTATATATATATATATATATGTATATATATATGTGTGTGTATACAGTAAAATATACAGACTATACAGTAAAATGACATTTTTATTCTTATTTTTTCAAAGAATTGAGAAAAACATGGTAAAAAGAAGATGCTTTCAGTCTACAAATTTGCATGACAGGATAAAGAATTCATAATGTGGAACATGAGAACATGTGAAAAACGTTATTTACTCTCCAACGATGATGGTGATAAAGTGCCCCATCGCTGTCTCCTCACCCCTGTTGCACTCAGCCTTGCATTGGTATCGACCACTATCCCCTGCTGTCACTCTGAAGATCTTCGTCACAATCAGTCTGCTCCTCCGGTTGTTTCCCATATCCGTCTCATTCACCGTGGTGAAATATTTCCGGGGGTCGGTCAGCTCAATGTTTTTTGCAGTGTAAAGCCAGAAGACATCTATCACTTCACAAAGCTCAAAGTTATAATTTGCTTTGCAAGACAGTTCGGCCGATGAACCTTTGAGATGACGGAAGGTCTTCTGATGGTACACGATCTCCAGGGAACCTGCAACATAAAGTTGCTAAATTAATTTAGCTTAAATCTTATTTCATTGTCAAAGATTTCTTTAAAACATATTAAAAGAAGTGTATGACAACCCCTAGCACTATGTAAACATTGTTGAAACTCTTATAAAAGTAGTGATATTTTAAAGAATTCATAAATTTCATCCTGAATTATTATATTTGGATTAGCTTTTATTTAAGGATTATTTATCTCATTCTAACAATTAACATTTAGTAATATTTGCAGTTCAGCACGTGGTCGTGATCATTTTGAAACAGTAGCAGGATTTTAGATTTTTTTTTTTTTTTTTCTCTTATTATTTTCTTTCTTAGCATTTGTATGTTAATGTAATAAAAAAAAACATGCATTTTAACATCAAACATCCGGGGCCTTTTTTTGTTATTCTTTGTCATTTTGTTTTGGACAAAATCGTGTCTGATTAATATTTTTGGTTTGAATAAAACATTAACATAGACATATATGCCAAGTTGGCTTATAAAAAAAACTGTCTAATACTGATTTAATACTTCACAAATACCTATTTTTAAATATTACCGGAAAAGCTTTAAACTTAACTGAAACAAATTGTTTGATGAACAACTTTGTTTTAGGATTATTGGAGCAGATGTATATTTTTCAGATGAGATAATATCCCTCTCCTCTGCCACTCTGGGTTTACTGACCTGTGTCCTGAGCAGACAAAGGAAACAAAGTGATCAGCAACACTGTAAGTCCAGGGATGAAGAAGGCCATCCTACAGGGCGAAGACACACCGCACACGAGATGAGCACGAGGACGACAAATGTCGCACTCGGTTACTGATTTCACTTTTACCAAGATGCACAAATGTCACTGCCTGCTGCGTTTACGTGGGTTCCTTGATGTGTGGGTGGAGGGTGTGTGTGTGTGTGTGTGTGTGTTTCTGCGCTCTGTGATGCAGCCGTGTCTGCAACCCTTCTGTACTACCTCTGCCTTATGTTGCTTCTTTGCTAAGAACATTTACAGTTTTAAAAAAATCACATTATTTGCATGTTATTCCCACTTCAAATCTACCTGTGTGTAACTTTTATTGAAGAACTTGAGTTTTTTTAAGCACACAAACATCCATTTGAACATACCTACAGTAACTCAAAGTCTCTAAAGCGTCTTTTAAATGGAAATTTTAATCTCGAAATCTTTTCAATTGGTACCATATAAGATCTCTTCCTTAAAAGGTCTCCTAATGTATCAGATAACTCCTGGTAGTCTTATAGAATATGAAGTTAGAAAGGTAAGCGTGGATGGCAGATATTAGCACTTTGATGGAGCGACTTTTCCATTTCTCTGTATAAACCAGAGATGGCGCCGTCGCTCGCAGTGGAGACAGCTCTGCAAGAAACAACACACACATAGTCATCAAAACTACCAAAAGCTGAAAATCTATGGCTGGCCTTGTCTGTTTTGTATGAATTATTCTCCTTGCTCACTGTTTTTAGCCTGAGAGGCAGTAGCTGAATACATATTAAAGGATCCCGATCAGAGGCAACAATCCGGACACATCAGTAAAATTGTAATTTAATAGTTTATATCGTACTTTTATATTGTACTCTAATAGTTTAAATACATTTCAAGAGGCGAACATTAACTATAAATTGTTTAGAGTAGTTATATTCATCATGATGTTTTCTACAAAAATGGGATTTTTGCTGGCCTCGCAGTTTCCCAGACATTGACTCACCCAAAGCTGGCTCAGTGGTTGGGCCTGTGCTCCTCATACACACGCACAGACACACATATCATAGACATCCCTTTTTTTGGTATAAACTTTGCTGACTTAGCTGTGTACTGTAACAATTCGTTTTAACATTTTGGTGACAGGATCTGCACGAAAAACAAGAAAAAAACACAGAAGATGACTAACACTAAAGACACAGGAAATGGTGTCATAAAATATGTTTTGATGGAGTAGTACATCACGAGGATGTATTAACTTTATAATAAAATATTGTATAGTATATGTTGATAACCATTTTCATCAGTATAAATTAAACTTTTCCACTTACACATCAATTTGGGCTTTGCAGAAAATGAAAAAAACTGAAAGGAAGACCTAACTATACAAGTGTTTGTGGTTAATCTTCTTTTTAGCTCCTATTATTTCCTATTCCCAGTAAGATCTTTTTATTCGATAATGCAATGACTTCCCAATGATCTATTTGATAAAAGCACTAAGAACAGCTGATGTCACACTAAAATCGTTTTAGAACATATAGGGCCATATTTGGCCAAAGCAGTGGATAGAATTTTTTTTAACACACAAACGTCTGTTTTTTTTTCCTGTAATTCATCCCTCTCTGACACCTTGGGGAAATTTTTGGGACCTTTTAAAGTCTTCATTTCCTGTCGGTCCAGTCATACAGTGTGAATAATGGGCACAGCGTTTTTCTTTCTGCCCATGTTTGGCAACACAAACGTCACTGTTGGAAGATGCAATAAAGGGAAGTATTACCATACCCTCACACATAAAACAACTGAAAACAAAGGCAATTGTTAAACACTGATTTAAGACTGCCATCGAAAAGATAATGGCGACAAGAGCTTATGTCAATTTACCGATCA
The DNA here is from genome assembly GCA_907169785.1 of Menidia menidia. Lineage (NCBI taxonomy): Eukaryota > Metazoa > Chordata > Actinopteri > Atheriniformes > Atherinopsidae > Menidia > Menidia menidia. The sequence goes on from CAJRST010038888.1 coordinate 2,934,673, forward strand.
ATGCAGAAAGGAGGGAGACTGAGTTGAGGAGAGATGATGGTTCATGGGGTGAGTTTATGCCTTTATTTGCATCTAGTAGCGCTGCTCTTACCTAAATCATTTGTCAAATGCATTTTCTTTTTAATACACGTTACAAATGCAGAACGATGTTTAATGCTATCATTCCATGTAGCATTGTGAATGTATTTGGATTATATATGGTTTATATATGATTTATACACTAATGAAATGTTAAGAAAAATAAAATACCATGAAATTGATTGATGGATTTCTGAAGAGGTGTTACTTCATCTGGACCCAGCAGTCTTGTAGCACTATATAATAAAACATTTTAAATGAAAAGACCATTTTCAGCAGCTTGTGTTTGTTTCCCTTCAGGTGGATCAAAAATCTTCAAGCTGCTCGGAGTCGGCTTTTGTCTACTGTGCATCATACAAGTAGCTATCAATATTTTCATCTGGCACAAAGACGGTGAGCATCAGGAAAGAGTTTTCCCATCACAGCAAAGATTTGTGTATTGATTTAGGGTCAGGTCAGGACTGTTCATTCTTTTGTTTGATTATCTCTTGATTAAGATTTATCTTTTCCCCTGCAGTTGTGATTTCTTCTGTGTCAAACAGCTCAACTCCCAATGCCACCTTCCATCTTAAGGAGATCAGTCTGCTGAGAGAAGAGAATCACAAACTGAATCAAGATATAGACGACCTTCTCTACACGATAAATCAACTTCGTCCAGTGGAGAACCTTCTGAGGGAAGATAAAAATAACCTGATTGAAGAGAATAAATGGCTGAATGAAAACAATGACAAAATCAAACTAGAGAATGACCAACTACGAACCAAAGTCAGTACACTGCGTTCTAAAAACACTGAACTGAATAAAGCATACGTCGAACTCAACGAATGCCACATGCAATTACAGATTGATATCGATAAACTGAAAAGTGAATGTTACGCAAACTATTATTACCGACGATTCTGAAAAAAGTCCACGTTCTCTTTTAATGCTGAACTGGCACTTTTCTCATGTTCTTGATCTCTGTGATTTACTGTAAAAAAAACTGTTGGTAAATTTTTAAATATAGACTTTTTTGGTATGTTTTTTTTTCTGGGTAACATGAAGCAGCAACGATGACCAATTTGTGACAATGATGTGATCAGATGTACATCTCCTGCACTTAAACTGCGATAGCACTAAAATGTTTGTGTTAATGTATCAATACTAATACTTTACTAATACTTTTAGTGTGTTTTGTTTCCTTTTAAAAAATAATCATAGATACACGCGCTCCCAATATCCTGAATATTTACATTTCTGTCACATTTCTGAATCTATTATTCTCTTACATTTTCTCCTGTTGGATTAAAATCAGTCATTGTGTTTAGAACAAATTAATAAATATGTCATCTAACAGATTAGGTTGATTGTTTCACTTCTTGTTTCGTCCAATAAACTCATACGACTTTATACTTAAGCATGTGAATTCGATATGTTTCTTTGTTAAAATGCATAAAAACCCAAACAAGCAATTCCTGCTCACGTGGACTTTACATGGGAGCAGGATTAAATATGGAAGGTATGTGACATATAGTCACATGGATTAAATTAAACAAAAGCTATGAAGATGTTTAGGAAATCTAAAGGACTTAAGAGCCCAATGGCTACTGGAGCATTTTCCAGCCGTCATCAGACAGGAGGCTGGGTACACCCTGGACAAGTTTTCCACTTAATACAAACGTAATTTACTCAGTTATTAAAATGTGGGAACTGAGTTGTGAAATATTGTGGTTGAAAAGGGAAGTTGCTCAACACAACCTAAAACATATCAGCTAAAAGAAAAAAAAAAAGTAGTGCCACCAGCTGCTGTTACAGCCCAGTCAAAGCCAGGACCCCCAAAGCACTGAAAAAATGCAACAAAGAGTGTTGCAATGCTGGACACAGGATGACCATAACCACAGAGAGACTAGTAATGCCACACAGGAAACCCCCACTTCAAGTTTCTGCAGGGTGGTTTTACATTTAAAACAGTCAGTACTTTTTTACCCCCTAAACAGACTTTACACTATGGCAGAGTTTTGCCCTGTAAATGTGCATTATGGTATCATTTGATGTTTGATGTTCATCTTCACCTTATCATTAGAGCTGGGAAGGATCACATCATTTTATCAACCTGTGTTTAAACCCTTGACATCAAGTTTACTTTTTCATGTGTCTATTGAAGCCATGCAAAAAATGCACACTGTAAGAAATGTCTGTGAAATAAACATTAATATGCCGTAAAATCCAGAAATTCAAAATCTATAGCAAGAAAAACAATGAATCAGTGTATATTTAAAAGGAATATATTGTAAAAAACAAAACAATGAATACTTGTTCATTTTACAGTCAGTTTATGTGAGGGGGGGGAGTTTGATTGGACATTCTAAGTTGCCCTTAGGAGTGAGTGGTAGAGTGGTTGTGTGTCTCTGTGTTGCCCTGCGACGGACTGGTGGACCATCCAGCAGTCGCTCATTGACTATTGGGTTAGTCTCCCATCCCCCTGCGACTTAGGGGATAAGTGGTTATATAAATGAACAACCTTTTACTAAAATAAGCAGAAAAAAATCAGTTATATGACCATTTAATAATGCTGATTATTTACTGATTTTCAGTCACATTGAATGGGATTAGATTATTAGTAAAATAAGCAACACCCGCATATACATTGTACAGGAAAAAATAGCTTTAATAGAGACACAGTCAAGTTCATTTGGCTGAAAAGCAATGTTGAATTTACCAGTTTAGCATGTAATTTTTAAAATGTTATTTTGCAAAGGAGTACAGTTTTACATTGTAAAATTGACAGGTTGTTCTGTAATGTGTTTTACACTGCTATATTTTATACAATATTTTTCGTAATGTGCAGAAGTATAAATTTAGAATAGTTCTGATGAATTGAAAAAACACGTAGGATCCCGACAATACAGGATATGAAGTCATAGGGGAAATATGACAGTGTAAAAGTGTAGTATGTGGACAAGTGCTTTAATAGCCCATAAAATGAGCTTTATTTATTTATGTGTGAGCGACCACATGCTTTGAACAAACTGCTGGTTTGCAGCAGGTTTCGTAACGAGGACGGCAAACTGATGAAAATGTGTTTCCATCTAGCCAGTGCACTGGACTGACTGAACCATAGTGGACAGCCTAACCCCAAACTATCCATGACTTCTTCCATAATACTAGTTCGGAAGTTTTTTGTGCCCTTTTCTGTATTTTTTTCTGTTATGAATTTAAAGGAAACTGTGAGAAAGCCACACAGGGTTTCATCAGTATGCACAAACCAGAAGGTTTCAAATGCTGAGTTGTACATACCACTTACGGGCACTAAAGGGTGCTATTGCACTTAACTTAGTCTTGTCTCTATTTGGAACGACAATTATTCTAAATCGGGAAGTCATTTATTTAAATTATATTATATAAATCCAATCTGTCCACCTTGAATTATTGGATTGTTTCTTTTTTGTCAACATCAACTCACCATATATTTTACAGGATTTTACAGTACCCCCTTTGTTTTGTCTGGAATATCTGTTTACATTACATGTTGTATTTTTTCCCACAAAAGCTGATGATGATTCTGTGAAACATAAGTATAAACTCTGATGAGCCATAATTGTGTCTATGTTGCCCACAAGTCTAATACAATCATGGTTTTACATTCATTTGTATTTCGGTATCCTCTCGTAAATGTTGGTGTCCGGTCACAGAACCGGAAATGAAATTGTATTGCTTTTATTTCTGCTTGAATTCCAGGTAGAAATGTGACACAGCTGCTTAGAAACCCTGCTGTTAACTCTGAATTTGGTCATTTCGGTGAAGCAAAATACATTAACTCTGTATTTTATTGAAGAAACACATTGAGCTAAACTGGTTTGGTCCACACATTTTGATATTGAAGTTTTATTTAAACAAAAAATAAATAAATAAAGATCAAGTCACATTTACTATTAAACTAAATACTTGTTTGTTATTAAATCTTTAAAGGGTCAAAAACTACTTAGAATAAGCAACTAAACAAATCTCTCCATGAACTTTTCCCACATTGCAAGAGGCCATTTCCAAAGTCATTTGAGCAGCAGTCTGCAAACCAAAGAAGCAAAGTTTGGACTGACTGCCCCTGAACTTAAACGAGGGTAATGTACAATACAAATGCCATGGACAATGTTGCATCCTGACTGACTAACAGGGAGGAACAGCACGTCCCAGTTCCTCATCCCGTCATCAGGAACCAGACAGGAAGGCAACAAGATGGTGACCAGAGGTCAGGTAACTGGTCTCCCATCAAGGTCTCAAAAAGCTGTGCTGCTATACTCTTATGCAACATCCTCAGCTGTGCAGTCATATTATTATAAGGTCATATCTTGTACCAAGAGTTGTGTAAATATCCATACATTTCTATATGTCTTTGGTTACTTCTTTGCACTTAATAAAACTTCCCAACTTTTCAGGAAATTAGAATTGTAGGGAGCAAAATGACTAACAGATATCCACAACATTTTTCAAATAAATAGGTAAGAGCACACTTTTGTAATTACTATTCAAAGCCCCAATTATGTCAGTAATTAGGGAATAATATCAGGTAATGTGTTTTGTAAAGAAAATTTGAAAAAATGTTTTTTAAATAGGCAACGTTTGGACTGCCCCTGAACTTAAATGAAGGTTGATCTGTTATATATTTATAACATAATGGTGATACTGGTTTCTGTATCTCGTCATTGTTTTCTCTTTTCTCATTTATTATCACATTTGGCAGCTGTCCAGGCATTTAGCTGACACTATTATGAAAGCCACTTAAACAAGAAGCTGAGGAGACTCAGCTTAAATGAAGTTAATACTGTTTGCCTCTCTGCGGTGCTGAATGCCACAACTGTCTGAGTGGTATGTGCAACACACAATACATTGTTTGGCCAGTTCCACTCACTTAGTAGCCGGTACTCTCATATTAGAGTTATTCAAACTGAGGATGAGAAAGTTTCACTTCTTAGAATGCCAGCTTTTCAGAGCAAACACTGATGTGTGAAACCATGTCCACTTGACATACAAAGAACACAACTGAACCAAACAGGCAACAAATTCTCAGAATTTTTTCAATTCGTGTTAGTAATCAAAACATACATTTTTGTGCTCACAGAGCACATGTAGAATCAGCTGATACTTTTCCAACCAAAAGGTACTTGATGTGTCCCAAAGTACTTATTTTTGTTATCGGAGATTATAAAACATGATGTGCTCACTCCATTAAGTTCACTGGAGTAAATGTATGAAGCATCAAAGATCAATGGTTGTTAATAAATCCAAAGAGTTATACAACTGTGGCACTTTTTTTTTTTCATTTCTCGTGAAAAGAAACTTTGATTTGATTGTTCATTGTATGTCAAAATTGGGAGTTGATGTATATTTTCTATTACTGAGACATTGCAATGTTTGTTGAATTTTGTTTCTTGGTGATATTTACATGATAAATACTCAGAGGGCAATTTTCAACTTTTACTAATCGGGACATTTAGAAAAATACATCAACTCAAGCACAGTGTTCCAAATATGTCTCCTCACTGCTTAATATATGCCCAAACATGTGCCCTAACCTGAATTCTTATAGGTAACTCTAAGCATTTACATGCTCATCAACACACTGGGGTTATTGTAATTGTGAGTGACCCCACCTGTCACACGAGAGACCGGGGTTTGATTCCCCGATGGGGGAGATACACATGTATATATTCTACTTTGTAAGTTGCTTTGGATAAAACCGTCTGCTAAAAGCATAAAAATAAATGGAGACTTGAGATGATTTTCTTTTTTTGTCAATAGCCCAACTAACCATTTATTCTTGTTTCAACGCCGCTGTGATTCTGAAGGCAGATCTTCCTGTCTGGAGGCAGCAGTAAATCACAATGACGGTGAACTAATAGCTTTGAACGGCACACTCACGCAGAGGTCAGTAAGCCTGGGGTGTGACTGAGGTCTGCATGCAGCAGGAGAACGCGGCAGACTGTTTTGTCCTTCTCAAAATGCTTTGACATTTCCTGTTATGCAGACAAATCACCAGCAGCCCAAAGAGACACAGAACATGCTGATACAACTCCGATTGGATTTCTCAGGTTCTATGGGTTATCACTGTATTTCTCAGCGTAAATTGTGGTGAACTGTTCTGCAGTGAGAGGTAAAAGTGAGCAATGTATGTGTCAGTTTGCAACATCTGCAACTTTACATTAAGGGACACTGAAACTGTTCACAACATCCAATTCTCTCTTTGAAAACTCTATCAGAAGAACACAGGGTCAGCATTAAGCGGATGATAGTGCATGACTGAGATTCTCAGTCATCAGTCTTTGAAAAGGAACATACCAGCTAAACATATGTCTGAGAAATGAGGAATAAATTTAAAAAAGGGGGAAGAAAATTGATTTAGACTTCACTTAGAAGTTACATTTAAATGTAGGGATTCTAAAAGTTATGAATCTAATAGATATCAAGTTCAAAAGAAAGAAAAGTAAAGTTTTGGAGATTTTATTTGCCCCCTTCAGGTTTTACTACTTTCAGCTCATTAGGAGTGGCCATCACAGTACCCCGAAGAAGAACCAATACTCAACTAGAAAGGATGAGCCTTTTATTTAGAATGCTTATCAACATCAACTGTACATTATGTTTAATATGAGCCAACGGTAGAATTACGTGATACATCAAGGACTAATATCATCCAGGAAATTTCCCATGAACATAAACCTACACAAATAAACTATACAGTCCACATAATGTTGAATGGAACCTTTGCAGTATATATAGCATGTTGCAAGAAGAAGTTTAAAAGTGCTGAGAGCCGGTTGTTTTTGTTGTTGTCTTTCCTTACTTTGTTTTCTGTTCTTAGGCCTCTGAACGGCTTGTGTCTGCCCCTCTCATGAGCGTCTGTCTTGGAGGTGAGCAGACGTACCGTGTTGGTTATGTAAGCTGAAAGACCACCTCTGGCTCCTATCTTTTTCTCTATCTGAGCACTCAGTATTTTTGCCCTGATGAGTAAAAGGAATGAAAACAAGAGATGTGAAGGCTGAGGGTAGTATGTTGAAAGGAAGCCTTTTACAGAAGAAGCCCACTGTGTCCTACATAGAAAGTTTTTCCACTGATGTGAGTCCTTCAGTACATTTGTTTAGGAAAATAATTTCCTACGGCATTATGAGTGGTAAAATGTAGTGACCCTTACCTCCAACAATGCTTCAATGTAAATGAAGATTTGTCTGCTGGCGGCCATGAAATAATTTTGTCATTTTTCTTTCAGAACTTTGTGTTTTTCAAAAGTCATTCTAAATGTCAGACAAATGGGTTTAACTGGGTTGTTTCAATAAAAACAAAACAAACAAACGAAGGAAAAATCATTCCTGAGCAATGTTTTTCTAAAAGGAACCACTGAGAAATTTTTACAGCAAACAAAGAAGAAGAAAACATCCTTTTGGGCCTAGACTAACTTCTTTTGGAAACTTAAAACGTTCTAAACGTTCTTCCTTCTAAAAGAGTAATTACTCTTAGGTTTGCGTCACAACAAAATGTTATTTAGTATGACTCCGAGAAGAGAGCGAGTTTTTCTCAGAACAGCAAATGCCGAGCAAATTATCTTTGCGGTGATAAAGCGGAGACATAAGTCACAGCTACATATTAAGCACATAAAGACATGACTTCCCAAAATAGTCCAAAGGAAAGGACTTTTCAAACAGCAGAGTTAGTTCAAAAACAATCTTGGCCTGTTTCTTTCTTCTTTTAAATTTATTGTTGTTCAATTGTAAAGTAGTCCAAAATGTCAACTTGACAGAGGAAACTCTGCAGACATTTATGGCACATTGAATCGTGACTGACAGGTTCTATCACCCCGAAGCAACAGCTCCAAAGTTGTACATCTTGACAGAAGTTATGCCTGTAAATTTAGAGTCCTGACAGTTCTGTGGTGTGAAACCTATGTCCACCTGCCACTAAAATGTAATAAACCTGTCAGAAAGTTCAGTGTATCATAGCATGTAACAAACTGAGTCTGCAGGATTAAGGACAGGTCACTCCTTTGTGTTGTCCAGGTTTTCCTTGTTGTTTTTTTGCATATATTTTTCATAGAAATTATTAGTGAATCAATTCTGAAAACACTGGCCCCAGAACACGTAAGGCAAACGTGCCATTGCTGATAATAGAAAAGGATGTCTGTTAAAAAAAACAAAAAACACATGATTTTTTGTTAAAAACTGCAGTTGTAAAGGAATACATTTGCTTGTCTGAGTCAGTTAAATGAATTATTTCCGGTTTGTTCACCTGCTCATTAGTGTCTCGTGAATATTGTGCAGCACAAAGCTAAACATTGTCGGTCTAACTCTGTCTGAGGACGTGTATCCTGTAACAGCCAGAGAATAGTCTGCACCCAAGCTTACCCAGGTCTCTGGTTCAGGTGTTTCTCATTCAGTAATCAGTCTGGCAGCAAATAAATGACGTTACGACTAAAGAACACCAACTATTTAGTCAAGCAGCCGCTGAACCCTTTTCTAACTATGTTGTTCCCAGATATTCAACACAACACTACGCGTTTCCCCTCTATCCAGAACTCTGTAAGAAAAAATAAAGACATGGTATAAACGTTTGGGCACGCATCACCCCTCATACAGCCTCACACCGCCTCCGGAGGGGGGGGGGGCAGAGGGGGGAGGCGTTCCCAGTCTGAAGCAGAGCTCAGTCCGGCCCATTAAACCGGCCTCAGTGTGGAGAGAAAAGCGCACCGAGGCACATCCAGGCTTACGCACGCCAAAAGATGGTCTCCGCAGAAAAGATCTCCCGGTAAAGACCCGCTTTTACGCACGAGAGGGGGGCGAACGAGTGGTGAATCCGGCTTATTTGCACCGGTGCCTCAGACCACCCCCCCACCATCCACCTCCCCTTCCCCGGTCAGCTGCGTCTGCCTTTGTTCGGCTGCCGCATCTCCGCTTTCACCTCCAACATGGAGCGCTCAGAGAAGGAGCACAGGTCGGATGACGAGGCTGAATACGAGGACGAAGAGGTGGACCCCAGAATACAGGTGGGTAATCCTTCAGTCACAGTCTTATAGGTTTATTTAAATGAATAAAGTCAGTGTGCAGCATAGTCTGTCCCCATTCTGCTGCAGACAAACAAAAGAGCAATTAAATATTTTTCTGATGTATGTGCATGTCTGTATGTGTGTGTGTATATATATAGAGAGAGAAAGAGAGAGACATTGAACTTCCTCTTTAAACCTTGAATCTATAATAATTTCTGTGGTTGTGTGAGTTTGTTGATTGTAGCCACTGTGACATTGATGCAAAAGTGAAAGACATTTTGATCCCATCTGCTGGTTCAGTTCAGAGAGGCTAAATTATGACTCCCGGAAAGTCTCGATGAGCTGGTTTTAAAGCACAGATGTCTGAACACAAGAACACAAGTTCCACAAGAGCAGAAAAGGATCGTCAAACTCGTGCATTCAAAGATAGACAACCGGGCTCAACATGTAGACGGTGGTTTCCCTTCACCACCAGCCGGATTTCTCTAAATAGAGCGAGCCCCTTCATCTGTTTGGTTTTCTGACTCTTCACCAAAAGAGAAGGTGTTTGAAAGCTGAAAATAATGAGCAGTTTGGTTAACTCAAAGTAGTTTCTTTGAGAGGCTTTTGATGAAAAGACAAGGAGATGAGGAGAGAATTCTCACTGGGTCTTCCATTACGATTTTGGGCAGGTTTTCGGATGGTAAGAGTTGTTGAATTTAATAGCGAAACAGTTTATTCTTTGAGGATACACTGATTCAGTCCCTTTATCATCTTTTAAGTCAATTTCGTCAAAAATGAAATGGTAAAATTTAGTTGTCTGCTTTGTCACAGTGGGAAAGGGAACTAAATATTTTGGAAAAACAGTATATCGGTTTTAAAATGTTACCAAAGACCTTTGCAGTAAGGCCTAGACATTTTCTTCACCTGCAAAACCAAACTGTCTACAGTCAGCTTCATTTTTCAGCTCCTCCTCTCTACCAAGAAGAGTTTGTGAATAGTCAAGTTAACCAGGAAGAGCTCTCATGCGTTTGTCTGTTGTCTTTTTACTCAAGTGAATGAACCACTTAAAACATCTCAGGTGCAGCTTTTGCATTCATTTCTGCTCCAGTGTTCCAGTTGTTGTTTTGCTCCTTGTCCTTGCTTTGTCAGCCATTTGCTTTATCTTCTCTTCCAGGGAGAGCTGGAGAAACTCAACCAGTCCACCGACGACATCAATAGATGTGAGACGGAGCTTGAGGTTAGTTTATTGACCAATGAGGGACTGGGTCAACAGAATCTGATTTGTGGGTTATCTGTGTGGGAGCAGCGAGTTGGCTTTTGACTGTTGGGGCATGTGCTTGCATGCACGCCACTCCTGTCCTGAGGTAGGACTTAGTTTTACCTGCTGACCCCTGCTCTGGCCCCTTGGTGACCGACGGTCTCAGAAATGAGGCTGGCAGTTTGCAGGCTCCCGACTCAGAGGCATCAGCGCAGACACAGCAGTTTTTGTCATTTTATGTGCTACTGAATCACAGCTGGACTTTTGCCCTTTCTCTGTAAACTGTAAAGTTTACTTTGTCAGCATGTCTTGTGAGAAACACTAAAATATTGGATTGTCTCTCAGTAAACTGTGTTCACAACATCCCAAAAGTCTCAAATTTCTCTGGATAAAAATGTAGCTTTGAGCACAAGGGCTACTGGCTGCCTTGTGACTCCATAAATGATTTAAACTCGCGCAGGAATCTGACAGAATCTGTCAAAACACAAGTTCAGTGTGGACATTTCACAATCAAACATTGAACAAGAACAGAAAAAGAGGCCTTATGAGTATTCGGGAGCATTTTTAGACTTTGCTTGGATGGTCCTGACAGCAAAGCACAGGTGAATGTATGATGAAATGTAGCTGTATCAGATACAGAATATCTAACAATTCTTGTTGTGAATCTGTATTTAGATTAATTTGTCAAACGTTTAATAGGGAAATGTTTAACTGTCAATTAAAAGAAAAGACTTTAAACTTTTTGCAGAAACAGAGGTTCTACTCTTCTGATACAAGACTCTGACTTGGGTCATTAAGGGAACTTAACAACCTGAATAACTGATGTTAAAATCCCATTAAAACCCAGTAAAATGGAAAAAAAGAAAAGCCCAGCAAAGGCTGGTGACTTAACATCTATGTGGGTCAGCAGTTTTATTGAGATGAAAGTTCAGAGTTTTGTTGGGCGTCGAGCATCAGTCATGCAGCTGAATAATCATCTTTGCGGGTTTCTTTCTTACATAACGGGTCTTTTAGATGGCAGGGAACTCTTGTGAAAGGGTTAACAGCTAGTATCGTGATATAATGCTCCCTGAGAACTTAGAGATCCACTGGAGAACTTGCTTTATTCAATATGCACACCTTCACAAAGTACAAGAAAATTATTATAGGGCTGAGTGTGAGATCTGTTAAATCCTATGTAATGCTGTTGGGATTCCCAGATATCGCAGAACTTGTGGAGGAGAGCGCTACATCAGCGAAAAACGAGAAGTTCGGGCTGAAAACTTTGCAAAACCTTTTGCAATCACTGGGTGTTTCTGGTGCACGACTTCCCCTGCTGCTCCTCCTGCCCGTGCTGGCGGATTGCGCTTAATTAGAATTCTAGATTACAGCAAATGAAGCAAGTGGAGGAGGCGACCGTGCTGCTGTGGTAGCTTAGCTCTGGTGAGCAGTGATCAAAGCGGCAGGTTATTGTGCGGCTTTTGTTCTCCAAAGCATCCCTATGGCCATGAGGAACGTGTCCCCGTTTCAGCTCATGTCAATTATGCTGAAACATCATGTTGCGACATATTTAATTCAGTTCACTTTTGTACTGGCCAAATTTGAGTTTGTCTGTATTGCTTTGTTTCACGATAGAATATATATCAGCAAATTTAAAAAGATCTCAAATAGGTTTATTATTGGAGAATAAAGCATCCTGTGTCAACCGCACAAAAGTTTGAATAAAACTAAAATCAAACCATTTCAATGTTAATGGTTAGACTTAACAGTCATTCCAGTGTTTTCAGGAGTTTCATGTCCAGTGTGTAAATTAAACTACAAAGCAGAGGTGCTAATGAATTTACTGTTGGAATATAACAAGTTGAAAACTTAGAACCTCAGGCTCTAAATGTTTAAACGCAGAAGTGAGTCATAGTTTCAGGTTTTAGCTCTGAGTGTGGGGGATGGGGATCTGCATCAGTCTGCATCACCTCACTTAAATCAGAGAGCTGGAACAACGCTGGGGGGGGGGCTGGAGGTGAACAGGACACGCATATTTTATAGCAATGCTTATTTAACTGAACATTAGAAAAAAATGAATTTATTGTGCCACATTTTGTTTGGAACTGTTACTGTGTTTGTATTTTCAATGTCCCAAAGTGTGTGTGTGTGTGTGTGTGTACAGTGTGGGTGTGTGTGTTGGCTGCAAGATGTCTGTACTCTACTGCTCTTCTGGATTGTTCTGAAATCAGTGACCTGGGTTGAAATGCTGAATGTTACTCTAAGGGTGTGTTACTCATCTTCTGACAAACTGTGTGGCAACTATGCCCCCACCTTTTTTTTTTTTTTTTTTTTTTTTTCTACAGATGGCAAAGGTCAAAAAGGGTCAGTTCTTTCTTCTCTGAGCAGTAAAGTCAGCACTTTAACCTCAAAGTCATTTTGTAGCTTCAAATAAGGCCAAATAAAAGGAATACTAACATTTTAGTTCCTTTTTGGTCTCTGAGTCAGTGTTTTCAAGTAGACCACACAGAAAATTAATAAACTGGTCTCTTCTGCTTGCGTGTGCTACCCTAGAGGTACATGGAGGCCGATGTAAATGTATCTTTTGAGCCTCAAATTTAAGCAATCTTTAGATCCAAATCAAAATTGTGTTGGTTGGTTGTGAGAAAAAAAAAATCCAAACCCAACACCAGTTTTAAATCTGATATGCAGAATAAATGGGAATAGATTTGGTCCAGACATGTCTATGAAGGTAATGGTGGTGCATGGATAGAATGTAAAATATGCAACAAGTTGCACATTAGGTATGAACAATTTGAACCGGGTCTGGCCATTCCAGAACAATACAAAATGATGTTTTATGCAAGGACATAGAATTTTTTTTTTTATGGCAATTAGTGCTTCAGTACATGTGCAAACTATCTGCTTGAACTGGACCATAGAAAGGAATTCCCCATTATTAATAGCAGTGAACAAACAAAGCCCTTTTTACATGACATAAACAGCGTTTCTTAATGAATTAAAACTTTTATGCATATGGTTTTGAAATGGCTGGTCTCATCAGATTGTCTTCAGTCTGTTTTTTACAGTGTTTATTGGGATACTTCTGCTCTCAGGAAGCTGTCAGTTTTATCTGGGTCAACGCGTGATCACTTCACTCGGATTGAAAAGAATCTAATGACTGGAAGCGTGTTTTCTCAGACTTTTCTTTTTCACATTTTGCACACCCTGACTCTTGTAGGGGGAAGAAATTGTACAGGCTTACATTACTGAACAGGAATGTCCTGTCAAGATGTCAAACAAATGTTAAACAAGGCTCCAATTCTCACAATCTGCTTTACGTATATGTTGTCGAGTGATGAGAGCTTTCCATTATCTAAATGACTGAAATTGGGTGCTTTCGCATCTTTGGAGTTTGAGATGCTCCACCAAGCAGATTTAATCGATCATAAAGCATTAACGCTTTTCTTTCACTCATTAATCCAACTTTTTATTTCTTCACAGGATGCAAGGCAGAAGTTCCGCTCGGTCCTGGTGGAGGCCACAGTGAAGCTGGACGAACTGGTCAAGAAGATTGGCAAGCCTGTGGAGGAGTCCAAGCCTTACTGGGAGGCTCGCAGATTGGCCCGACAGGTTAGTCAACAGGGCACCGAGGGATGGATAGAGGATTTTCCCCCCATTTTCTCTGTCAAAAGCAATGTGAGGAAAAAAACTTGATATTGAACGCTGCTGCCTCATTTATTTATTTTTGGTGGGGAATGACCCGCTCAGATATTAAAGTGTGTCACTGCTCTACTTTATGACTTTAAGTCCATGTTTTCTATGCATTTCATTTATAAATGGAGGATCTGCACATGCAGACTTCAAAGTGGAATGGAATTTTATCTTCAGACATATGATTATTAACAAATATGATTGAGTTGATTTCAGTGACCATGGGTTTTCAGATCTATGTGTTTGCAGCACCTCTACAGTTCTGAACATAATGAGTCTTAAAATGTTATCTTATTGATTGTGCTTTATTCAAGGAGCTTTAAGATGTTGCCTTGTTTTAATGGGAGAATTTTAAGCTATCACTTTAAGTGATTACTGACATTCAGTGGGTAATAAGGCATAAGGAGAGTGAACTCAGTTTCAGTTCAGCTCCACTTCTCCTTTCAGCATAGCCGCGGTGTAAAGTGTGCATGACTGCGGTGTGTGTGTGTGTAAATAAAGGGTGCAGCACACACCTGCCCAGCGTGATAAGAGCCCAGTTATAAGAGCAGAGGAAGCTCAGCCAACAAGTGAGACTCTGACATTTTTACTGTGCGGTCTCACGGCTCTCTGCATCATGCACCGGCCAACAGTGGCGTTTTACAACGAGAGGAATGATTGCTGTGAATATGAAAGGTAACTTTCAACAGAGTGCTGAGATACAGGCCATGGGGAAAGAGTTTCTGTGAAGTGACTCTATAGTTGGACTTCCCCCTTCTCAGAATGTCCTTTTTTAACCCAGGTTCTCTGAGAACAGCAGCTGAGATGTTGAAAAGGTTTTTACCAGGTTTGTGCATGGCTTGTATTGGAGGGTCCATGTTTAGAAAAGAGAAACACATAACTTATATTGCATACATCAAACTTTTCACACAGTGCTCCACAAACTGATTTGAAATGCAAACACTTTATCTTTATCACAAACTTGATCTCTTTTTATGTAAATTAGTTGACAATGGGGGTGAATTGTGCTAGGGAAGTACAACTTATGATCAGTTTCATTCTTTTTTGCCTGTCAGGGGACTCACTGTTCCAGCTCTGCATTGGTCCACTCTGCATTTGTTGTCGCACGATTAAATGTACTTCATGCTGTCATAAAGGCACATTTTTCTTGGTATTCGGTGTCCGTTCAACCTGTATTCAGCCATGTCGGAGTTGGATAATAAAAACACACAGGCGCACACTTCATCTGATGTTTGTTACTTCAAACTTTAATTGGGAATGCTAGTCACTATTTAACACAACTTGCGTTGAATCCACAAGATGACGATATGTGGTGTTTTTCCATTAGCCACAGCAGAAGTGTGACGATGTGTGTGCTGTTGGTCATTGCCCATTAACTCTGAGAGTCTTTTAGCAACTTGCAGGGTGACCACCCCGACCTCATTCCCTCTTTTGTCTTGTAACTTTCTCCTCTGAGGACTTCGTTTCCTTCTTTCTTTGAGCCCTTTCATCCTTCTCCTGTGGCACATTTCTCCTTCCTTTGTTGTTGCTCTTTACTCCTTCACTGCTTTTCTCAGCCTGGTTTCTCATTTCTCGAGTCTTTTCTTGTCACTTTGTGAGACATCTGCCATCTTTCCTTTCCTTCCTTGTCTCCCACTCTCACTTTTCTTTTCACCTTTATTTCCATTTTTCATGTCTTCATGCCAGCTTTACCCTTTCTCCATCATAACAATATGCATTCAGTAATGCATTTGATTGTTTCTCCCTGCAAAAAGGGCTGCCGAAAAATAACAGGCACCACCCGGGGAGGGGTTGCAGTGGCTGGAGACAAATAATTCAGTCCGACCTCGAGTCTAGCTAGAAATGGCAATTAGAGGAATGGACAATATGCATTTATACAAAGACAATGTGCAGGGAGCTCATGATTCGTGCCAGTAGGACCATAAAAGTTTCCCCACTTTGTAGTCCCAGGGTTTTCTTCGTTTATTCTGGAAAGGCTGAGAATTTCAAAAGCCTTTTAAACACTATCAAAGTTCTTCAAAGAAGAGTTTTTAATGAAAATGATGGATGCACAAAATGTTATGCGCTATAAAAACACCTGGATTTGAAATCTGTCATTCTCAAAGGCTTTGTAGTTGAAAAGAAAAAAGAAATATAGCTGAAAAGTCAATGGGCACTTTTTCCAACAGTCTCCTTAGAAAACAGGAATGTAGCATTTAGTCAGGGTTGAGTTGTTCTTGGAAACATTTTGACACTGACCAATTGGCACTACTAATGAAACATGGGACAAAAAGGAACCATGGAAACAAAAGTATGGTAAAGAGATACAACTGGCAACATAAACAAAAAGAATCAAACTTGCCATCTCTCCAGAAGAAAGACGTATCTGTGTTAACCTAAATGGCTCAGAGTTTGATATATTTTCTAGATCTCCCTATCAAAGCGTCGTCAAACTACAGGGTGACGTGAACAGTGATTAAAGAAGTGGGTCAGGCCGATGAGGCTGACATGTACAGATTGACTGCCAGAGTGCACGCTGCTTTGGACACACGTGCTGCGAGTGCTGATCGGGCCACATCTGAAGCTGAACTTTCAGTGGACGCATTTTCAGTTTTCCCAACATCATGAAATATGCATTGGGCTCACTATTTATTCCGTTTGCAACTCTTTTGAAAACGATCTCCTTCACGTGTTGACAGAATCAGCATTTGAAAGCGTCTTTCTATGTGTCCTTATCTAAATGTTGTGAATGTTTCAGACTTAATTTAGCTGCTTTCCCTGTGCCTTAAAGTCTGTGAAAGTGATGACTCAGTCCCTCTCCTCGAATCCTCCGGGAGCTGATTGAAAGTAGCAGCCCACGCGTCACGCCACACCACGCAGCGTGGCCTCAGGGTGGCTGGTGTCTCGTGAGAGAGAAGAGAAGTGGCTAGATGTGAGAGATGGGGAGGCAGTTATGCACCGGATTTGATTTGCAGGATAATTTTTGAGGGACTATACAGTGATAAGAGCGATTCATGACAAGTCTGGCTCCAGCTTGCAGAGGAAAAATGTCAGCAAATATAAAGATGTCGGTGTAAAGAACATGCATAGATGTCTTGTTAGTTTTTTTTTTTTTCTTCTTTACAGCGATAACATACGCCAAGCTGTACAGTGGTCAATATGAGGAGTCCGGGAACAAATGAGGGTGAACCGAGGGTTCAATATTCAGGGCCTTGTGTATTTGAAAACTTGGAAAAATAATCTGCAAAACTGTTAATCAGTAAGACATTTAGCTTTGTGGCTAAGCTCAAATACAAACATCAGTAACATAATCCACATAGTACTTTTCCACTTCAGATTTTTTTTCAAAACTCCATACTTGCCAAATGTTTTAACAGCGATATCTTTAAACCTAACTGAGTATAAAAGATACATTTGGATACATTTTAGATTTTAGACTGTAGTGATTTTGATTAATTCATGTTCATGTGAAAAAAATGTGTTTTATAATAACTTGGTTACTACACAGCATCCTCATACAAAACTATTCCTGCTGTTAAGTCTGATCCTTTCTCTTTTCCTCTGGCCTCTTATCAGCCTTCTGTCCTGCCCCTCTCTCTGTTATCTCTGCATCTTCCTTCCATGCTGGAGTGGAGAGTTTGAGAGATAGTCCTGGTGCACCACGGATTGTGATGATGGATGTAGGGATTTAAAGATGGATTGAAATCGGGGATTCATCGGAGGGAAGCAGATTACTCTGCTCCAAGGTCGGAGCCATCTGGTCTCCTTTTGGCCTCTTGGGAAACTGCGACTGTGTTGGTCTGAATGGGAGTTTCGTGCTAGCACATCAGTGTTTCCTGTAGAATTGTACAGGCCTGGCTGCCACCCCAAACCTGACAACCCTGGGGAAATGTGCATTGTTACAGAATGCCTGACCGTGTCTGCTGTTGTGTAACTGTTCTGGCAGTCACATCTCCACTCATCTGGTGTTTTATGGTGTCTTTGTTTTCACAACACAATCACTATAATACAGTACTGTGCATTTTCTGAATATATCACTATTTGCCCATTAGTTCTATTGTAATTGGCACAATCTAATTGCGAAGCTGTTTTAATTATTAGTTTAATGATAAAGGCATTTAATAGAATATGTTTTGAATATATTTTTCCATCATTTTGGGTTTGAATGCTTTTGATCATCGTAGCACATTACGTGGTGCACAAACTGATAACATTATGTCCATTAAGTGCTAATATTTCAGTAGATCTAGTTTGCTCTAACAGTGACCATCAGTTGTTTCTTATTGTTGTCTTGTAAAAAACAGAGCAAAAATTGTGATTCTTAATAATTCATGAATGTTCATGCTGATGGAATAAACGGAGAGGACGAACATTTGTAAACAAGTTTGCTTTCATTTTCACTTTGAGCGCACAGTCATAGCAGTCCTGTCACTTAGGTTGGGTTTGGTTATTGAAAAATTAATCTCTACTATTTAAGTCTTCATTCTACGCCACAGCTGCAGATCAATGCAAATGGCAGCATGTTCAGTCATCGTGGAAACGGAGGAGCTGAAGTTGTTTTCAGGCCGGGGTTGGTCGTGGGTACCGGGACAGAAAGGCAGCACTCAGCGCTGATGTGACCCATTTTTAATAGACGTCATCAGATAATTACATTTTTCTCCAGAAGAAATAAAATACCACTATCTACCGAGATGCCGATGATGGAAAATAATTATATTTGGGGGGAAAATTAGTCCAAATCAGGTCACTTTGGAATCAGATGCCGTCTTCTTTTGCTGTTCTTCTTGTTTTGTCTGTGAAGAAGAACAGAGCCCTTACTGTAGTTTAAGCGCTGTAGAAACCGATGGCTGATGGAGAGATGTTTATACGCAACAGTGCATTTAACGGGAGCAAATGTGTTGTAGAGCAGCCTTAGTGTGTCTGTTCGTCTTCAGTGGAACTATGCAAAGGTCAACCAAAACATCTCTTCTGATCTTAGTGTTCATTTCCCCAGAGCACCTTTCTTTGACAACTCTGACTGATGATGACACTTAACCTTTTTGTCTTCTCTCTCATTGCTTTTCTTTTATCTTCTTTTTCTGTATGAGTCTGACCAATTTATAAAAAAATAAAGGCATTCATTATGGTGCAATTTAACAGGTCACCTTCACCATTACTGATGCGTTTCATTCTGAAATCTCTACATAAGTGCTCATAGCTTGTTTTTTTTTTTATTTCTAAAAGCATACAGTCAAAGAAATCTGAGCACCTTATTGTTGGAAAATGCTTTCCAAAGTCAGGCAACTCTATACAAAACAGCATCTCGCACATGCTGCATACATATTGGTTGGTAATTAAAGACTAGCTTCAGTTTAAGCTGATTAGTTTAGCTTTTAAATGCGTTGGCAAACTTTTACTGTGACAAATTCGGTACATAATCAGCAGACAGATGTTACCCACTTCATACATGTTATTAGGTTTGCCTTTCCTGGTCAGCTCTAAAAATAATGTTTGTCAAACCACATTATTCTTCCTTGTCAAATGCAATGTAGCTACCGCTTCTTATGAGTTTATATTAAATGATTGAGGTTCAATTTCACAGGCAGACCGAGAGAATCGAGGCTCACAATTGAGCCTCGCTAAACAGTCGATAGGGCTGTGGTTATAGTAGTTAAAGCAGCGAGTAAAGCAGCATGTTGGACATGGAAAGAGGGGCACATTTGGGTGATAATGATCCAGAAAGGTGTCAAAAGAAGTGGAAGAAATAAAAAGGCGGAAGCAGCAACTTTGAGAACTGAGGACTGAACTGTGTGTTTCCCTTCTCTTCATGCTGGGTAAACAATGCAGCAAACTGTTAAAAAACAGAACTGATCTGCTCTGCTATCGTCACCCATTTAATGACTAAACACATTCCTTTAGGAAGTAGATGCATGGCCACAGTGAGCAAAGATGTCATACTGGGAACATAGGAACATGCAGTGCTCTAGAAGTTGTTTTCTTGTTCGATCTGCAGAGGTTTGCATAAGTTTGCTGTCAGGACGAAGGCCCCTGTTCGGTTCATCTTGATGATCATGTGTACAGAAGGAACATACAGTAGATTCTTGTCGCGACGTCTACAGCATTTCAGCTTCCTGTGAAGTTTCAAAACTCTTTGCAAGATCTAAACAAGGATGTTTTTGTTTCCGTGTGAACTTTGATGCTTCAGTGCAGAGCTGCTGCTCAGCCGTCGTCCACAGAGGAGTTTTCTATTTAGTTTGCCTAAATTAGTCATGAATTGTATTTCAAATACACTAAAAGTCCTCTTCTCCAAGCCCCCAGTAGACCTTCCTCAATGATGTCACACCTATGCATTTTCTAATGTGAGAAGTTGTCATCAGGGTTTAGAAGTGTGTGGAAAAAGCTGTAGCATCAGTGAAGTGTGAGAAAAATGTGCTGCCAGGTTTAAGAACTGAGGCTCATATTTAAGTGTTCAGCTTTATCAGAGAATACTTTCGGCTATTGTTTTTGCTTCAGCATCTGCTATTTTTCATGTTTTCCTTCCTTCAACCTCTCCACCTCACGTCTCGTCTTTGAACACGTAAGCTCTTTTTCCTAGTTAATTGAAACTGACATTTTGATGCCGTAGAGAAAAGTAGGGCAGAGCAAAGCCAGCAGAGAACAACAAACATATTGTTTTTATTTATTGGGTAGTGTATGAAAATCAGATGCGCCCCCAAATGAATTTCATGTGAGACTTATCAACCATGAAAAACGTGACCTGGCTTCAACCTAAATGAGCCTGTAACGGCTGATAAGCGTTCTATTATGAAGGGTTGTTTATTTGAAAAGTGTTTACTGTGGGAACGTTTGACACTCTTTTTTTTTCTTGTTCTTTTTTTTTTTTTTTGCTTAAGCAGCAAAGCGTTTCATGTCTGTTGTGCAGACGGGAGGAGGAAAGCCGGGAGATGGAAGGATGGGTGGATGGAGAGGCAGAGAGCACGTGGAACATGGGCTTACTGTGGGCAACGTGAGCATGGAGGTTAAACAAAAATAACTGGGGATCAAAATCCATTTGCTTTATGGGTGTCTTTTAAAAGAACATGTCACAATGGAGCCACAGAAACCAACAATCTGAATCAGTAATTATTTAATAGCTGTCATTAAGTTAACACAAAGCCCGGATTAGTCATGTCCTACATTTCACACTGATGAAAATGGACTCATTTAATAGTTTCGCTTTTAGCATTTGGTGGAAACCTTTAGCAGGGTCTGCAGCGGAAATCCCTGTTTTGGAGCTTTTGTAGGCTTACCTTCTGGCAAATGATGCAGTCCTCAGTGGCATTTTTATTTTAAGTGTCGGCAGCGTCCTAGACAGCCACAGGCTTTGAAGCTTTCATTTTTAGTAGCACAGTTGCTTTTTGCTCACAACAAATGCTAACATCATGCAAGCTTTCCAATCACGGAAATCTGAAATTAAATTAATTTTGTCTATTGGTGTATATTAGAATACACTGAGCACAAAGCATTATATTTATGTAGCTACAGGCAGCAAAGTAAAGAAACTATTTTTGAAGACTTAAAGTTCAGTTTTATATTGTCCCCTTTCAATCAGCTTATCTCCTCTTTCCTCTATTCTCCTGCCCATGACTCCTACATGGGAAAATCCTACAGACCCTTAGATTTATAAGGTAGCCAGAATCCTTGAAGGGAACATTAAAATTGAGGCTATGCTAATCCAGACTTTTTTTGTATTGTGGAAGTAACGCGTTTGTCCTGCATTACAAACAGTTTAAAAGTGAACGTGCATCACAGTGGCAGACGAAAAACGTTTGTTTGATATGCAGCTTAGTGCATTGGCTTAAGATGACGTGGGTGTCCGATTGTGTCAAATAGCTGTCACCTTGAGTCCTCTCTTTGTGTCTATCTTCTTCTACTCTGCTTATATCGCTTGTGAAAGCGACACAGATTGGAGAGGAGTCAATGATATGAATGCAGATTAGAAAATGGGATCAGGGCCGTTCTTTTTATGTGAATATAGGGATATAAAGAGGCTCCTTTATTATATGCAGGTTAAGGACTTCTCCCTTCCTTTGACTTAAAGCTGACATTGCAGCATGCACAATGTGTCGGTGTTATTTTTATCAATCTAAGATTAATCGTGCAGCTGCATAGGACAATGATAAAGTCTTGCTAACTGAGCTTAGTTGGGCAAAGCAGAACTTTACTGTCTGAACAGCAATATGGCTGACAAAATGCAGCTATGTATGAGGTATTACTAAATGTCCCTCATGGTTCTGTTCTGTTCAGGCTGTGCGGAATACAAAGCAGACCACATGACTGCAACAAGGCGGAGGTTGTTTGGATCTTGCTGTGCTGGCATGTTGATAAGCATAGCTAATGAAATTACAGCGAGCATGTGGCGCTATTAGAGCATCTGGAGTTTGACTGAGAAAGCGGCGGGAGACACACAATTGGTGGATGTAAACCGCTGTTGGATATATTCCTGGAAGTACTTTGTGTTTTCATGTGACTGCATCAGACCGGTTGAAATGCACAACAGAAACATGTCATGCATTCCAATGAAATGAAGGCGGGATCCTTCATCCTGCATAAATCATCTCACAAAACTAGATTAGGATTTTTCCTTTTTTTATTACCCATCAGGTGATCAGTCTTGGACTGTTAATTAGATTTAAATTAAGGAAGAGTAGCGGGCCTGAACTTGTTCTTGTTCATATCGCCTCAAATCTCTTCAAGTTTGTTGTTTTTTTTCACCACAAAATGAAATTATTTTGTATGTCGTGTTTTCATTTGAGTCGTCAGAGCAGCAAAGCTTGATAAACACTCAGACTTTGCAGCACAGATACAGAAAAGTTTGGGCAGTTGTCTGGGTCGGCGCTAACTGGGTCAACGGAGCCCACTCCAGCCTTTAATGTTCAGCAAACTGTTCCGAGCTGCACGGTTTTGTCTGGGAGCCACAGAGGCCTGTCGCTGTGGGTAGCCGTTAACAGCCCTCATCTCTGGCTGAGCCGGAGAGTTTTCTTCAGAACTCTTAACAAACTGGAGAAGTGCCTACAGGCTACGCACTTCAGCCCAGCACTGGTGACTCACCACATTATCTACTGCAGTGTATATTTGCCTACAAGCAGCTGTTGTCACTCTTTTAGACATATTATAACTTCAAACTATTGAGTTGTGTTGAAATGACTCGATAAATGAAAAAATATATCCCTTTACCTGTAAAATTAAGTGTTTGCTTAAATGATTTAACTGAACAATTTTCTGGAGCTTAAATATCACACAAAGGTTGCTGGAAGTCATTTATATTTAAATGTCCGTAGGGGGGCCCCCTGACATCGGATTCATCTTAAATCTTTGTCCTTTGTGTCTCTCTTTTTCACATAAGCACAAAGAGTGGGAGCCCATGCCCGGGGGGCTGTGTTGCTCTAACAGCTGAATTGAAATGAAGCAGCTTAAAGCCTTTATGATCCGTCTCTCTCCGTCTAGCTTTTATCGATCCATATGGTGATTTGAGTTGGATGCTGGGGATGAGGTGTTGAAGCACAGTTTATGACATGGTGGGGGTTACCCACAGGATAAAGACAAGCAGATAGATGTGTAATGTATCCCCAACTTGTGTATGATGAAGCAAAACTATGGCTTTAAATGACCCTTCCCACTGACAAGGATGAATATTCAGACTTAAGACACTCTAGAATATGACTGTTATTGGTTTCTCTAAATAACTCCACATGATGTCAGAATCTGTGCTCCTGTTTTTGTGTGTTTTTTTATTTTTATCAGTGGCATGAGGTGATTTGATTTCACACACCTGCCATGTGAAACCTCCTGTTTGTTTACTACATGTTCAGACAGCTCATCGATTCAAAGCGTGAGCGGGACAGCAGTTTTATCTTGTTTTGAAAATGTTCTCCTGTCCTTTACACCTGAATTATAGGAATGATGTCAGTGATGTCTTATGTAACACAGTATGCAAACATGGCAACAAATAGTGCCGCTGTTAATCGGTTAGTTCTGCAACAATTCTCCTTTTCGTCCTGAAAAACTGAGCTTGAAATAATTTCCTTCTGGAAGATGGCCTGCAGGGATGGTAATCTACATATTTTTGGTTATTTTAAGGGAAATTGTTCAGTTTTCATGAAATCCAAAAGTAGCGAACGACAGGCCCTGCTAGCATTGTTAAAAGTTACTTTGTGAATTGTCACAATGTGATCACACTTTGAGAAAGGAGATTTAAGATGCAAGCTTTGAGGACTTTGTCAATTATATTCGCATGATGGTTTCTCTGTTTTGGCCCAAATTTTTTTAAGGCATTTGTACATAGTTTCAGTCAAGATTAAAAGCGGCTAAACTCAGCTGAAGAAAAACGGAGTCTTGTTTGTTCCTCAGGCTCAGCTGGAGGCCCAGACAGCCACCCAAGACTTCCAGAGAGCCACCGAAGTTCTCCGGGCAGCGAAGGAAACCATCTCTCTGGCTGAACAGAGGCTGTTGGAGGAGGACTACCGGCAGTTTGACTCTGCCTGGCAGGAAATGCTGAACCACGCCACACAGCGGGTGAGGAGGGGTGAGGGGGGGGGAGGCAGCTCAGTTCAGAAACGCAAGAACAGTATATTTCTATGTTTATGAAACACTTTAAAGCCAAGTTAACATGACTGCATGGCTGGGTTTTATTGGTCGTTTCAGGTGATGGAGGCAGAGAACACAAAGACGAAAAGCGAGCTTTTACACAAGGAGACGGCCGCCAAATATACAGCCGCCATCAGCCGGATGAAGCAGCTGGAGAAGAAACTAAAACGTACCATCAACAAGTCAAAGTAAGGGCCTCGATCCAGTCACGTGTTCTGCTGTAAAAAAAAAGAGCCACGATACACTTGAGTCTCAAAAGAAAACTAAAGCCAAGCATAAAAAGTTAGAGCTGAAAGGCTTAAACTTTTATTTAGAATTCTGAATTGGGAATCCACTTGAACAACAGTATCTTCACATGGTTCTAGCTCTAGGCTGTGTTCAGCTCTGAATGTTTGTCCTTTGCTGGGCCAGCTTGTGGACACAGCGGGGAGCAGAGCCTCTACAGCAGACTGCTGGTGCACGCACCACCGCTCCTGGTTGACTTTAGCTACGATTTCGGTGCGAACAAACGGGGCCTTTGTCATTGCTTCTTCAGCCCCATCACCACAACTAGCTCATAAACCAACTGCATGTCCCGCTGCAGAAATAGTTATCACCTAGGATGTGGCTTTTTATTCTCGTAGCTGATGAATTCAGACCCAGAAGTAAGTCGTTTCAGTTGTGATGTTGCACTTCTCCTTTCACCTGAAAAAGCTTCTCCCCAAAGCAGTGAAACCAGGTGTCGGTGCAAACCACACATCACAGTGTCAGGTTTTCAGGGGGAAGTGTGGCCAGCTGTGGCACAGTCACAAGTTGTAGTCGTCCCGTTGAATCACATGATTACCGATCCCACTGCTATTCAAATGTCTGAGCAAACGAAATGCCAAAATTGTCTGTGTGATCGTCTGTGCCTCAAAGGTGTTCTTGTGAGTGAGCTGTTTAAAACCAAAACGGACTTTCAGATTACTATGAAGTGAAATAATGGTTGCCACCTATTTCAGTTGCGTCAAGACAAGTGCAGCTAATTTCCCCAAAGAGCTGAAGTGTGTCTGGAGCTCAGAAGTACAGTTTCTGAACTTGACTTTCAGTAAGTCAGAGGTTCAAATTAAAGTTACAAAAGATTTCCCCTGACTCCTCGCGCCTCTGGCTGCAGTCGGTGTCGGCCTCCTGTTGTCACCGGCGTGTTTGGACTCGTACAGGGACTGAACAGGTTTTGTTGGCTCTGACGCAACGACTTGTGTAACACTGAGATGTTTAGAGTAACGGTCGTTATGTAATGTGGAGACGTGAAATCCCCTGAGGTTCACGGACTGGCCAAACTGGAATGCCAGGACCTTCATGCTGGGAGGCAGCAGCACAAATCCACCGTGCAGCTCACGTTTATTCCTCCTCAGACGGTGCCACACTGCATGTAGTGGACAGAATCTGCCAAAGGACATGTTCGTATTTGATCAAGCCTGACAGGAGAAAACGGGGTCTGATTCCCACATGAGCACACGTTTGTAGATTTTTATATTTTTGTTTGCTTGTTTTCCGACACTGTTGCTTGGCAGGAGAGGCGGCGTGGAAATGGGAAAAACCTGTCTATGAAACCAGTCTGTACAGTCACAAACTCATAAAGCCAACAAACTAATGCCACTTTCACTTTTATTATGCGTTTCTGAGTTGGAAGTTGGTGCCAGATTAGAAGAAATCCGATCTGACACGCACAGCGGCTCCTGCTATGTTTTGTGTTGCCTCAGCAGGGTTTTAAATCCGTTCTGTATTCCTCTCTCATCCAGCATCAGAACGCCTTTATCTCCCTCTCCTCAGCCAGGTTACCATGGTGATGATGTGGCTACGGCTCTTTTTTCTGGGTTACTCTGTATTTTTTTTGTCTGCGATATCTGCTCTTCCTCTCTCCTGACCTGTCCTCTTCCTCCTCCGCAGGCCTTACTTTGAGACGAAGGCAAAGTACTACCTGCAGCTGGAGGTATGTGAAAACTCCCCGGTTCTCCTTTATTATCCTCTCAAGCCAAATGTTGTCTCTGACTGTGATAGGGACGTTGTTGCCACTGGGTCAAATGACTCGACTAAAACCGACAGGGATGACTTCTCCCATTGTGTTCACATTTTTCAGATAAATGTTTGCTTTAGGCTGCACTCAGGCTGAAGCAACTTTAGTCAGAGACACAGTAAAAAGATGAAGAAGACAAAACGGGGGAAAAAAAGTGTTATATCAAACTGAATAGGCTCTCAAGGCCATTTTTAATTTCATCTGAAAATCTGCTTGGATATTAAACTTTCAATGATTTTCAGATGGTCTATAACTGTATGTTCAGTACACGTGGAAAATGTTTAAATCCACCAGCAGAGTCAACAGATATGTTCTTGAAAACTTGTGCATCCGTCATGACGGCCTTCTCCTCCCTCACCGTCTCCTCCCCAGAACCTGAAGAAGAACGTGGACGAGCGGCAGGCCAAACTGTCCCAGGCAAAAAGCGACTACAAGACGGCGCTGAGGAACCTGGAGATGATCTCGGATGAAATCCACGAGCGCCGCAGGAACTCCGCCATGGGCCCCCGGGGCTCCGGCGTGGGTGCAGAGGGGGACAGCGTTTCAGGGGACGACATCTCCAGCTTTAAGATGGAGTCAGACGGAATATCCAGTGAGTGCGGCGGGTTTTTCTCACTTCCCCCCCTTATTAGTCTGAGGATGACAGTAAACGCTGAAGAGTGAGTCTGCATTCTACGTCCAAAATGGAATAAAAGGCTAATTATTAAAGGTCAAACCTTCCATCTTATTGCTTTGCTGCTGGAATAACAACTGCTCACCTGCTCGCGCTAAATGTCAGGGGCTGAGTTTCATGAGCGACTATCTTATTATTTTGATCTGTTTTGTACCAAAAAAAAAAGTAGCATGACGCTTACACAGAGCCTCGGGAGGGCTGATGGTGTTTACTTCAGAATATCTGACTGAGAAATCGCAGCCAGTCTCCTTCACCTTGCTCTGACTCTCGTAAAGTTGATAAGGATGTTTATAGGAAAGCTAATGACATAATTTAGTTTAGATTTGTTAGTTGATAGAGGCTCATACGTAGAGCTTTGTTCCGAAGGAGAAAAATATTGTTCAAAAGCTTTTTTTTTCCTTCTTTTTTTTTTGCGTCAGGTTGAATCTCTGGTTGGGACAAAACAAATAAGAAAAGGCGTCTTGGTCCTTTTGCATCTTATTAGCCTGGTATAGAGAATTACCGAGATGGTATCGCCATGGTAACAGCGGGACGGTTTAGGCGACTCTGATAAGTTAAGAGGGAACGTGAGGCCGAAAATAGCCTCAGACGGTGACTGGGCGTTCACGTGTCGGCATTTCTGCGGTGAAAAGGCCTCAACCCAATGTAACGTGACAGTTTAGAGCGCTTTTGGTTTTTAACCCCGTCCCCTCAAAGCTTCCCTCGTACCTTTTTTGCCTCAGCATTAATTCTGTGGTGCCCCCCTCTCCGCAGTGGCGTCGGTGTGTTTTGACGACGAGCCGTGTGGAGGAGGCAGCCTCATGTCAGAGGAGGACTCCGAAACGCACTCGACCAGCAGCCTGGGCTCCTCCCCCAGCAGCCCTCAGGAGCTGCTGTCCTCCTGCCCCTTCGCCAGCTCCACCTCCTCCGGCGTGTCCTCCTCCGGGTCTCCGTCACCGACGCCGTCCTCCACCTCCTCCACCTCCTCTCCGGCTCTCCTGTCCAGGCCCTGCAGTCTGGACCTCCCCAGCACCGTGTCGCTGTCCGACTTCGGCCTCATCTCGCCCGTGCTGGGCCCCCGGAGCGAGTGCAGCGGGGCGTCCTCACCCGAGTGCGACCTGGAAAGAGGTGGGTGAAGATGAGAGAAAAACCCTTTAAGAAACTTACCTATGATTTCCCATGCAGTGTTTCAAATTACTGTAATACATACAAATCAACAGCAAAGAAAAGGGAAAAGGGAGCGTGTGATGGAAACAAACTCACTTCTCATATAATCTAACCACAAAGAGAAATATGTTTCCTCTGACATTTCCAGCAGATTGGGATTTTTTTTTTTTTTGTGTGTTTAAAGAGGAAAAACCACAGCAATACAGTGCAGCAACAGTGTCAAAAAATCTAAAGAAACTGAGCGACTGTGACTCAGGCCGCACAAACGATGGGCTTCTTATGAAAATAAAACCCCGTGATAGCTTTAGATGGACGTCTGTGAGCAGAACGTGCTGCGACACAGTGGAAAGCATCACCGAAGTGAGATGGATGATGCTATGGTCTATTTTGGGAAAGAGCTCGATCTCTTGCTACCTGCACGGCTGGCACCTGCTCTACTTCAGCAGAATATTAGTCAAAGTGACAACAGGACCAGTGCCTCACGTGCAGAGAAGAAGTAGGTCAGCAGTTTTGCCAGTGAAGAAATTTGGATCCTTGCCCTGTTTTGACTTCGGGTCTGTGTTGGTGCCTGAAGTTTCACAAAGAAAAAGAAAAAAATCACCCTTTCTTTAGAAAGTGATGAGAGCAACGGATACATGTACGGTAATAACAATACATGGCTCCCTTGTTGAATAAAACTAGAAAAATGGCTCTAATTTGCCTGAGTGTTGCATCACAGGCTTAAGTTTCAAACCAGGATTATTTAGATCATCTTCAAACAATCAGTTCTGTGCGTTTTAATTCCAATGTGTCCACCAGGAAAAGAATGGCTAATGCTTTCACTGATCAGTTTCTGCTTTCAGTTAAACAAACTATTTAAAATCTATTGAATAATTATGAATGATTGGAATAGGCATAATAAAGGTTTAAACAAGTGGGATTGTATTAAAAATGGAACCAGTGACAGGAGATTTTAAGATAATTGTCCTATCGTATGTAGTGTTTAAAAAGAGCTAATATTTTTCTCCATTTGTAATTGTCTCTTTCTTTACTCGCTGATTCCACTGACATTAACCCCTGGCCGGCCTTTTCTCCTCATCCAGGCGACCGCGCTGAAGGCGCAGAAGGGGATCTGGACAACGTTCCAGCTGCAAACAACAACAACACTTCCGCTTCCCTCACCAAGAGGAGCTTCAGCCTGGAGGCCCGCTTCAGCTTCCTGAACCTGCGGCGCCCCCGGGCCAACAACGCCAAAACCACAGACAGCTTTTCCCAGAAGCCGGAGCCGGGACAGACGGTGGTCCTGGTCAAAGGGGTCTGAGGAGCAAAGACACAGTCCGATAAACTGTCCGGGCTGTCCATAAGCTACCAGCCACTGGCGCACTCTGAGACTTTGAACGTCACCGTTGGTGTACACTGAGTTTCCTCTACAGACTGGCAGCAGTGGGACTCTTTCCTGTTAAAGACACTGCACCTCTGGACTGGGATGCCAGAGAAGTAGAGAGCTCCAAAACGTGTTTGGGAAAAGATGCTGAAAAGTAAAGTAGTCGTGTATATTTTTTTTGCCCTCCCCCTAAAAAGTGAGAAGCTTTTGTCACAATGCAACACACTAGCTGCCCGCGTACAACCTCTGACTCGGATCAACTTACTGTCTCTATTAGCTGATAAAACTTATTAGCCAATTTTATAGGTTATTACAGTTTAAATGGTATGTAGCATGCTATAAGCCACACAGCATAAACCTCCTGCTCTACAGCCAAACAGAGCAGGCTCTACAGTGAGGAAGAAGTCTGCTCTGTTCTCTCTCTACTCTGTATTTAATATAACAATGTCGTATTTCCGATGCTATATATGTGATGTCCGGGTTTAGGGTTAAATGTTCAAAATAAAAAAGTTAAAATAAAAAATACATTGTGACACAAACTACACATCTAGCTGCGGCTTTTCATGTCTATTTCGTTTCCTCACGGTTGGCAGTTTTTCAAGTCGGTGCTCTTCATTTACCCACCCATCAAGCACATTTAATAGATGTGAACCATAAAACGAAAATGAAATGGTAAAATGTAATCCTTCAAGACACATTTTAGTTCTTGTTCTCCAGAAGGCAGAAAAAAAGATGATTGAACTAATCTTCAAGGAATGAAACTTACACCTCATCAGCCAAGACTTGATCATTTTCTGAGGGCAAAGATATGGAAACCACCTTTAGGAGTTTCAATCAATTACCTATTGTTCACTTTGAAATTACTGTTCGTCACCCTTCTGTCAGAAATGTCTATAAGAAGCCAATAATAATGATGCACGATAATCTTTGCAGTTTATGCGTAATTTAGACTGCCTGGATATAATTTCTTTTATAGTCTCTATCAATTAATTTGCGAAAATATCGTATCTTTACCACATATTTTAGTCCTATTAAATCTTATTTAATATCTGATGGTTTATTTGTACCGCAGCATTAGTCAGCCAAGGACACCTTCTGTACCTCCACTGACAACAGCAGTACACACTCTAAGAAACGGTATTCCTTTAAATTAAAAGCCTTGTGTTTGATCATTAAAAGAGGTTATTAGGCAATCGGGTCCAAACAGTCAACTCCTGTCACAGATTTAGAAAAAAGAAAGCTGTAACTGGTTTAAATGGCTGTCACATTTTCCCTAAAACGAGAGCACCGACACAAAGGGCTGCTTGTGAAGAGGGAAATGCACCGCTGTGCTCTGAACACGGACTGAAGCTTTTAGGGTTTGCATCTATGAAGAGCGTGTGTCCAGCCTTTCCTGCGATTCCCCCCCCCCCAAAAAACGTGCAGATAGTTTTGGCTCATTAGTTTCATCTTTATTTTTGGTTCAGAGTAATGAAAAGTTGAAGTTTCTTGGCAGAGGTTTTCAAGTAGGTGCCTGTTTTCTTTGTGTCTTGCACACCTCCAACACATTCCACATTTCCAGCCAGTGATGGAACAATACTCCATTTGACTCATATTTGCTTAGAGCAACAAATTCAGCAAGCAGCACTGAATAGGACAGGAAAGAAGGGAAAAGAGGACACACGGCAGGTTATTGAACCTCTGGGGAGATTCTAACAATACTGCATCTCTACCTGTTCTGTGCTATAAAGTATTTACAAGGCCTGAGACAATGATGTTTTAATGTTACTATAGATGTTTCTTTCCCGATCAAGAATTCTACAAGCTTTTCTTTATTTAATCTATTAAAGCTACTGGTGCTATGCTGGTGATATTCATTATCAATTATATTTGAACCTTTCCCATTTTTCCCCTACAACACATGTTAAGATTGTTGAAAATCTACAGTAACATTTATTCTAAGGAAAACAAGTTTGTGAGAGTAAAAGTGCTTTAGAGACAAAACTTTAACACAACTCTACACAGGCCAGTAACAAAGATGGACTCTCAGCCACACAGGGATTGTAACAGCAGGATAATAGAGGCTGCATGTCATTATCAATCTACTGCCCCAGATTCAAACGTAAGAAATCTCAGTGTGAAGCAAGTCTGTTTTTTTTTCAGAAATGTGCTTCCACAGGAGCAGGCAGCTCCCTGTAATTCAATTAAACATTTACTGCTTCCCTGTGGCTGTTTGCGTTGACCTTTTTAGCCATTTTTCTCTAAAAGCAGTGCTGACATCAAAGGATGCAGATATCCAATTAAGATAAGGCCCACTTAAGCGATCCTGAGGGAAATTGAAGGACCCTCATCCTCATCAGTGTATGGCCTCCATCAGGTGACCAGCTGCTATTCTGCTCTACTCAAAAAGTAGCTGCTATCCTCCCATGATAGCAACAAAGCATGGAGATTTTTCTTCCTCTCTACTATTAGTTTAGGAAGCAACTCATCTGCTTCGGTTGCTGAAGTTCAACCCTTCTTGCTAGCTGGTAGCACGATGATGAGACTTTTAAGTCCATTTTCTGCGATTGACAATATTTATTTTTGTGCTTAGACTCTTTTTGTGAGTAAATTCGTTTGCTGTAAAAAGCATTCAAGTAATGACAGAAACTTCCTTTTTTGGGGGTCCAATTCCACAGAAATCCCTTTTAGTACATCTAAAAAGGGAATTCATATCAATGGACACACCAACCCAGCGATATTCAAAAGGTTTTACAAAAAACAATCCAACTAAATGTTTCACCTGAATTGGTGATTGTCTAAGCGAATTCCAGAGGAGCTCATAAACCCTCGATTGGTTTTCGTTTTGTGGAAAAAAATCTCTACCTTAAACAGCCTGCTGTCATCCTTTAGTGCCTTTAAACCTATAAAAAACATCCCTCAGAGTACAATGACTGTTAAGCTGTTTTAATGTTTCATTCCACATCCTCCCTGGTGATTGGAAGTCAATTTTCTTTTACAAAAGTGAGCCAACAAAACCGCACTGAGAGAGACCAAATGTACAAAAGTCCTAAATCGTCCAACAGAAATAAATGAAGCAGAGCTCACACAGATGCAGATGTCATTTCTTGTATTCAGATATTTGAACACATCAGTTTACTCAACGTTTAGTGCAACTCCTGCAAACATCACAGCAACATTCACACACAGGATTGTCCTGCTGGATTTTTATAATCAGTTCAAAAAAAGTTTTTAAAAAAAAACAGTTATGACAATAGAAGCATAAAAGAATAATAAATTATCATCGCATAACAGGACAAAATAAGAGATTTTCAATTAGATAGATTTCACATCATCTCTAAGTCTTTTTAAACACTAAACAGCTGTTACTGTGCAGAATTGTTCAAATTACAGATATTTTCATGTTATTTTATTGGTATTGTTTCAGTCAGTGTGACAGATAAGACAAGGTTTACCAGCTCTGGTTGGAGACCAAACCTATATTTGAAGATAACATTAGAAAATCTGCTTTAATTGGAGGACTATATGGTCAAAACGATGTTTTGCATTTTTTCCCACGTTCAGTGGGGAAAAAGAAACATTAGCAACAATGTTGTGTCGGAGTGTTCAGAAATAAGTCTTGATGTTAAACTGTGCTGCAGTTTGGGATTATGTGATTCTTCACTTTGCAGATTTTCTCAGAAACTTGATGGAATAAACCGACCGCAAATTCAATTAAACGCTTCAACATGAATATTTGTGTCTGAAAGGCATTACACAAGTGTCAGCTGCCCAGTATTTAGCTGTTAAAATAAAATCGGGGCAATTTCACTTTAACTCAATATGTTTTCTGGAGCTTTCCTTTGACCCAGAAGAACTCAGGGCGATGCAGGTGTGCCAAACGGTTGAAAGTAAAAACAGTCCAACAAAAATGTCCCAAGTTACATTACAGATCTTTGATATTTGGTGATGGTACCTCATGTATCTCATGTGCGTATGTGGGGACCATTTGGTCGGTCAAAATGTATTTGTATTGGGGGGAACAAAAATATATCTGGATTCTTAAAGTTTTTCTATTGACTTGGAAAAAATTAATCTGTCCTCACACAAGACAAAAAGCAGAATCACAGATACAGTAAAAAAAATAAAAAAAATCTAGATATAAATAGAATTTAGGCTCCCAGTGTCTTGGATAGACGTTTCTGCCTTAAAACTCCTAAAACAACAAAGCAGCAGGTTGTGAGTCCAGACCCAAACTGGCCTCACTGACACACTGACCATGTGTTCTAATTGGATTGAGAGCCATTTGATGCGTCGACTCAAAGGCCAACGTGTTTGGGACACACATGTCTCAAATGAGTGAGGCATCATCTGACTGCTTCCACGTGATGCAATAGAGCATCTCGGCTTATTTCTGCAGAGTGTGGCTAAATGTGTGTCTGCTATTAAATTTAGGGCTAATCCAAATCTTGTAAAACTAATTCACGAAGGTGCCCTGGGGGTAACGGTGGGCAACTGGAAAAGCTTTCCAGAGATCAGCTAGATAAAATACAGAACAAACATGTCAGCGACATCCTGCTGACGGCCAACGCCACCCAAACTTTCCACCCAGGGGAAAAAAATGACATCAGAGCTGCTTCACGTGCTGAATTCCCATTAATGTCAGAAATAACAAAAAGTGCAGTGAAATAACCAAATAATATACAAGTACTTTGGCAATTTGTGTAAATTTTTCCTTATAAGAGGTTGTTGGGCATTTTAACCAATACACACAGACGCACACGCACACACGCGCAGACACACGCACACACACACACGCACGCACGGGTGCAACACCAGTGAAATCGAGCTGATATTTCTCACTCGGCCTTCACATCCACAAACATCGTGAGGAGACATTGTTCAACTGTTATGCAGCGCAGCTCCTGAGAATAAAAAGCATTTGGGGTGTTGAAAGGAGTTAGGCTTCAATATAAAGCCTAACACAGGACAATATTTCATTGACTTTATTTCATTATTTTTTCCATATCCAAATGTAATTGTGTGTTCTGTCACTGGCCTGATTTTCTGCCCAAAAGAAAAGGTGTTTGTTCATCTGCAAGCTGCTGCAGTGGATAAACTGTGGGGGCGGCCATGTTGAGGTGTTAACAGAACCTGTAATGAAGAAGAAAGTGCTCTACCTGCTGCATCCAGGGTATAAACTGCAACCTAATCACCCCGTGAGGCTCGCATTTTAAGATTCGGATTCGACCGTCTTTCCAGAGGGAAGTTGTTGGTGCTTAGACAATCTTTTGGAGGAACTGTGTCTCGTCTTGATGTGGCAAAAATACTTGGTCAGTCTTCTGCTGGCAGCTTGACATTTTGGTAATAGTGTGTTTCATTCTCCTTGTTGTTAAAGGTTTTATTATTTTGACTCGTGATTATTCTTCGATATTTACCCTTTTTAGAACTGTTGCTTGGTTTCTGTCCACTCAACATCCATTTTCATGCATACGCTCTTGTCCTTTCATGTTGGCATAAATCTCTGAGAGAAAGGGGCGGAAAGTCAAGCAGCAATAACATTCTCATACTTAAAAACATTCAAATTGCAGTTTTGGAGCATCCCATGATGCCTCACTCTCACTAGGAGCTTCCTGCCAGTCCCTGAACGGTACTTTCTACATAGCTCCTTCTTCATTGGAGGTGGGAGACCTTTAGGGGTGAAGTGCTGGCAAAGTCCAAGAAGAAGGGTCCTTCCTGTTTGGGCAGGAAGGTGGTGGGGATGACGTTGTAGATGCCGGCGGGGACGTGGTCCACCTCCATGTAGCAGAATCCACATCTGTATGAGCACAGGGAGAGAAACAGAGATCCACAGATGGGTGGCAGCAGGACACTAACCCAGCCGCTAACTTTATCCTCCTAAGCTCTCCTTAATCGAAAAAGTAGCTGATGAGATCAGCTAAAACAATCCAAATGTCAAGGCGTGTGTCGAGTGAGATATGCTTGTTAGGCTTTTTGCTGATTACTTTATGTTGTAGGAACAGTTATCTTCTTGATTTGCTCACCGATGACGCATGTTTACCGCTCAATGACACACATAAAAATCAACAGAAGATAAAAGCATTTCATCAACCCTAATTTTTTTTAAAGGGGGCCTTGTAGAGAAAATTCTGCTTTTTTTCCATGAACTGATTTTCAGGTATTCAATTACAGTGTAAATCAGACATTTCTGTCCAGCATCTAATTCCAAGTGCCAGGAAAGAAAGTCAGGGATTGACGGAGGAACTTTACTGACTGTAATCGTCTCTGTGGAGTGAGCTGGACATTTAATTCTATGTTATCACTCTGAAATGGTGGAAATGATTGAGTGGTAATCAGTCTGATTTCTCGAAACTTTAGAAAGTCAGGACTGAGCCCTGTATATCCCATTCTTCCTCTGAAAGTTACTAAAAAGCCGTCTGGCTCGAAGCTGCTTGTGATTCTGTGTCTGCTAAGGGCTGATGACTGTATCTCCGCACCTGTAGTCTCCGCTGGTCTTTTTCTGGAAGGCAGCAGGGCCTGGTTCACCCACCGCCGACACGGTCACCATCTCAAATCCAACACTGTATTGCCTGTTGGAAATAGAGAAAAGCTTTAGTTAGCCCAAAAGGGAAAATATACGGCACATTGTCGGATCATTTAACATAACAGAAGGAGCCGAATGATTATCGGCTAATGCTACAGTAAAGAAGAAGTCAAAGAACTGGAATAAACTCTAGGAAGTCTTCAGTAGCATCATTCCTAGATGAATAGCATTAATTTAAAGACAGAGCCTTAGCAATATCTTTCGTCTTTGAACGTAATATTTAATAAATCAGGAGGCTTGAATTTGATCAACTAAAAATTATTCTGATCACTATCACCTTAATAAAATTCTTTAAATCAAATTAAAACATGTTTCTGCTAATCCAGTAATCATACAAGACTTGAAGTGGAGTTGTGAGTTATCAGGTTATTCCGTATAACCCTGACCTGGATCCTCGAAGTTCAATAAGCAGTGGGCCCGCCCGCTCCAGATTAATCTGATAAATGGGGTTGTGTTTGTATGAGTCCTTATAGTTTCCACAGCCCCCAGCACTGAGCCCTTTCCACTGGCCATTGATCTGAAAAGGAGCAACAAACAGATCCAATGAATACAGTAAGAAAGAAACAAAGAAAGAGAAAAAAAAGTCAACTTCAGTGAATGTTATGCCTTAAAGGCAACATGTGGCAACACAAACATTGAGTCGACAAACATGCAGAAAGTGCAGAACAAAATAGAAATATGATATAATCATATGTATTGAGTTGTAATTCACATGATGCCGATTTGTTAAAATCAATAGCTTACCCTTTTTGAGTGAGTGAAGGGATTTGGGATCTTGGAGAAGGTAAATTTGCATCCAGAGTACACCTTCGCAGAAAGAAATTACAACAGTTAACAATGTAAAGTGTTTAGTGTTTGTAGGCAAATTTATTTTCTAAAAGAGCAAAAGAAAGTCTTCATTAAATAACATTCCAATTTATCTCTCATACGCGTCATTTTTTAATAAAGCCCTTCATTTATCTATGACTATGAGCCTGAAAAATAGATTTGTCAGTCTGGTTCAGGCCAAAAAAACCCTTCAGAAAGTAAGTCACGTTTCCTGCGTTTCGCTTTGAATCCTGGCTGAAATTCTTTAAAGCCTCTACAAATGATTCTTAAGATCAAATCAGAAATGCTGATATGAGCTGAGGGGAAATGATTTTCACTGCTGACTTTTATGTGAGCGAAAGCCTGCAGTGTTTACAGCTGCACGCAAACACAAAACACAAGCATGTAAAGCAGCTTGGAGCACTCACGTGCATGGAGGGCACATATATCACAGATATATATATATATTTAATGAGCACGTCCATTATAAACAGCTCTCCAAAGACTTTATTGCGAGCAGCAAGTGAGGTCAATGAATTATAAATGACTAAAAAGAAATATATTTAGGTCACACGTGCACACTCATTCTTAAGTCTCTCATAACTAGTCTGAAGGAAATTTTCAGAGGAGTTAAAGTCGGTTTAGCATAAAAACAGAGGATAAGGTATCATTTATAAGAAGAGACGACCAATTACTGTTTCCAACCAGCTCACGGTTCATGTGTAACAATGTCAGACAAACAAATGCAAGATTCTGCTCAGTCAAGTTGGAGCAACTACCATCACTGTGGGGCTTCAGATGACCAGACCAGAGATTAGCCTGAGACTACACAGATGACCCTGTTAGCATAAGCAGAATGACGGAGGTTTTGGGAGCAGCGTGCAGACCCAGAAGTCAAGCATTAGTGCCCTGAATTTGATCCGAGCAGTCATAAATAAACCAGTTCAATGAGTTAGAGAAGCACACGGGCTCTTTTTGGCTTACTGAAACCAAACGTGACGCCTAGCTTTGAACCATCTGTATGTTTCACAGTGCAGTCTGGGAAACCTGCTGGACCAGCACCACAGTGGGTGAGGCGCGTGATAAACACGTCCTCTGCCAGGACTTGGATGGGAAACTTCGGCTTCATCTTTTCCTGAGAAACACTTGGCATTATAAAGTATATGAACATCTAAAAGATGTTATTCTGACAATATTCAAGCCTACTTGTACTGAAAAGGAACTCTTTTGTACAGCTCCGTCATGAAACTTAAAGCTAAGGGGTCTAAAGTAGTAAAAAGAAAAGAAAACTGAGATATTTGAAACCCTAAAGCTTTAACGTCTCACCCGCAGCGTGTAGTTGATGGTGTTCTGTTTCTCGTACTGGGAAACCACCAGGGTGAAAGTGTGTGTCCCAGCACTGGTCAGCCTCATCTTGGTCAGGTAATGTGGGCTGTTGATTCGAATGCCATCGATGTAAGGTGGGGGGTCCGCTTTAAGGTAGAGAAGATGAATAATACTCAGTTATCAACCTTAGAGCATTTTTCTTGGTTGAAGTGGACCTTTTTTTTTTTTTACATCTCTCACTGGAAGTCAGAAGAAATTAGCTGGTTATTGCTCTGTCACTTGTTTATTTTGCAGTGAGCCACATTGTGACTTGATGACTCAAGAAGTGAGTCAAAGAACCTGAACCTGTGCAACAGACTAGTCTTTGGCCTCATGGAGAAAAATTTGTCTGGTTTTCATCCACTTTCAAACCTCACCTGGGTAGTAAACCTTCTTGCCATCTGTCTTGTAAACCACCAGAGTTATAAACTCCCTGTTCTGTGCAAAATCATCCTGGACAAAGACACATAAAACAACAGTAAACAGATTAAAGCCAGGCATTCCACTCAAAGTTCACAACATCGTCCAAACTTCACTACCTTGTCAGTGATGTGTCTGGTGAGCAGAACCCAGACGGCAGCGCCCCCTGCTGGACACTGGACCTCCAGCCTGTACTGAGGATTATTTGCCAGACTGTAGACGTCCTTCACTGGTCCCTGCTTCCCATCCCAGCTACTGTAGAGGTCCAACCAACACAAACAGACTTAGGAAAACGTTTTGAAGAATTTGCTCGATGAAGACAATATGGGCACGTTCCCACAAAACTACTGATACAAAAGCACACCTGTGAATACAAGAGGACTCCTTAAACAGCGCAGGGCTCCAGCTCAGGTAGATGACATCATAGTACTTACAGAGATCCTCCCATGCGATCCAGAAAACTCCTGCAGAGCAGCAAAGGACAGAAACTCCTGAATACTGACAAGATGTCCTTTATAATTAAGTATGAACTGAATGACTGAATATCTTTGCACTTAATGTGAATGCAAAAGCTTTAAAAAAAAAGTTTATCTTCATGCCAGCATTTTGGGGAAAATAAATTCTTAAACTCTCAGAGTTCTTCCATTAACTCCCTGTTGGCTTAGTGATAAAACGGTCCACATTCAACAGCAAACTTGGTTGGACATTGGAGAGTACCATTATCAAACTTTTGTGCGGACTTGGGGTCGAAGTTGAGGTATTTGAGCAGCTCTGGAGTCCAGTTCTTCTCGTCCCGTTCGTTGTAGCGTCCCTTCCACCGTAGATGGCTCCACGGATTTTTGAGCTGCAGGAAACGCATTCCCTGCAAGACAAACACGCATGAAGACACAGGTTACAGAACCTCCAAAGGCTGGACATTAATTATGCATCTACAGGTCAAACAGCCTTTATGAGCTGGTTATGCATCACAACTGTGCATTCCTTTAGCTAATAACAGGATTTAGAGATTGTACCTATTCTCCAACCTAAATTTCCTGCTGATTTCTAGAAGATTTTAAACATTAATAGATCAAATTCTAGCTAAAAGGCGTGAGCAACTTGGTAGAAGCTATAAAATCATATATACAGCTGCTTATGCTACTAAACTCATCCCACTGACTTTGTAATCCCTGATGTCAAGAACAGCATAGGCGTGTGTTGGCACTAAACCCCATCGTTCTCCTTCTTCCTCTGTCATCACCCCTGTTGCCGTGGTGATTAAGACATCGCCCTTGTGAAACCTGGAAATGGAGGGTAGGTGCAAATAGAGGGAAGGTTAACAAAGAGACTAATCCAGAGGTAATTTAAAGCAAAACCTTACAGCTTTCAGTGTGAAATTGTGTGATGATCACCTCTGGAAGAGCATGCGGAAGGTGTCATCCTTACTGAATGACTGATTGTCAGAGTGCATAGCGATACGTTCAGGGATCCAGCCGGTGAGTGCGTGCAGATCGATATTCTGCAAGATGAATAGACAAAAAAAAAAAGCATAAAAATGCCATAAAACTTTCAAACTTCATATAAAATCATACTACTTATGCTTCACATCTCAAGTATCAGAAGTCGGAGCACACACCGAGTTGGAGCCGGGGAAGTCGTAGCCACCCATCACCTTCATGTAGGCCTTTTCGATCAGGGACACCCACAGCTCATTCCTGTTGCTGGAGTAAGAACACAGCAGCTCTCCATTTCGATCCACAGGCAGATAATCATCAATAATAACCTTAAAAGAGACATACAGATGGTCAAAGGGCATCACGTTGCTGAGATTGACCCTAAAATGTAAACTTTGAACGTGCTATTTTTATCAAAACAAAAACAAAAACAAAAATCAGACTTTAAATCACTCCCTACATTCCACTTTCTAAACAGTAAAACAAGCATTTACCTAACACAAACAAATACAGCTGATACGTAATATTGCTTCACCTTTCTGGGAACGCCATTGATGTGAAGTTTGACCATGTACTTCCCACAAGGGTTGTACTCTGGCAGTCCCTTTCTGTTCTGAGGGTAGATTATGCTGCAGGAGCAAAACACGCAAAAAGAGTCAGACTTTGATTTCATAAAAGCATCAGTCATGTACCAATTTCTGTTCACTTCTATTAAAAAGGTAGAAATGTGTAACTTTATTTGTACATGCTTTCCATAACTGACGTTATCTGGTCTGATTTTCAACTAAATCTGAGCTCTGATCTGAATGCAGCTTCTTCCAAAATGCACAACATTTGGAATATGGTGGGTGAGACCTGTTCGGGCATCAGCCTTTAAAAAAGGAAGACAGAAGACAGATTTGTACCTGGTGATGAGTTTTTTGTTGTAGCGTCTCTCATAAGCCGCACTGATGGCAAGTGATGCCACAAATGAACAATCAGAAACCACCGTCTAGATGACCAGAAAGGGAATTAAAACAACAAATAAAGCGTTAAAGGTTTCAGGCAGTGACAACACTTCTGGCAGCAGTCATTAAATAATAGCCATTAAATAAAGTTTTAATTTCATAAGAAAGAATGTCTTTAGTAAACGTGCACCACCTAGTGGATGAAATTATGCAGAATATTTTTTAAAAACTTCCACATGCAATGTTAAGACAATGAATTTGATGATAAATGATAGTGCTTTATTCCAAAAATGAACAGTGTAAAGTGTGTCAAAGAAGCACAACAATAAACGCGGAGTGGCAGCGCTGACCTGTTTGATGCTGAAGCTGGACACAGACATGATCATTGTGGGGTT
The DNA here is from genome assembly GCA_907169785.1 of Menidia menidia. NCBI lineage: Eukaryota > Metazoa > Chordata > Actinopteri > Atheriniformes > Atherinopsidae > Menidia > Menidia menidia. Next base: position 2,976,397 of record CAJRST010038888.1, read on the forward strand.
ATTGCAGATCTCGTCTGGTCGAACCCAGCGGGAGAAGATGGCCTTCTGTTTGGGTGACAATGCCAGTTTCCCCATTTTGTCCCTGCAGAAAAAAAATGGATAATAAAAATCACTGAAACAGAAAACTAAATAAATATTTTCATAAACACAAGATGTTTTTTTCAAATTTACCAAGTATCCTTTTACTAAATTTGCTACTGGATTAAAGCTTGAGATATTCAGTATTTTTAATATACACCTGATATTCAAACAAAGCCTCAGCATGAAAGTATGTGTAAGGAACCGTGAAACATTTTAGGTGGAAATTTCAAGAGTTTAAACTAGCACAAAACATCCATTACAGGTAAACTTTAATTTGCATTGTGGAGCATTTCCTCAGTACACAGTGAACTAAAGTCTCCACACGTAACTCTAAACTACACCTCTTTGATGACACACCCAGCTCCTCTATGATAAAGCAGAGAAAGACATTTTGTTCTGTGACCCTTTCAGGAAGTCTAGCTTTCAGTAATCCAACAGAGCATGCAGTGTGTTCTGTATATTTTGCATGTTCAGCACACTGACAGTCATTTTCAGTTTTTCTGCATTTAGATTCCTAATTTTAATACGTTTTTATTTCCCTTATCTAAGCTTTTTAGTGAAAGATGACACAAATAACATAAACATAGATTATTACTTTTTTTTTTTTCCTGTACCTTCGATTTACATCAATCCCTCTGCTACTATTTTCAAAACAGCTGAGAGCAGAACAAAAATCAGACTCACGAGAACGGGACCGGGAAGGCAAATCGCTCCTTTAGGTCCACGCTCATAAAGGGCACGTAGGCAATGCCATTGATTGTGGAAGTACTCCTGAAAATTGAAGACAGGTTTAGAAGAAAATCTAAAATCCTACAGAAATTTTCAACTTAAACAGTTAACTGAAAACTCCCCTGAAAAGAACTTTGAGTTTCTGTTGTGTGCATGAGTTCACATTTATGAAATTTTGTGAAACTTAATCTTTTAATTCGACTATTCTTTTATATGTACACCAAAATGACTAGAAATTGATAATCAACAAAAGGTAAAGAAGCTTTAAGTGGCATCACTGAGTAAAGATAACACCAGCTCACCTGAGCACCTCGATTTCCTCGGATGTGTAGCGCTGGCCCTGGGGCTCGCTGGACTGGACGGCCCGGACAGGCTGTGGCTGAGGGCGGTCATGGATGCTAAAGTCTGGCCCGAGAGGAAAAAACTGGCGGACTGGTCCCCCAGAATTAGCACCACAGCTGGGTTTGGTCGTTGAAGGCCCTGTTCTATCCTGAGTATGGGCTGGAGTTGATCTGGACTGGGATTCTTTAAGACCTTCAGCCCTAAAGACAAAGAGGAGTCGAACATTTTATTGCCTTTTTAATAGCTTTTTCTATTTTAAGCAAATATGGCAACCAAAGACAGTTTAAAAAAATCATTACATAAATATTGAGGCAAATCGGTATTTCATTTGATCTATTTTTTGTTTATAACCAACAAATGTATACAAAGACTTGCATACAACTGAATTTCATTACTACATTGTTTGTCTAACAAAAAACCAACAACAAAGTATTAAATCCAAAAGTTAAAAGATAAAGTATAGTTGATTGTTTCAAATAGAAGTTTTAAAAAAAGACAGCCATAACACAGCTTATGGTCAACTTTGTGTTCATTTATTGAAGCTGAAACATCATTTCATATCTACCTGTCCAAAGCTTGGCGCGCCAGCTGCTTCAGCTTGGTCTGAAGCGTCGGGTCTGAGGTCTCGTTTGACTGTTGGCCAAGCAAAAGGAAACACACTTGTTAGGGTGAGACGATGCGAGCCACGGTAAACAGAGAGAAGCTGGGAGACATACCGTCTTGATGCACAGCTCCACGGCCTGCGTGTACAATTCAATGGCTTCATCGTCATTCCCCTTCTCATCTTCCTCAAAAGCCTGTGTCACCAGGAAGTGAGCGCGCTCAAGGTCCATCTGCTGCCATGACTTCAGCGGGTCACTTTTCTGTGCCTGGACTGGGGTCAGACATCATAGGAAACATGTAAGAAATATTATTTTGTTCACTGTATTATTTATTCTAAAAACCAATCCAAATAAACCTTTCTCATGAGAAAACTTTTCAACATAGTTTCTATCAAGTTTTTTAATATCCACAAACTTGACTGGAATGAAGTAGATTTTAGGAACGAATAGACTGCTTATTTATTCATTAAGTTAATGTTTGTTTTGGTTGGCCAAAAGGATCAGATTTTTAGTTTAAAAATGAACTAAACTCTTTATAAATGATAAAATAAGGCTATTTGAGGATGGCATCTGTACTTGATCAACAAAAGAAAAATTTACCAAAAACTGCAACAAATTTTCAGCTAATTTAATTTACATTATTTAGAAGGAGGTGGAAATATGTCATAGTTCACTGTGGAACATCATTCTACAGCAGGTAAGTCAAAGTAAACCCATGCTACCCATATTGTAAAAGCATGGAAATCATCACTCGCTGAATAAATAAATACATTAGCTACAGGAAATACCTAATTCAAGAAATGAAACATATGACACATCCTTTTGATTAAGTGAAAACTTTTAATTGAATAGGGTTGTCCTCTATGTGGCAAACCTACCTGCATTGTGGAGAGCTTGAACTCGATCCAAATACTCGTTTACTTTGTCCTGAATTCCTTCAAGTTTGGACCCTGCCATGCCAGCATAAATCAGAGCCTGGGCTGCCTCCTGGGTCATACAGATCATAGAACATCCACAGGTAAATCATGACAGTGCAAAATAATGCTGATTTTAGCTGAATTGTACTGTAATATGATAAACGGTCAATTCAGATATTTCTAGACAAGTCTCTCTGGTTTAATCACCCACCACAGACACCAGAGTGGACACCAAGTTTAGTGTACTGGAAGCTAAATGCTAACTTTGGCAGGAAGATGCGGTTTGTCAAACTAGAATGGATAGAAACCAACCTTATAATAAAACACCGCCTCGTTATATTTGGCATTCTGGTCGTAGGTTACAGCTGTTTTGGCAAATTTGACAGCATCGAGTTCCAGCGCCGCGCAGTCCATGCTAAACCAAACTTGTTGACAAGTGACAAGCTCAATGCAGCAAACGAGCTAGCTGACAGCTAGCTGTCGTAATTCACCAAATTAACCAAATGTCTGTCTTTTACCCGCCACATAGAACAATTATCATCTCCGATAAAACATGGTAAGGATCATTTTGAGGAGAGTCCTCAATTCCGCAGCCAGAACTTGTAGATTTGAAGTTTTGTTCAACCTTTTGACAAATGACTACACTAGTCGCCACCAAAACACCCAAATCATTTCCGGGAAACAAAAATCCGCGCAAGCGCATTAGATTACCTGGGCGATTACATGTTGTATTGCCTTCGTAACATTCAGTAATATCAATATTTTTATAATCATGATCATAAGTTCGATGTGTAATGTCAAACCCACATTTAGAATATATATATTTTCATATTTTAAACTGGCGGGTTGTCAAAAAAAAAGTTATGTCAACACAGTTTAATACATACTAGATCGATTCAGTTTTATTTATTATAAAGCATCTTACCTTCAGGTGAAGATAAACCTGGATTTGAAAAAGGTTATAACTGTCCATCAATGGTGATTAAAGTTGATGGTATCTTTGATATCGATTGTCCATAGTGCTGACCCCTCGGGTCACAGGCAGCTGGAGCCCATCCTAAACCTCACCTACTGAGGGTTGGATGGATCTCGCTGTGAGGAAATGCTTTCATTAGTATTTGTTTTTATTGGAATGTAGATTGTCTCATTTGGGTTAAATAGGCTAAAAAAGATTATTTAGTTCCTTTTTATCCTGGACAGATCACCAGTCAATCAGAGGACAACACAGAGCCAGGATAGCATGCTAACTTAGACTCACCCCAAAGGAGACCATTTAGAATCACCAACTAACCAAACATGCATGTGTTTTGATGGTGAGAAGAAGCCAGAGCAACTGGACAGAACCCATGGTGCTAACACAGAGTCCATCTGCTTCCAAATAATCACCACCTCCTCACTCTCATTCACTTTAACAGTGTATTTAATAATATATACACATAGACATTTACATGTATCATGTATGACAAGCTGTTTTTTCATCTTTTATTTTTGAAACTTAGACATTTTAAAATATCCTCTTGAGTTGCTGTTTTATTGAAGCACATTTCAGAAATCTTTTGCAAAGTGTCATTGCTTCTTTAAGCTGATTATATTTTCCAAATGAATTTCTCAGATCATTTTTCTGACATAATGTATCAAATAAACAACCATAAGCTGATTAAGTTAAACTAATCATTTGAAAAGAGAACATATTTGTATCTGATTCCCAACAGCAGCCAAAAGAAAAATCTTACCACTGTTTTTTAAGCAAAAAAGAAATATCCCAAACAATTTCACTAATTACAATTAACTTAAACAAATATTTTATACAGGGTAGATATTCAATAGTTCAGCATAGCAAGAAAATACCTTTTTACATCAGAACTTTAAATCCATCTTTAGAAAGGGTTTACAGCGCCCTCTGCTGGTGATAACTGATATTAAATGAAAAAACTCTGAGTTCAGTTGATGCGTACAAACACGTTTTTAAATCTACATTAACAATGACTTTTAATTTCAGGATTTAAACAGATAAAGCTGCCTTTTCACAGATCCATTGTTGATTTTCATTACAGCTCACTGACTTCCATCCTTGACTTTGGACAGATATCACACATTGACCATCCTGAAGTTGTTCTGTCATCCAGGAGCTGAAAAGGAATTTAATAATAAATATGATATTTTGAAAATTTCAGCAAGATGGAAACTTTTGTGTTTCTTACTTGTTAGCTAAATAACTTCCATCGATCCACTTCCATGTCCCATTTTCTGCTTTCAGGCCGATCCAGAAGCCAGTTGTCCCAGAACTGCCCCAACTTTTATCATTGACAAATGTCTGAGGAATCAGAGAGGAAGTTATTATAGAAATTTAGATTTCCCTCACATCTACGCCCTGACCAAAGTGAGTCAGTGTGTGTTCAGATATAAGAAGTTATGTATTTTTATGTAATATTGCCAGTCAGTTCATAGTTGTGTCATCACCTTTTCTTTTTCATCATCAACAACAACCAGATCTGAACCCTTTCCTCTGCAGATTTTTCGAGCTTCTTCCCAGCTTCTTCTTTTATCAGGTGCAGCATTATTTACAGCGTAGCAGCTGTCCTGATTATTCAACCAGTCTTTTTCACATTGCTGACATGTTCTAACTGAAACAACAAGGATCAACAAATAAATATTGATTTCATAACACTAACATTTTGTACATGTGTTCATAAATCTTTCTGGATCTACACCTACAGTTATTTGTCTTTGGACAGTAGGCATCAATGCTCCACTGAGCTCGACTGGCGTTGAACTTAATCTGTGCATCCTCCTTGTTCTTTAGTTCTTCTGTCAGGTTTTTCTTCTCGGCCTCCAGCTGCTTGTTTTCTGTGTTCAGCTTCTGGTTCTCTGCATTCAGGCTTGTGATCTTGTTTTCTAAGACATTTGAGCTCATGTCAGGTTGATTGACTCCACTCTCGGATTAGTTAGCTCTGATTTTACTTCGGTGTTGATTTTGGGGTGGTTGGATTTTTCAAACAGCAGAGCCATTTGAGTGGATTTAAAGTGGCGTTCATCATTATGAATTTTTGTAACTAAAGAAGGAATTTAGTTTCAACATAAGGTGTAAATATAACCTGAGTTTTGTACATTCACCCCCAGAATGATTGACTTATTTTTTTCTAACTTCCAATATCACTGGATGGTCACCAGGACTGAAGTTTTTCCGATGAGAAATTTGAAAATTTATTTGAAATAAAGGCTTTAAACTGTACAATTACATGCAAATCATTTTAAAAAGAAATTGACAAGATGACTGTTGAGGATTCTTTGTCCAAACAAAAATATATGTACTCTTTTGTTCAATATGAACTTCTACATTGTGCATTACATTTGATTTTGTCAATGCAAATTATACTGTGGAATTGCTGACTTGACTGAAAATGTAAAAATGGTTGAGTTATCTGCATATTCTTCATTATTTATTGAGGCTGAGTTTAACTAAACAATTACTTTCATTATACTGTATAGACATAAAAAACATATTTCAACAAAGAAATTAATACAGATCTATTTCATTTGGTTTGAGTTAGAATTGATTCCTGTTTTTCATACTCACGGTAAATACAGACACCTATGATGCCTAACAGCAAAATGAGAAAAATCGTTCCAAAGGAACAGGCCAGCTGCTGGCAACGACGGCTCCTGTCTTCATCTGGTTTGGCTCCCAAAAGTTCGGCTGAGGCTAAAAACAAAGACTTGGGACTTTAGCAGTCTGAACTTCACATACTCAGTAAAGACCCACATTTACCATTTCCCACCAATATTTAGCATTCCATCCCATCCAATTTAATTCAATTAAATTTAGTTAGATTCCTCTATATTCATCTCAACTCCCTGCAATTCAGTTCAGCTAAATTAATTTAACCATCCATATTTCACATTAATTTATCACAAATAATCTGTTCTGGCGATCCAATGAGAGCGCTTCAAGCTGAACATGTCCTCTTCATTTGGCTTTCAAAAAGTAAGAAAAAAAGTATCTACTTGTAATGTACAAAAGATCAAAAGGAGTCAACAGAGTGATTTGTAAAGATATTAAAAAGGAGCAATGAGAAGCCTTGGGACATTATTTGGTCCAGAATGGAGAGGCCTGTC
>CAJRST010038888.1:2983193-2997744 GCA_907169785.1 Menidia menidia
AAAACATCTGGATAAGTTCCATCAACTTTTAACACATTTTTACACCTTAAAGAATAAACTTATACAGAGTGAGACCTGACTAAAGGACTTGAAGAAGTTTTTTTTTTAATTGTTACTCAGGAAATTCATACTCACGGTAAACACAGATGCCTATGATGCCCAGCAGCAAAATGAAGCAGATAGTCCCAAAGCAATAAGCCAACTTTTGAAAGTCATGACTTCTTTTTTCAGCTTCTTTTTCTGCCAGCGGTCCTGCTGAGGCTTTTTACAAGGAGATATTTACTTTACTTACAATTACTGAATATTAATTTGCCAATATTGTGGTTTTTCATTATTCATCCAGCATAATGTATTTTATTGTCCATTGACTGAAAATACTGTAAAATGACAGAAAATTGACACTCACAGATTTCAGAACGTTTAGATTGCAGGCAGAGGTTCTGCAGAACTAGTAAAATGATCAGCAAATTTGATGGTTAACAGCCCCTTTGTCTCTGTGGGGGACTCAAACTGCTAAACAGAAAAGGGAACTCTGCGGCAGACTGTTCACATTACCATCAAAAAGCAGAAACAGTTTCCAATTTGTCTGCTGTCTTTTTTATGCAAAAAGTCATCTTTCAATCAGTCAGAACTGCACGCTGGAATGTAGGAACATTCATCTATATATATGACATGTAAAATGTGTTATTTAAACATACATCCACATATAATATCCATACATTGATTAACCATCCTATAACCCTAAATCTTATGTCTTTCATGCTATTTAAATATAGGTAATCTGTGTGGTGCTCACTTAATCATCACTAAAGCCATCATGTGTGTCATATCCTGCCTTTTTTATCTTTACATAAAGATATTGTAAGATAAAAACCCAAACCATAGTCGACATGCAACTAATGCATACAGCTTGAGCACACTGTAACCCCAACCCTCTTTCTTAAACATCCTATCCTTTTATTAGATGTCCAAATTTTTACTAATTCACAACGTTCCGGTTTCTGTACTGCTGCTTCAGCTCAGTATTATCACCTGACAGATGCAGAGACATGTAAACCAGTTGCCTTGTGTGCTGGCAGAGCCTAACCGTTAAGATCTATCCATTTATCCTTTTTCCAAATCGTTTATTCCCAAATGGGGTCTTGGGGGGACCAGAGCCTATCCCAGTATGCAGTGGGCGAGAAGCGGGGTACACCCTGAACAGTAGCTGTCAACATCTCTCCACCTATTCTTTCCCTATAATAATCACTTGTGTATTTTTCTCGGGCATTACGCTTACCAACTGCAGCTTCATTTTGCACTTTAACTTCAGCATATATGGTCTCCGGCTCCCTTTTAGCTGCAAGATCGGAAAAAGACTGTTAGTTACACCTATTTCACAGAAATCGTTTGACACTCCGACACTGAGTTTTGGTGTTCGAAAAACCCATTTGCCTAATGGTAAAAATGACACAAGTACACATCCACTAAACTGATGACAACAGAAAAACCTTAACTCAGTAACTTTGTGTGGGAAAGTGAGGAAAAGTATGTTAGAAATGGCTGTAATCCAACATCATACAATGCTTTTCAAAACCATGCTGGCATAGTGATGTCAACAACAAAACCAGAAAAAAAGACATCTTTTCATAACGTGCGTAGATATATAATGTTTCAGAAGGGCAAATCATGGCATTTCATGATTCAGACCTCTAACACAGACATGCATGAAACTGTGTAGTGTTTTCTACACAAACTGTAAAATGACCCCGTCTTACCTTGTGGTTTCCGTTGGTTACCTTTAAATACAACTGAAGCATACTGAACCTCTTCCTCAGCCATTGCTTCAGGTCAATTGAAAAATTTCTTTGGACCGTCGGGCAATAGTTGCACAGAAACAGCGACCGAGCGCTATTTGTGAGAAGTGTTGGTTTCCTCTGAGACACATCCCTCTATCGCTCTCCTGATGAAACAAACTTCTGCTTTTTGGCTGAGAAGGTTATTTGCATGGCTGACGTTACACAGCCACGCACAGAGTGTGCTTCTTGTGTTATGAGAAACAATTCACAGTACACATTAGCAGATAATACAGTTCAAATAAAGCGCAGTTCAATGTGGATTTGAATGGCGGCCAGTATTTCATAGCAGTACAATCAAACCAACTACGTCAATTCTCTTTCTGTCTTTTCTTTTTGAGGCTCACTCACGCATAGACAGCAGCTTCTTCTGCTTTCTCAATGCTGTTAAGTTAAGACAACCAATTCAGCCTGTTCTCATGATTCTCATCTGTACGACTTCCTCGGCAACATGTTTTCAGTGCTAAGCAACTACAATATGTAAATACGTCTGCTGAGCTAACCTATCAACAAAGAGAAGTGTGCGGCAGAGTTAACTTTAGAGTAAGCAACATTTTAAATCTTTGCAACAACCACAGGGTCATTTCGCTGTCTTTGTAAAAAGGGAAGAGCGTTTGCATTTGTTTTATGGGTCTCTAGGTCTTCAGTGTTCGCTCATCTGCTGAATGTGTGTATCCAAGTAAAGCAGAAGGAATTTTAACTGCACGTGTCCAATCAAATTGAAATTAAATGACTTTATTTGAAAGGCGACAAATGGAAATACTCAGGTCACATTTTTTTGTAATGGTCTTGCTAATCAGATGAACCTGCTAATGAAGAAGAAAATATGCTCAAGGTGAACGTCTGATAAAAGCAGCAACTCTGTTATCTAGCTATCTGAAAACCAAACGCAGAGTGAGTCTTCGGCACCCTGAATATGAAGTCTGTTGCTTGACCTAATCCTTTCCTTTATTGTTTCCGTATGAGCCAATAATCCCACACTTCTCATTTCTACTCACATCCTCATTGTTCTGTTGCAGCCCTGCACCCAAAAGGAAACTGGGGGAAGTCAGCAATGTAAATACCACGAATAAATAGATGAGGCCCGCGTTATATTGACTACATAAACATATGTGGGCTAAACAGATATTATTTATTTGCAACTTTTCTTTGCACCCTTTAGTTAAATGATTCAATTTAGTCCAATTGAGTTGAGTTAAACTCTAAAATTAGCCAGCCACAGATTCTGACTAATTCATCTTTGGCTTGCACTGGAGTGGACATATGAAGTGGACGGTGTCTGACCACATGGACTCTTTGTCCATGGTTGTGATATGTGTTGAGCCGGCGCAGTGCCGGCTGTGAAAGGGATAGTCTTGTAAATGACATCACTGCCCCCGTCTGCCCTGTCCGACTCCCCCCCCCCCTTCCTCTCACAGCCCTCCATCTCATCTAATTTCATCCTGAATATTCTGTTTCATCCCACTTCTCCGGCTCACAATATCTCCCCTCCCCTCCAGACCCTCAGTCTCCTCCCTCTGCCTCCCCCTTCCCACATGTCCGAGAGCCCAGCCCTTTCATGAAGCCCAGTATGAAAAGGAAATCCTCCACCAGAGCCTTGCTGTTGCCTCACTGACTCACAAGAAAATCCACACATCCCCAAGCCTGGACACTGAGAGACAGCCAACTTCCAAACCAAAACTGGATCACATCTGAGAGAGGACTTGGCTTTCAAATTCTCTGTTTCTGATACTGACATGGAGCTCCACAATGTGCATAGTATGGTCTTCCCCAATCGCTTGGGTGAGGAGAAGCAACAGATGCTGAGCCTGAACCGACGCTTGGAAACCTACCTCGGCCGGGTCAAACTGCTCGAGGAGGAAAACGAGCTGCTCGCGAAGGAGATTCGGACCATTAAACACAACAAGCAGGGCTCCCTGAAGCTCAGGAAGGGTCTGGAGGAAGAGCTCAGGCAGGCGAGACTGGAAGTGGACGCAGCCTGGAGGGACCGGGGCATCGCAGAGCTGGAGGTGTGCCAACTGACCGAGGAGCTCCAAGCCATCGACCAGCTGAGGCAGAGGGAGGCTCAGGCCAAAGTGACCGCGCAGACAAAGCTGGAGCAGAGCCGGAAAGAGCTGGAGGAGGAAGAGAGGGCACAGATCTGGCTGGGGGATAAGGTCAGACAACTGGAGCACGAGATGAGGCTCCTGATTGAGACACATTCAGACAACGTGGCTCTCCTGGAAGACTCGCTGACTCAATCCAAAGCCCCAGCCCCTCCAACACCGGCACAAAGATGCCGCCAGACACCCGACCTCCTCAGGATGGGCGAAGACTTTTACCAAACGGCCACCAGAGCATGGCAGGAGGCCGCCGCGGCCAATCGGAGCCAGTTAGCCCGGCTCGAGGAGTCGCTGGATCACACCAGAAAGTCCCTGGCTCAAGTGGGCCAGGAGAAGCTGCACAGCCAGCTGAAGCTTCAAACCCTGGAGAAGGAGATGGCCTCAGCACAGGACGTCCGGCTGCATCTGGAGAAAGCTGTCGACCAGCAGAGGAACAAACACTGCCAGGAGATGCAGCAGCTCCAGGTGAGTAGCCCCAGATGTGATATTCATACGCATCTTTGGGCAGTTAATTATTCTTGAGTTATTCTTGAGTTCTTTAAGATAATCTTCAGAGTTCAGCACCAAAAAACATGTTAGTGAAGCATGTCAGCAAACGACTAAATTTTGAAAAACATACACAAGTAGTTTAATGGCAAATGTTTCTTTGGTCTGATCAACAGATCTGAATGATTTCAGTTTTCCTGATGAAACGGGATTCTTACAGGACTCTAGACTCATTTCACTGTCTAAATGTACATTTGGATGGCTTCAAATTACAACTGACAGACTCAAACTCAAAATAAAGTGTTTTTTTCTTCTCACAGATTTTAGAAAATAATTCAGGGAACTGGAATGCTGAACAACTTCTCACTTATTTGAATAATCTCTTAAAGTCTATGTTGATTGCCTGGCAGTGTGCAATACGTCAGTCTAAATAAACGTTGACAAAGACACAGGAAGAATGTAAATGCATGAGAGTTATCAGCTGCAGGCTTGAGGTCAGACAAATGTTCAGAACTATTATTGCTACTACCTCTATTGCATGCCAAGGCAGGCTAATGTATTGCCAGAAAGCCTTTTATGGTATTTTGTCAGACGAACAATTTGACTTACACTAAAAGAGCTTTCATTTGAAAAATCACGTGTGAACTTTTATCTGTTCAGAAACTAAAAAGGGGTTTATTTTTGTTCAACAAATACCCTCAGAATGATTTTTACATGCTTCTTCTTTTTTCCCCACTTCCCTTTCCTGATTGACTTCTGTTTTTTTAAGGAGTACTTTGAAGACCTGGAGGTAGAGAGACAGGGACTGGGCCAGCAGATTGAGAGTCTCATCCAGGAGAACTGCAGACTCTCGCAGTTGAAGATTTCTCTGGATTTGGAAGTAGCAACATACAGGTACACATTGTACAGTGTACAAGTACATCTATCTATCTATCTGTGACAAAAATGTGGGTTATGAGCTCTGTGGTAGCTCTCTATTGGCGTGTTCTTTCTCCCTCTTCCCCCTACTCAAAGTATTGACCCTCAGCCTTCTCTCTGAGCTATGGGAATCTACAGTAACAGCACAGGGGGGAGGTGGGGGGAGGACATGAGTAGAGGACAAATCTGAGTATTATTCTCTGCATGTAGAGCTGTTGACCTAATTGGACGTATTTGCAAAAATGACCTTTCGTTTTTTGGATCAACTGGATCCACTGAGCTCATTGGGAGAAGTGTGCATCGGAATGGAGGACGATGGGGTCCACAGGCGTGAATGGAAACAGTGGAATTACTGCCGCATGGGCTGCTCGTAATATGGGCTTCTATTTGCCTGTCCTGAGTGCCCCCACGACCGTGTGAGGCCTTAATGGCAGAGGACTGGGCGCTGCAGATGGCTCTTCAATAGTGGGGACTTTCCACCATTACCATAACAACAGATCCCGGTCTGTAGCAGCTAAAGGCTCCGCTTACTCCTCTCCCCACCCACAGCTCCGAGTGCGTTATCGTGTTGGCATTCGCTGCCTTCGGGCTTCTCCCAAATCCCGAGCAGCGCATTATTCATGTGTGTGCCTTCTGAGCGTGATTCCCCCGTTGTTTGTTGTTTGCTTCCGCAGAGCTTTGCTGGATGGTGGAAACCTGAGGGGAGATGCGTCCTTCTCAAATAGGCCAAGAAACATTCGCATCACAGGTAATTAAAGGGCGCAATCCGTCTGCACCAACATCCCTTCAGTCACTTTTCTGCTGCTGAGATTTGTGTCACATTCTAAGAGTAGGAAAAGCCTCTCAGAGCTAGGCACATGTTTGATTGCACTAGTCTTACTGGAGACTAGTTGTAAGGGGGGTTGATGAACGGAGCTGAGCAAGGCCCTTTGGGTCCTGTAATACAAGCCATGTGAGACAGTCCCAAATCGTTATTGAGCCAAATGGCTCTCCCTTCCCGTATCCCAGACAACAGTGAAAGGAAATGGCGATCAATACCTCCCCATTAGTGTCCCTGCTCACTTGAGAACATACATTTTGATAATGCCATGGTGATACAGGTCTCTCTGCTTACCCCCCTCACTAGACTGCATTATCTGGCCGAATTTCATAACAGATAAGGTTTTCGCTCGTTTTTTTAATCTTTTCAAGAGGTGTTTTATTACTGCTGAAGGTTGGTTCATTTTCTATTCATGAGGTCTCTTTTCCACAGATGCAGTTTTCAGTCCTCGTGGGGTTAAAAAGATTAACCACACCCAGCTGTCTGCCGGCCACAAGAGCACTTTCGCTCCATCTCTCCGTCGCACCGCAGGCCCAACAATAACCGCTGCCCCACTCAGTGCTAGAAAACTCACAACTTCAATTCTCAGCAAACCCGCTGACATAGCAAATTCCGCTACGCTCGCAGACCCCTATCCAAAAATAGTGCAGGACGGAGCAGTTGAAAACTTCCGACCGCAGGAGGTTAATGAGAAGGTCACCCACGCCGAGCCTCTTTCTCCTCCGGGTGATGAAGGGGAGCCCGGTGCAACGTTTGAGGAGAAAAGTGAAGACAACTGGAGCCCTGTTGACGGTGAAGAAAGAGAAATAGTTGAATGGGCCGTCGGTTATCCCACTGAATGCGGCTTCGGGAGCGAGCAATCGTTCGAAGACGACCACCCGGTAATGGAAACCGGCTTCTCGTCTGACAATGACAACGTGACTGAGGAGCCTTACGGTCAGTCAGAGGAGCCGCATCCAGATGTGGCAGAAAAAGAATCTGAGCAACAGCTGCAGTTGCCTTCTTATGCATGGTTAGAGACGGGGCAGGGGGCGGAAGTGGTAGAGCGTGTGCGAGAGAGCATGTCAGATTTTCATAGCGAGGCAGGACCGGAACCAACGCCTGAGTCTGAGCCAGGCCATCTAGACCCTGAATGTGAGCACACTGGAAGCGATTCGAACCGAACGAAAGACGACGACCCGGATAGAAACATGTCAGACGAGGTTGCTGCACAAAAACCGAGCGATTCCGCGACGACGGCGAACGGATTGGAGGTTGAATACGAGCTGTACCCTGACGGAGAAGAGATGGATACCTGGGACAGCGTGATAGAGAGGAGGACAGAGGCGGGGACAGACGTCAGCACCAAAGTAGAAAGCAAAAAACAGCGTGCCGAGCCGGAGGAAGACATATCGGGGAAAGAGCCGGAACGCGAAGAGACGCAACTTAGCCAGGATGAAAACATAACCTCCACGCTGTCGCTCACACCAGTGAACGACAATGAGCCGGCGTGGTTAGACAGAGAGCAGGCTGCTCCGACCCCCGACGAAGCCGGTGATGATGATGATGATGAGGAGGACTCTCAGAATGTCTCCGTGTCGTGGAGGACCGAATTGGAGGGCGACAGCTATGCTCAGGACAACACCCTCGCCGACACGCGCCCCTTGATCCGATACAAAAGCGACGAGGCCGACGGCAACACTCAGGCGTCGCACGTGGACGAGAGCGAGTCCAGTGAGGGAGAGCAGGAGAGGAAGCCGGCCGAGGACGGAGCCGGAACATGGAGCGACAGCAAGTCGAAGGCGTTCGGGACGATGGAAGATCTGTGCGAGGAAGTTGAAGAGGAAATCATGGATGATGAGTATAATCTGGGATACTTTAATGACGAGGACAGGGACGTTAGCCAAGGTACAATAGTAAGCGAACGGGTTCCCCTGCAGAGTGATAGAAAAAATGAGGATGAAGATGGGAGAAAACTCAGAGAGGGACACTCAGAGGAAGAAAGTGAAGAGCTCACCAGACCCTTCATAGATTATGATGAAGAGCTGGAGACGGACAGGCTAGTGGAACAGGAGTTAGAGAATCTGTCCACAGAGAGCTACGGCTCTCATTTTGCCCAGCAGGCCGCTGAGGATGCTTGTGTTGTGGTTCAAACAGAAGACGTGCGTGTCTTTGAGCCTATAACTCCCACAACATTTAGAAATCAGGTTTCTGAAAACCAATATCTGACCGATTCAGTGGAAGAAATGCCCCTAACAGATCCTGTGGCCCTGGATGATGATAAATATGACGATGACATTTTTATAAATGAACCAAAGAAGAAAGATGAAGAGGATGAATATAATATTTCTGTCTTGACGCGTGCTGATGCAATTGAGGGTCACCCTGGTCTGACCGATTCCATCAGCGGCCCCGATGAAGAAGAAACCGACCACCCGGAGGATCCCAGCTCAGAGGTACTGTCCACCCCACACCAGGGAAACCTGCAGCCCGTCGTGGCTCCCGCTGAGGTGCCAGGGGCCCTGCCCGAGGATACGTCCAGCAGCTCTCACCAAAACCTTGTTGGAGACCATGAAGAGTTTCCGGAAGCTGCGGAAGTGGCCGAATGGGAGGTCCTGGAGGAGCCCGGACAGGACCTGGAACCCGGACAGCAAGGTGAACCCGACCAGAGGTTTGGCATGTTGGGATCAGCGGAGGATGGTGATTGGACAAGCGGAGAGGAGCGCGTTGGAGTTCCACCTGCTGAAAACGGTGTCCCCGTCCTGAAGGGTGCGACAGACAGCAGCCGGGATCTCTTCCTGTCTGACGTGAGGGAGGATTTCTGGGTGTCCTCTCTAGAGACCGGAGCCGCTTACAAACCAGACGACACCTGGAGCGAAGCATCTGAGCTGACCGGTCCGGTTCGTGGGCCCGGTGAGAAGCAGGTGTGGGGTAACTTGGAAAACCAGGATGCAGTAAATGAAAACTCCAGATCAGATGTGGATCTACCCAAAGCCTCAGCCCCCGTGAAAGAGCAGAAACAGACGTATGTGGAAGTGACAGATGCTTTGTATAGAAATGTTAAAGGGCAGCTGGTCAATTCTGAAGAACTGGACGTCGAAGCGGAATCGTGGTCATTCGGGAAGGAACCAGCATAAAAGAAAACTGCAGTTTAGAAGTAGTTTGTTCTACAGATTTAAATGGTGTGGGGTCAGATTATAAAACTTTATACACTTTTTAAAACCAAAGTCGTGCCTTGGTGCGCGCTTCAGTGACTTAAACCACCAATGTGCCAACTCTCAACTTTCAGTCATTTGGAACGAGCTTCTGCGTGAGAGGATCCATGAACAATGAACAAAGAGAGTTATTTGAAAGTCAAATCTTTCATTGATCATGGCCTGGTTAAAATTTAGTGACTAATGGAAATCAATGAGTGACAACCTGAATGGCAGGGTTCCTTGTAGAGCTGCTTTGACATAGAGATAGATTTCCAGCTGGTTATTTGGTTTTATTGGGCAAACTATTCACTCACACTGGTATGTTTTACACATGCAAAACAAACTGTATGATTTTTGATCACTTTGTTCCATCAAGTTGATCAAAATGATGCTACTTTTCATTACACAATAAACTCTAGCCTAATGTTACTGTGTCCTGTTTTGATCTTGTTTGCTGGTGTGATGCACTGTGCACGTGAAAATTATTCCTCGTAAATCATGAGAGGTGGCGTGTTTTGGGAGATAATCGTAACACAACATCCACAAGAGCAGAGATAAGTAACAGCCTACACATACTACAGTGTCAGAGGAAGTTTAATACTAATCAATTCCTGTTCCAGTATTTCAAATGTCACAGAAAGAACAAAGTCGTCACAGGCCAGTTATAAAAAATGTGTAGGCATTATGTATGTAAGCACACAACAATGTCCCCTGTAGACAAACAAACTGTCCAATATAGGGCACGTTCCTAATAATAACTGTGTGACTAATGGTTATTTACTAGGAATAAAAAGCGAAGAAAGGAAAATAACCACATGATATTATTGTTCTACCAATAAAAGAGAAAAATAGATGCAAAGAACTTTTTCCGTTACTCAGAGCAGTTGCATCCTTCAGAGAAGGTCAGGAAACCAGCTCTTGCAGCAACATTCATCTGTCTTCTCTTTGGGGTTTTGAAGGCATTCAGGCTGTGTGTGTGTGTCTGTGTGTGTGTATGTGTGTGTGTGCTTGTTCTTTCCATTTTAACTGACCCACAAGCAGTTTAGTCAACAAAGCAGTCCTCCACTAGCACACACCCATCTCCCGAGAGGACCAAAGACAGAACAATGTATGACTTCATCTCCTCTCCTCTTCATCCCCCCCCTCCCTTGTCTGTCATCGGTCAGTTTAGCGAACAATGGGGGCTATTTTGGTGGGCACTCAACTCTTTGCTGACCAAATCTGCCCGGTGGGAGATTCAGTGAGGAAGGAAACCACGGAGGGTTGTGTTCACCGTGAAGAGGCTGAAATGTGGGAATGGCACGCTGTTGTTCTCCAGCCATCAGCTGAGCCATCCAACCCCATAAAATCGCACACAAATTCAATAAAATGGTTACCTATAATTGAAGTCATCAGTCACAAGTGCGAAAACATCTCCATAACAATGTCCAGCCATAAGTTGGCGAGGCAAAAATATAAATAAATAAAAACATAAACGGGATTGTTTAAATTATGTGGGACTGGCTTAAGATTTAAATTAACTCGGCAGTGACTTTGTTACTCCATGACTCCATATTTTCTTTGGCAACTGATGCTACCGAGTGTTAAGTCCACCATCAGCAACACGTGTTGAGTTTTTCTTCACAAGATCCCCAAATAGTAAAAAAGAAAATTCATGACAAACTATCATGTTTAAGGATTTCTGATTTCTCAATACAACAAATAAGGATTCATTTGAATAACTGGGCCAGATTGAATTTTTAATTTGACCAATTCACTGAAACTGATTAAGCATCTCTTACTTTAAAAAAAAAAATGAGATCCATCCCTCTATGCTTCCTGCTAAACAAAGAGTACAACAATTCTTGAGATTTGTGTCCACTGACAGACTTGACCAGCAGATATTGGTCCTTGTTCGTCGTCTTTTGGAAGTGTGCGGGCAGATGTGCGTCAGTGGCCATCTGCCGCCCACCGTGGATCGATCTCCATTGATTTACGAGTGTTGGTGTCAGTGTGGATGATGGAGGAGCTGCAGAGTGAGACTGAAGATGGGGGAGGTGCCTCCAGTCTTCCCTCTTTACATTCCCGTTGCATCCCTAAACATCGGACCTCTGAGAGATCATAAATAAACACAGGATTGGTCGCAAGTATATAGTCCCCAGAAAAGCTCTAATACACCCAATGAAACCCCAAAATATGCTTAAAATTTAAATCCTAGCGGATATAAGTCCCACATCATATAAGTTACATTTCCACAAAGTTATTTTTTCTTTGTCTTTTGATTTTAATTCTGACATTGATATGGTTTCTTAAACCCAATTAAAGTTTCTAAAACAGAAATCCACTCACCATCGGTGCATATTTTTTGCTGCGTTTTAGATCAAGGCTTTATCAGGAAGGAAGAGAAGTCTCTCTCAAATAATTATGACCGACGATGACCTATTCAATCATTCTCACTCCAAACTTTCAAAACCAATGTTTTAGTCAGGAGGATAAAGAGGGGAACAGGGCTTCATTTCCCGGAACAACCCTCAAAGCGTTGATTTACAGCTGCTCAGCGGCCAGTTGGGAAACAAAAATTCCTCCAATGAGTGGTGGGTCAGCCATCGACCCAGGTGCCAGTGTCCAGCTGACATCGAAGGGGTGAGGCTCACGAGTCATACTTAGTGTGTTCTCTCACCACTTCATTTCACTCCTAAACATAAGAACATGTCTCATCTGTCAAAATTGACACCCCTTCCCCTTTTTAAAAGATTAGGACCGTCCACCAGCCACATAAAACTCAGTTTAAATATTTGTGCTGCAGGATGTTTAAGCTAGAAAATAAGATAAACTAATAAACAAATGGATCTAATCTGAGGATGAAGTATTTCGGTTCTGAAGGGCCTTTCTAGAGGTGGACCCTCTCATGTGCGAAAAAATAAATAAATATAAAAAAAAGATGTTCTCTAAGCCTATCTGATCTGATCCTCAGAGCAACTTCTTTTTCACACGCTGGGTGAAAATCTAACAGGAAGTCCCGGAACAAGGAGTGGCCCATACCATAACTTCAGACAAGTTTTTCAAACAGAGATCATATTTTCAATAAATGATACCAACCACAGCAGTCCTGTTGCATCGAGGAGAGTTCCTGATGAGAAAACTGGTGATGAAATTAGATTCACAGCGTGCTTTGATATTTGTTTAATCTGCAGGTGTGTTTTTTTGTGTACCTTCAACTAGATTCCAAGAACCTACTTTTCATATGTTATAAAGACTCTCTCTGCTCTAGTTTACATGTTAAAAAGACTCTCCATGCTCTAGTTTACATGTTATAAAGACTCTGCTCTATTCGTGCTGCTGTACATTTATTAAATTAAACTATTGACGGTCCCACAAAATTAGGATGGAAAAGTCACTGCTGACCTCTATGAAAGCAGCGAGGTTCACGGATCAATAGTTAAGGGGTTGTTAGCAAGACCCCATTCTTAGTGTCCTCTAAATGGAAAGATTTCATCATTTTCCAATCAATGGGAAGGACTGAATACCCAATGATTATCTTTATCTCTGCCGGCATAGTGAGAAACAACTGATTTTATCCCACCACTAACAAATGGTGCCGGTACCACAGCCTGTCACAAGGTGCTGTGGAAATAGAACAAAAGTTGAACTCTGGCGTGCAATCTGCTGGTGACAGCTGCGAGCTGTTTTTAGTGATCCATGAGGAGTGACGGGAGAACAGGAAACATTCTGGGATGGAGAACATCAATTCAGCTCCTCCAAGAGAACAGTCCACAGACATGTGGTGACTCGGATGTTTTCCAGCTCATGCGAGTAAATGCAGTCCAATGTTAAACTGATGCAAATGTAGAATTTGCTTGGATTAAATATTAGCAAAACTACCTAAAAGATGGATTTAGGCTTTTCTAAAATGAGCTGTTTATGGTAAAAGATGAAAACATAAGTCATTTAGAGCAGGAGATGTGTTTTTTTTAAATGAATCAAAACCTTCTGTATGATGTTCCACTGTTGTGTGTCTGCGTCTGTCCGTCAGTAGACAGTAATCCAATCAATGTGGAGAAATGAAGTTAGAGGCAGAGGGGCCACACCCACGTGCACGGAGAGGCTGCAGGATGGTACAAAAGGAAAACTGCAAGTCACATTACAAAGTCCAGACTAATCACATTACACGGTCCCAAGCAAACACAACAAAAAACACAACAGTTTGTGGTGATTCTGAGAGCTGGAATGTGAGCATCCGGACCCATTTGTTTGGTTTTACTTTCTCATTTATGTATGTATCTAAGCAGGAGCCTTTGCCCAAAGCAGGGTTTAACATTAGACTGTAAACCAGTCTGTTTTAGATCACGTCAAAAAGGCTTAGAAGGTGGAAAGGGCTTTTGGTTTTTAAGAATCTTTAAAAATTGTGAAGGTGCTCCCCACTGTGGTCGCACCTGACCGTTTGATGATGCTTTTCTTTTTCCACTTCAACAGAAATAGCTTATTTAACTCCTCTCTTTATTCCTATCTCCCCTTCACAGCTAAGCGTGCCAGATGACACATTTGACAGAGTGTAATGGCTGCCATAGGAACTGAGATGGGAGGCAGTTACCATCCTCAGCAAATTGAGGAACTCGTGTGTGTGTGTGTGTGTGTGTGTGTGTGTGAGACACGATCCAAACGGGCCACCAGACCGACTTGGCTCAGGCGGTCCTGTGTTGGTTTCGAGTAGAATTGTGAATTTACTTCAAATTTTAGTTGCCAGCAGAGAAATTGTCCACGGCGTGCAGTTGAGTCCCTGCTTTGTCTCTCCTTTAATCTTTGATTAAAGCTGTTTGTTTCAGAATAAAATACTTCAATTCCTCGGCAAGTGAATGTAAAAATGACTAAATGTCCCTTTTGTGATGTATGTTTGAGGAGAACGTTAATATTTTGGCCTTTCACAGCCCAAAATACCAAACTTCACAGTGCACTCTCGTGGTCATGACATCATGGTGCCGAATAAAAAATGACACAAAACTCATATTTCTGTAGGTCAACTTGTCTATTTAATATATAAAATACGGTAAAACATACGCAAAAAGGGGAGCAGGGTAAAAGGGACCAATGGATACTTTGGTACAATAACAAACACTTTTTTGTAAAAGCAGTATAGAATTTGTAATAACATATCAGTGCATACTTTATTTATGAAAATATACACAAATTGTATATCATTCTCCAAAAACAAGAACAAAAAAAAAAAGAAAAAAAAAA
>CAJRST010038888.1:2997844-3054396 GCA_907169785.1 Menidia menidia
AAAAAAAAAAAAAAAAAAAAAAAAAAAAAAAAAAAGATCTTTACAACAAAAAAAAAAAGCTGACTAGCTGAACACAATATATTAGCTATAATTTACTTAAATCTTTTTCTTCAATTTCTGCTTTTTTTTTTTCTTCTTAAATGTAATCCTGTGTGATGTGTAGCTGTGTGGATATTACATCTGATTTTCCTACAACACTCTTCTCTCGTTTCAAGACGGCCATGCATCGTGTCTGGTCAGAAATAAGTTAGACGTGTCACGCTGCCCCCCCCCCACCCCCCCAACCCCCCCCACCCCTTGTCCCCATGTTTCCACGTTTGTACATTGGACTTTAAAGTTGTCGCCTCCGTCCACGGCCACACGTGTACTAACATCACCACGCTTGTGTCGTTTCACATCAGAAAAATCGTGCAACATGAGTAACACCCTATTTTTTTTTTTTTTCAAAAAAGCTTTTTCTGTTTTTTTCTGAAAGAAAAACAAACCCCCAAGAAAGAAGAGAAAACAAAAATATATTTATAGGATATTTTCATATGATAAAATAAAGTCAAATCCCCCCCCCCAAAGAAAAAAAAACAAAAAAACAAACAAAACAAGAGTGTCTAACCTACACAAAGAAACGTAGATTTCTATATCATCATGACATCAGTAGAGGCTGTAATGATGATAATCATAGCAATAATAATATCGATTCTCAGAGAACAATGAAAACAGACTGTCACCAGCACAAATTAACACTGGAAAGTGAGAGAGACTTCTAAACATCATTGTACAGGAGCGCGTGGCGCTTTGTCCGGGCCGGGGCCATTTCTCAACACGATTGTCTCTCTGTTTTTAGGATTACAGCGACCCCCCCACCACCCCCACCCCCCCAACTCCCCACTCCAGAGCTAGCCGCGGTTACACAGGACCTCCATCATCTCATCATGCTCACTCAAATACAACCGCAACCCCCCCCCACCCCTCCTGCTCCCTGAGTCCTGTGAAAAAGGACGCCGCTTTGTTTGGGTTTGGACAAACCTAGGCCTTGCGTTCTCGCCCGGAGAGGGGGGGGGGGGGGTGATGTTCGTTTCTCTCTGAATTTTGTTCGAGGCTTAGGGCCTAAAGGTCCTAACAGTGGAGACTAAGCTCAGACCGACTCTGAGGCTCGCCACTGTGAGGATGAGTGCCAGTGAGATAGAGATAGAGGAAATGAGGAATCCCTGATGAGCTGGGGGGCGGAAATGGGCCCAGGATAACTTAATCTGACCTGGGCTCTGGCTCCCGCTCTCTGGACGGAGCGTACTAAGCGCCGGACGGACGGGGGTGTCGACCGGTCTGCGTCGGATTCGGGAGCTAGTTATCACGAGATCAAGAATCCTTCCGGAAACCTCCGGCTGACTCTGCCACCGGCGCGGGAAAAATGGACGGAGGCAGAGCAAGTTTTTTTGGGGGGGGAAAATTGAGCGCCATAGTTTTAAAAAAAAAACTACCCACCAAACCCTAATATCACCGTTTTACGCTTTAGAGTACAAAAATGACATCTTTCACATTTGTTTTTTGATTACAGTCTTTTTTTTTTTTGTTGTTACTCTCCTGATATAAAAGTACAGCCAACCAGTGACAGGAGGAGAGACCTTAAATAGAGATACATGGCTTTTAATAAGAGATAAAGGTAAACTTCTAAAAAAAAACGACAAAAAAAAACCTTGGCTCGCTCAACCTTTTACAATATGTGTGTATGTTTGTGTGTGTTTAGAGTTTGACTGATGGTTTTTTTAAATAATTCTAAAGACTGAATGCTTTTGTATTCCACAAAAACACTCAGGAGGAGTTCTGGTCGTAATCCTGTAAGAAAGTCCTAAAACAGGGTTCACGATTCCTCAAATGATCTGCTGAATTTGAGTGGTTTGTAGTGGAGACCGCTGGAGCCAAAAGTGAAAGAAGAGGACAGAAATTTGAACTTCAACTCGATAAAACATAATGATCTTCATTTTTTTTGTCTAATTCTCAATAAATAATAATTTAGTGCTACAAAAAAGAGGAAAAAGCTTAAATTTACCAAATTTCATACAATCATTGACCTAATTACTCTTAATAAATACGCTTAGGATACAGATGAAAAATATTCATGATCATGAAGATACTTTTTCCTAAATGTTTGACATGTGGCTGGTTGTGTTTAGTTTTTTCCTCAACAAAATGGTTTTTAAAAAGCCACAAAGAAACGTAATCAAACTAAACTAAAACAGGATTGATTTAATCTGATTATCAGACATCAGTCTGACCCTCCTGAGTGTGTTCAGAGTGTGTGTCTGTGGGTCAGGTGTGTGAAAGTGTCAGAAGTGGGAGTTTAGAGTAAAGTGCGCTCCATCAAACCGTTCCCCTCTCCCAAACAGTCAGCGTCACCGTGGCTTCCCTTTCTGCATCGACAGCGCCCTCTTTTGGCTCGTCCACACATTGCACTTTATGTACACGCATAAATAACATTTAAAAAGAAAAAAAAAAAAAAAAAAAAAAAAAGCAAGCCGATCCGCTGAGAATCAACGTTTGCTTTTTTTCTTCTTCTTTGTTTTAGTTTTTGTTAAGGGAAATCCTGCCGAATATAGTTTCTATATATATATACAATCCCTGTCGTCTCTAGCCGCCTGCTGGCCACATGCAGGACTGCCCCAAGCCCTGTAAATATATCCTCCTACATGACCTATTTTCAAACCTTCAACACATCTTATCCTTATCACACAAAAGCCACAAAGGTTACAGATTGCTTATATACATGGTACCTCACGACCCGCATCCCCCCCCCACCCCCCCACCCCCAACATCATAAAAATAATTTCAGCTGTGTGCATTGCAGGTGTGTATTTAAGGTTAAAATAGAGTGTACATTTGTCCAAATCACGTATTTGAAAAAAAAACAAAAAAACAAACGAAACAAAAAAAACACACCCAACTACTTGAGGTAACAAACCTGCACACACACACACACACACACACACACACACACACACGCACACGCACACGCAAACCAAACACAGGCGTCTTTCTCAGCCTCTGCCGTCGACACGATATGGGCCAATGGAGGAGTGTTTGTGTGATGTGTCGTTTGAGCTGTGGCAGCTCGTCCCTGATTCAAAGAAAAGCAACAGATCACATCCCTCGTTTTACAGCGTGCTTCTGTCTGAATGACGGCCCTGGAGTCCCCCCCACCCCTCCTCCTCCTCCACGGGGCCAAAGCATTGGCTGGAAAAAAAAACAAAACAGCAACAACTTTTTTTTTTCCTCTTTTAGTGTCTTCGTATTCAAAACCGAAACGACTCCAAACCCCTCAAACAGTCAACACAGAAAGGCAAAAATTCTACACCTTAGAGAGCAAAACCGCACGGGCTCTGAGAGAGAGAAAAAAAAACAACCAGAATCTAGAGAGAGATAGCGATACGACTGTGGACGGGCCGGTGTGTACAAAACCTCATTCGGCGGCGCCGCTTTCAAACATACGGCGCCGTTTGATCGAAACCTACTGCGGAGTTACGAGCTGTGAGGGACGCACACCAAAAGCAAGGCATGCTCAGAAACCAGGCCTGGTTTGCCAACGTCAGCACGCCGGGGGGGGGGGGGGGAAATTCTGGGCCTGATCGCGACCAAATCGCTCCTGTTCGAGTCCGACCTGATACTTATTCTGAGGAGGGACCCGCCGGCCCGGGGGGGGGCCGGACCCAGCGGGGGCTTCGTGTGTTGTGTGAGCCGGAGTTAGGTCGGAATCTTAAACGCGAACGCAGACGGCCGTTCAAGCGAGCATCAGTGTCCACACGTGTCCCGAGTGTGTTCGCATGCTTGTGTCGTAGATGAGTGTGTTTGCCGTGCGGTCAGTAGGTGACTGGGTGTTTTTTTTTACGGTGGTTATATCTTGTGTGTGTGTGTGAATGCAAGAGGTGAGAGGGGGGCATGTACGCACATATCTCCATCCTCCATCTGTCCGTCGCTCCGTTTTCCAGCCGTCTCTTTATGTGACCCAGGGTTCCAATCGCATCCTCTTGACGTTCGCCCCGTCCTGTTCTTGGGGCTCGGCCGAGGAGGGCCGCAGCAGCAGCATGGTGGGCTGCTGACCGCCGGGGCCGGCCTGGTGGTGGTGGAAGTCCGGCGCCCCGCCTCGCCCGTCGTCCCGGTCGCTGCCCTCGTACGAGCTGCCGTTGCTGCTGAGGCTGTCCACCGGCGAGCGGCCCTGACCTCCCGCCTCCAGCCGCAGGCTGCCCGGGTAGGCCACCGACACCAGGCCCTGGCCCTGGACCTGGACCTGACCCCCTCCTCCGCCGGCCCCTCCCAGGCCGCATATGGAGCTGGGCGTGTTGCGGTCGCGGTTGGGGGACACGGGCTCGGACTTGATGTTGACGTTGGGGTTGGTGTTGACGGTCAGCGCGGCGCCCTGGGACATCGGACCCACCGGCCTGGAGAGACAGAGGAGAGCAGAGGAAACCGTGAGGGACTCTCTTTAGACTTCGCACAGACTTCGGGCCATCACTGTAATAATCACAAAGTCTGGTCGAATGAATGCTTTGCAGTGTGTGGAAAAAAACAAAACAAACATCCAACCAAAACCTCAGACACCCAGGCAATGTGATCAACCAGGCAGATGTGGACTCGGCACACGGAGAGCAAAGACACACAGAACGACTACGACCACGTCTGAGGCCACAAAAGCACAATCCAAAAGCCATGCAGCCCAAACATTGTTGCATATCAGATTTCATGTGCAGCTACATAAGAGCATCAGTGTTCGACTTCAGTTTTGTTCTGTGCATTACGTCCTCCGGACACCAGTTCTTCTGGCTCCTCTATTAGAAATCTGGAGACTGATCAATCGTAAATTGTTCACAGAAATTAGTTCTGCCTCCTAATATAGAAATAAGTGAATACGTTTAAGCTTTGCTTCTGCCACGTCCATGTTGAAACACTATTGTTCTCATTATTGTGTGCTGATTGCCTAAAGACCAGCACTTAACAGCCCCACCTCTGATAGGAGTTTTGGATCTGGAACTTTGGCCTGAAGGAGAGACACATTCCTGTTTTGTTTAGAGTTTCTTTTTTGATTGAGCTTCTGTAATAATCCTTTCAGAGAACTTTTCCAAAGCCTCTCAGGATGGGAAAAAAAAGACAAAAAAAAAACGGCGTGCCAAAAAGCTTTCTTGGCTGTCACCACCTGCGCTTCAACCTGCCACGGCTCTTCGATCCCCCTCTCAGCCTTCACCTCCCCCGCTGGCTGGAGGCTGAATCGAACCTGTCACGGCGGCTGACACCGGCTGATGACGCTGCACTGTGGCGGGCCGGCTGGCTCCTTTTGACGGCGTCGACACGATTTTTCGGGTTGGGTTTCGTTCCAGCTCTTCCTCTCCCCCCAGCGTGACACGGCAGATCACAATTTGAAGCTCCCAATTACTGCGTTTGGCCCCTCGGGTGTGTTCTAATATGTCATATCGTGAGCCATCTGCAGCGCGGGATCTCTAATACTCGCTCAATTACTGGCAGACTGAGAGGGGAGTTGAAGATAGCGCTCCTCCGGGCGATCGGTGGCGCTGAAATGTGCTCCCTGTCTCCCTCTGTCTGACACATGCACACACACACTCAAACTTTTGCACTCTTGCTGCTTTACACACACACGCTACTTATCTCCTGTGCTTACAAACACACACACACACACACAGTGTCACACACACACAGGTCGGTGGCAGCTGAGCTCGGCCCGTTTCTTCCCCACTTCATCAAGCCCTGCGCTCGGCGGCCCGGGCCCGGTGCAGGTAGATGTATGAGGGTGCCGCTGCTGTGGCGCCGAGAAAAAACGCGGAGTCAGCAGGCCTGCGACAGTGATGAAGGGGGGGGCGGCAGGCCCCCCCCCCCCCCCCCCCCCGAACACTAACAACGCAGGGATCACAGCCAGCTGCAGACGGCTGGGAGCAGATGTGGACGCGATTCCTGAAATCCTCTCTGCCAAGTCAACGCTCTCTCAGTATATGCAAACTAGGCTAAATGTTGTCTTATCTTAAGTTTGACCATAACTGCACCCGGTGATTCTCGTTAACACGTTCCATCTTTGAGCTGTCGGATGTTCCCAAAGATTTCGATAACGAAAGCCATCCGGAGAACTCATGAAGAGACCGAATTGTCCTCTGGTGGGCTGAAGCCGGTCCATCTTTTCTGTCAGTAGACTAATGTGGGCCACAGAAAGTCCCCTTGAGGTTCTCGCTCAAAGATCCATTCCACATATGTGCATTAAAAAGGAAAATGTAGCTTTTGCTAAGGTGAGAAAAGTGAATAAAGAGGGTTATTCCATCTATCTAACTAATATCTATTGGCGGCACCTAAAGGACGCAAAGCCTGAGCCCCTCAAACAACTTCCAGCAAAAGTGTGATTAATATTATTCTATGGCTCAGTTCAATAGCAATTCATTTTTATATCTTTGTAAAAACTCATTTTATCCCACTTTTAGTTTCTCCATCTCCACCATAAATGAATGAGTTCATCAAACCTTTAGCCAAACTACATAAAACTAGCCAGGCAACGTTTGGTACTGACAAAGATTTGTTTTCTTTAGGAGTTCGACTTCTCCGGCCCTCTCATTCTCAGACACATAAGTACTGAGAATTTTGCTCCAGTCCAAAATCTGTGTTTTGCTTTTGTTATATTCTCTCAAGTTACTTTAGTAAAACTATTTCCTCTGTCTTCTAAATAACCACCACAGCTGTGGATTATCCTCATCCAATTATTGATTGTCGTTTCTTCCTTTTGCAATTTTCCTGTCAAATCTTCTCTTGAGGACCCTTTATGCAGCAAATATTTGGGGAAAGCGGTGTACTATGGCTGAGTGTAAAGAGTACAGTACCAGCAGAGGCCCTCCTCTTTGCCAAAGAGCAAGTTGGACTGAGATGCCAGGCTGACAAAAGAAGAAGACAGGCAAGTTTAAAAAAGCTGAAACAGCAGGAAAACACTGAGACGGAGGCCAGTCGTGGTCAGTTACAATAAGGAGAAATAACTGGCTCAACAGCTGCCTCAGGCGCGCTGAGATGCTGTTAGAGGCAGAGCTGCGTACACCAGGAAGTGTGAAGGCTTGTGTTGACACAAATTTGATGGTTATTCACACAGTTTCAATCAATTTACAGATTTCTTTTGGGCTAAAAATGATGGTGCGGCTGGTGGGAAGCTGCAGTGTTGGCTGTCATTAACACAATATAACCAACACAGGCTTTATTTAGAATTAACTCTGTTTCTCCTGTTTTGCTTGAAACAGGAGAAATTGGCAGCTTGATATAGAAAATGTCAATTTTGGGGTGAATTAAAGCTTT
The DNA here is from genome assembly GCA_907169785.1 of Menidia menidia. Lineage (NCBI taxonomy): Eukaryota > Metazoa > Chordata > Actinopteri > Atheriniformes > Atherinopsidae > Menidia > Menidia menidia. The sequence goes on from CAJRST010038888.1 coordinate 3,005,159, forward strand.
CGTTGAAATACTCATTTTGCAAAACTTTGCCCTGACCTTTGACCTTTCATGGCCAGTTCAGAACAATGAATTAGACTCTGGCCAGAGATCCGTGAAATACTGTATGCATTTTAGCACTGTCTATTAATGTGTTTTTTTTGTGCTTTAAACAAAAAATATCTATTTTTTGGGGGGGCTGATATAGAGGTGGAAAAACAGATGGAGACAAAATACGAACCTATTGGCTAAAAACAAGAACAATGTTAGAAGAGGGTTACAAGATATTAGTCAGTGACAAAAGAAAAACATTTGGTCCGCTCTCGATGTTCCACATTACACGGATGAATCAAGTGGCCAAAGCAATCCTCACAAACACCATCTCTAATACTAGTGCTGTTTATTTCCTGCTCAAACGTCCCAAACGCAGACCCTGCCTGCTGATAACACATCAACACACGGAGGAAACAAACAATGAGAACATCTGCAGCATCCGGCGAGTACTTCCACACAAACGCACAAACAGGCTGAGCGTGCGGCTCTGCGGGGGGGATGTGGAGGGGCCAGTTGTGCCATTAACATTTAGATTGGGGAGTCGGGGGGGGAAGATGAGAGTCAACAGGTGTAGCGCAAATTAACTGAGCTTGACAAAGGGAGCAGGAAATAAGCGGAAAGACGGAAGTAGTGGAAGAAGGATGATTAAAAGGGGGAGGGGTGGTGGTGGGGGTGGGGGGGAGATGCGAGAGCGTGAGATGACAGAAATAATTTCCTAGAGGAGCCTGCGGCGAGGAAAAGTGCAGACGACAGCATCGGCGAGGCTCGCAGCCAAGCCGTCAATCAGCGGCTGATTGGAGGGGCTTGTTTGCTCGCTGTAGGGCCGCGCCGTGATGGAATCCAAACAAACCCGAGCAGTCTGGGCCGCGGCAGTGCCCACGTCTGGCCCGCGCCGCCCTCGGACGGCGCCCTGAGAACAGTTTGGCGCGCTGGGAAGGCTTCCCACATTTCTGTGGCGCTCCTTTTGTTTTTAGTGACAAGGGGTTCTGTTATTCTGATCCTCCGCGCCAGGCGGCAAACCGGCCTGCTGACGGGCCGCGTGTGAAAAGGTAAAGGAGCTGAAACGCTGCCACGTTCAGCATCTGGGCAGCCGCCCATCAAATATGCGCCCTGCTTATTCAGTAAAAGTGGGACTGCTTTCAGCCTGCCTGAGAACGTCTGGGCTAACTCAACACTTCTAAGAGGTCAGGATCTTACACTCGCCGTTTTCAGTTTGATTCCTTTTTACAAATGTTCGCTCACACTAAAATGTGAGGAGTTTATAGCAGGTTTGTTTAAAGGACAACGAAAGCTATTGATGAGAGCACTTTCATTATAATCTGACAAAGTAGAATAACCTCTAAAAACCTACAGGGGTGTGGTTCCTGAGGGCCAAAGTTGAAATGACCAGTTGAAGGTTTCAGTTCTACTTGTTAACACAGTCATGAGAATAATATCCCAGTGTTTTTCTATATTGTGCTCGTTCGTGAACTTAGTTAATTAAAGAGAAGAGTAGCATGCAATATGAATAAAATATTAAATAATTCCAGCAGCTTTCTGTGAACGTCTGGCTCTGAAAATGTCTAACTTACATTTTTTAAGTCGTCTGTGGATGCCATAAAAACCTGATATGAAAAATATCTAATATTGCCACCATTGTGGATGTTGGCTCATTTGTTGGACTATTACAGCAAACACTCAGGGAAAGGAATGCTGGCTGTCTTCTTTTGCAATCTGAGAGGTTCAACTGTTCTGGTTGCAAAAGGATCTCATACAATCTGGACTGCCATTTGTTAACATTTACCAGGCGATATGAGGAGTTCTGCTGTGGATGAGCTGGTGGTGACTGTTAACTATATGCTGCCTTTTCAAAGATGTTCAACCCCCTGAAGACACAGCTGTTGTATACAATAACAAACAACCAATTATCATATTTTCAGAGGCAGTTTTTCAGCCTGTCAGACAGAGGAACAAATAAGTCTCTCTGCTGACAAACAGCACTGCATCTTATTCCTTTTTAAACACACTTCTCCTATACTGTGATCGACATTAACTGCCATTTCTAAAAAATGAACAGGACTATGCCACGCTTCGGTGACTGTGATCTTTCTGCGGAAAAAAAGAGCTTTTAAAGTAAAACGCTTTTCCGTGAGTCCCCTAAAAAAGAGCTCATACCAAAGGCTGTTACAGACACTCGGGTGATTAGAAAATGACATCAAATCCCACACAGCGAATGCATAAATGCTCTCCATTTCCTGAACTGACTCTGACAGCGAAGCTACAGCTGATTCTTCCGGGCGAGCACCTGACGAGCTGGATCTTATGTCTTTCAGCTGGAAGTGACAGCTAAATGGCGTAAAGGTAAATTTTTAATGCGCTAGGCCTGTCAGTGGAGCACAGCTGTGCGCTGGTTTCGTGTTGAGGACTGCAGCACCACCCAAAGGCTCCTTTCATTTGAGAGCCAAGCTAGGTGTTGCTGCTGTCACGCTTCTTTCTTACCCACACATTCAAAGAGCTTTAGATCTACGCTTTAGGTGGCAGAAACAACTCTTGGAACTAAACTGGTTATCCAATAATCTCAAAGGGGATAGAACGCACTTTTCCATCAACAGAACAGAGAGAGCACAGACACAGCAAAGCAAAAGGCAGCACATCCAACATACAAATGACAAGAAAAGATGCTTGGATATCATGTTTGTGATGTATTTGCGTCTCTCCTGAAACGTATTTGGGTTTCTTTTGGTTGCACACTGTCATGTCGTTCCACACCACAAGTGTGTGTGAAGGGTAGGAAAACTTGACATAAACAACGAAGGCAGAGCTGCATAGCACTAGATGTCATCAAGTGATTCACCTCAGGTTAGCAGCAAAATTGGAGATGCAGTTAACCATCTCCGCATTCTGTTTCTCTGCACCCCACATGCTGTGGAGAAAAAGGGAGGAAAAAAACAAGAAGCAGTTACAAGCTGCTCCCACATCCACAGGTTAGCCAGGCACAGGCACACTGCTCACACAGAGATTCAGATCTACCAGTAAAACTGTGACACAAAAGCAACGGTTAGCTTGGCACTGTGCTTAAAAATCAGAACTGTTTTACTTTTTGATGTTTTGACAAAAGCCAAAAACTTTTAACTATAAACTGTCATAGCGTCACCAACGTGTGCGGTACCAGCACCAGACGGGACAGCTTTGACTAATAAAAGTCTTTCTGTTGACCTTTTTCTTGGCAGACATTTTCACTTGAAGCAGGAGTTGAAGCACACGTGTTTTAATGAGGGCCGAATTCCACTCGGAGGAAGTTTGATTTTGTACAAACAGCCATCATGTACGAGAGTACAAGTGTTACTAATGCACATGACCTTAAGGGGGTCCTTTGTGTTTTTTTAAGGCTTGTATGAAATACTGTAGAGCTGCCGGTAACTTGCCCGCAGTAGGCGGTGGTCAGAGCAGCAGGTGCTGGTCAGTTCTCACAGACTGATGATGCTGATGAGTGCAAGACATTTTCATGTAGAGCAGCTGAAACTTCAATGTTGTGACAGTGGTACAGAAGTCTGAATGACACGTTACTACTTTGCCACCACTTCCAACAGGCTGATGGAGGCTGATAAGTAATAAAGCAGGAAGGATGACCTACCACTTTTAGGGGGAATTTTCTATGAGCCATAAGACTCTGATTAGATGCAATGACTATAAGGAATCTATTAAACAAATCTGAAACCTCTGGCAGCGCGCCGATTAGTGGCAGGATATGCCAGGCAGTGGGAACATCGGATACAGTTTCATAGTGGTTCATAGCAGAAAGCTGCTCTGACGTTTCTGAGGCTCAACGTGCACCTGCTCTCAGTGGCTGTTAGCTTGGCTCCCACATCAGAGCTTTCTGCATCTCCAGATGATGCCAATTTCAGGAGAGGTACAAACCGCTCATACATATTTCATACAAGCCTTAAAAAACCCCATCTATACCTTTAACACTATACAGATTAACATTTGCTTGTACACTGAAACATGTTTTCCTTGTACTGTGACGGGGGAAAGTGGGGGAAAAGAGCCCTCAACAGTGATGTTCAAAAGATATATGAGTGAGTGGGTTAAGCTTTGTGGCCGGGTTAGTCCTGATTTAAGGTAAAACACAAGATTTTAGCAAAGCAATCTAATCACTTGCTGACAAAACAAAAATTCAGTCATTTTTGCTCTTTCTGAGAGCCAATCTGTATTAGTGTGCCAGATAACCCGGCTAAGAGCCTGTCCTCACTACTGGGAGCTAAATGACTGCACTGGAAGTCAGGGCCAGGGGGGGGGTATCTAGGTCACCACCGGGATGAATCAACTGTAGCTAAGTTGATGTTACAGCTTTGTACAGGAGAGCTGCTTAAAGTGCTTTCTGCCCATGTGTTTTTCACGTTGCACTGATTCAGCTGGCGTGTGTGCTTCCTGGAAAATGTCGACTGGTCAGGAAAGGTCAAGCCTCAGAAGTTAGTGAATCAGTCTCACAAGTTTGTCATGTGGAGAAAAAGGGGAGCTTACACCAAGTTACTGAGCGACGCCAAAGTCAACTGCTGTTGCTGCTGCTGCTGTTGTTGTTGTTGCTGGGAGACTGCTGGTTGCTGTTGCCAGGCAGCCATGTTGCCAGGCACCAGCCCTGGTGGTGTGAACGTCTGGAGCGCTGTGAGATCTGCACTCGTCAGCTGGTACTCTGGGATTAAGGGATGGCGGGGGAGAAAGAGAGAGAAGGGGGGGGGGGGGGGGGGGGGGGTGTGAGGGGGATTGTTTTACATCATGCAACTTTCTGGTGCATCAATATTAATCACTGCTAATCCATATTAATGGAGACCTTTGAAGTGGAATCATTCCAGAAGTCCTCACACAATGAACAAAGTGAATATTCATGGTGGTTTGTGGCATCACACTGCAAGGTTTTCAACTTTTTTCCACATAACACCCAATTTTTTCCATTACAGAAAAAAAAACAGTGCTCCTTATTATTTTGATCTCCTGTGCTGGTGGCAGAGCTGTTTATTCTGCGCTGAGGTAAGCAGACAGATTTCGTTTAAGGTGACGGTGCTCTTCTCCGTGTCTTACCAGTGTTGTAGGCTGTCTGCATGCTGGAGAAGGGTGCAAGGAGACTGGGGGTTGCCACGGAGACCACAGGGGTGGTGAGTGACTGTGCCACCTGCGAGCCTCCTAGCCGCTGAGCATTCTGGGAAGACAGGGAGACAGACGGAGGACGATGAACACCGGGTAATTGAGAGTGGAAGAAGTTCTTACTGCTACCGTGGCTCTATAATGAGATCAGTAGTTTGGCAGCAACTAAATTAACGGTTGGCTTTCATAAGAACTGAAAACATAAAAGAAGCATAAAATTGATTTTAAGTGCAATTCTCAGCATCTCTTTACCGTGCAGTGAGTTAATTCATGCAAAAATATTATGTCCTGTGGCAATCTGGCACTGATGTAATTCAGAGAGGTGAGAGACTCTGTAACATGCAAAGGATCTGAAACTTGTTCAATCTTCCACACTCTGACATTTACAACCAAACTCTTTCTTTCTTGAACCCGCAGATGCAGCGCTGTGACTCCATGTCATGGGAGAACCTGGTCTGGTTCCACAACAAATCAGGGCTTTCTCTCCTTATATGGACTGAGAGTAGAAGTTCAGGGCTCATGACTTCATCCATTTTCAACAGTAATAATGATAATGGCTAGCATGTGCCTTCCACTGTGCAGCAGAGTGGATGCAGAGACGCTGCAATGTGACCATGAACACCTACTGCTGAAATATTTCCCCATAAACACAGCTTATTGTACTTGTAGCTGAAATATCAAAACAAATACAGCGGACCGCGCTCCGCTAAGCATAATCGCAGGAACCCTGCTTAATCTTAAACCCACGGTTTTCTTGTCACTGTAAAAGCTTTTTCTTTTTCCATTCGACCAAAGGAAAATATTACAAAACAACCCTAACTAAGTATTCTTGTGCAGGGCAGCAACGTGATGTTTTATGCATCGTGCCACACAGACGCATCTCACTCCCTAGAAAGAAAAAAAAAAAAAAAAAAAAAAAAAAAAAAAAAACGCAGCCACCCCACTTCTCTCTGAGGTGTTTAACTTTACTGTGACACTTTAACATCAGTGTGCGAGATGAGAAATTTCTCGCATCTCAAGGTGCCGTTGGCACGGCAACGCCGTAGCCAGGGCCTGGCGCTTTGCGTTGTGTAGAGTCACGGTGGAAGGTGCTATGCGAGGCAGCGCCGTGCTGGAGAATCATGCTGACAGAAACACATGCACTGGCCAGGCTGACAGAGGAGGGCCGAGTGAGCCTGTGTGTGCGAGAATGTGTCTTTATTTTAAAAAAGAAAAGAAAAGAAAAAAAAAAAGGAATGCGAGCAGACAAGTACACCAGGAATGAAAACACAATGCGAGGTGTGTATTTGTTCTGAGGTGTGTGTATATTTATGCAGAGAAATGTGCATGCGTTTGTGCGTGGAGGACTGAAGGGGTCAGCGTATCTCAGACTAACATGCCCATCTGTGTTCCAGGTTGGAGACTTTGTGAGCTTTCCTCTCTCTGATCCTCGGAGCATTAACACTCAGATGAAACCAAACATGCACATGCTGAGCAGCTTTCACACACAGCAGAGTGTCAGCTGGTTGCTCCAGTTCCCTCAATTTTTCATCTCTATGGTCTATTTGTGTTGCATAAATGTCACTTTAGGCTTAGCTCTACTGTATCATGAACATTTTGGGGACTTCTGAGTAGTATAATTTTAAAATGATGAACCATTTGTGTGTCTACATATACACATACACACACATACATACATATATGTATGCAATTAAGAAGAAATTAGGCTTAAAAGTCAGGAATGCCCCAGAGAATGACTGGTTTGATTAACATGTCACTTTAAGTAGACCAGTTATGAGATTGATACAGTGAACAAGAGCTAATTGTTCTGATTCGTGGCAGTTATTTTGATGTCATTGGTGGACTAGTCTATTTATTTTCACACTGATAGTTTAGCTTGGTCAGACTGGCTGGGCTAATTGGAAACAAATTACCCTCTTCTCAAATTGTTTGCAGGCAATTTCAGTTTTAATTGTGTTCTACACAAAGCACCCATAAAGTTCCTTTCAATAAGAGAGATCGTTCACAAACATGTCGGGACCTCTGCTGACTAAACATGATTACTTTTATTTCTAAAAACCTCTAAATAAGGTTGTGGCTAAATGGCAAATTCATTCTTTGGTGACATTAATCTTATGTACAAACTACATAGGAGCTCACAGCTATTTTTATTTATTTTAACTGGTCTGAGAGTTGACAGCCATCCGAAGTAATTGAGTGTAGTAAAAAGCTTATTTTTTCATAACTGTGACAGTTAATTGAATATACAACAATGTAGTTCAAATTCTATCAGCCCAATAATTTGACTCTAAGTTTGCCAAGAGACCAAATAGAAGAATAAGAATAAGTAGAAGGATGGTTTGATTTCTATTTGAGTAAAAAAATCAGTTAGCCTTGATACATTATCAGCAAGCTGTAAAGGAGTAAAGAGGAAGTCTTTAAGCTCTGCACATAGTCATGTGAGCTGTTCTCACATTCATTTATGCTATGTTTGTATAGTAGCTCTAACTTACATCTTGGTACAAAATATTAGGAAGCCACTGACTAGAATGGGAACCATCTTCTAATCTCAGTCTGCAAGGACGCAATGAAAGCACCTTTTTAAAGTAAAACTTTTCTTCAAGTGGAGACTAAAGACTCATTTTAAAATCTCTTTTAAAAACAAGTGTGTGGGTGCACGTTTTTTTCTTCCACTAGTACAAAATTATAACTATTATTTTGAGTATTTCTTGGACTTGTCTGGTCTTTTTGGAGTCAAAAGAGAAAAAAAAGTCAAGCCAAGTTGATTTCAAATGTGCATTTTAAACAGCTTGACCCAAAGCCCACAACTAAACTGGGACCATAACCCTGGTAGGAATTAGCCTGACTCCTAGACTCAACATCCTCACAGGAAAAGAGGCAACCAGCTGATTTTCCACCGTTTGTGCGTTGCTCTGATGCTCCTGTGGCTGCACTTCATTTCTCATCATAGCTGAGTTGACGCTGATGTGACGCATTCACTGTTGGTGTCATCCTCATGCTCAGTGAGACCACACAGAGTTTGACACCACATCCATGATCCTGAAACTCTGAAAGTCTATTCACCTCACTCACCAACTCCAGCTCTTCCTCTGTCTGCACGGCCGGTGGAAGAAGGGGGAAGGGGTAAAAGACAGAGGGCTGTTAAGTTTCTCTTAACACGGCTAAGAAAACTAATAATGCTTTTACATGTGTGTTGTTCAAAACAGAGCCCCTGTGTTTTAGGCTATCTTGGACAGTCAGCATGTCGGAAGACACAGCAGAAAGCTATGAAATGTGTTCAGGCATCCCAAGGAGTAAGCCTTATGTTTGTCCAAACATACAGAGATTTTACATGGTGATAGATGTGTCATGTGAATTTCAGTGTTGCACAAGCCATTGAAGTTTGAGGCAATCAAATGAAAAAACTTGCTGTCAAGGGGAAATGTGAAAAGCACATAAATTGACTTCAAACAAAGAGAAGCCGTGCTAGAACCTCTCTGTATTCTTTTCTGTGATTTCTTGATCTTTTAAAACACGGAAATCCTGCCCGTGCTAAACACATAGAAGTGTTGCATAAAAGGACTTCAGAGAGTTGTAATTTTACTTTGGCTGTAAATGACGTGCCCCCCGCAGAAATTCACTATAAAGATGAACCATTCTAAAATAAAGCTGGATTCTAAAGCACATATCTGTTTACTTAACATATTCAGTTAGACCCAACTGTCTGTTGGGTCTATTTCCTTAGACATGTGACAAACACTTTAGCTGTGAGTTCATTATATCATAATATATCTTGTGTCTCTTGCATGAGATCTTCTGTGTGGATGTTCACTGCCATACACAGTAACAAGAAGAGGGAGAAAGTAAGGTTTTTAACACTGGTTAAAAAAGAACAAAAAAATAAAAAACTACAGAGGACCTTTCAGAACACATTAAAGCACTGCCTTTAAAACCCATGTTACCAAGGCAATGTGCCAGACACCATCTAATTGTGTCTGGCAATGACCAACTTTGAGTCAAACTTAAGAGGTGTTCCCACTTAGTCGCCTTCTCACCAGCTGCATGAGGCTTTTGCCACTCTGTGAAGTGATGACCCTCAGGTCCGGCTTGCGGCTGTTGACCATCTGAGGGCTGGGTGGAGGTGGGGACTTCGCCGGAGCCCCTTTCCCCAGGCCGTTGCCGTTGGATACAGAGAGGAGGCCCGGGGAGGCCCTGGCACTGATGTAGCCATTAGCTAGGGGACACACATGTAAGGAGAGAGAGGTTTTAGTGAAAAGGAAAGGTGGGAGGAGGGGTCTGGGTCTGCTCTGTTTCTACCTGTGAACTGCCTGCACTTGTCTGCTATTGTTATTGTGTTTATTTGTGTTCTCATTAGTGGGTTGGATGGCTTCGCCGCACCACATGTTCCTCATCATTTCTGCGGCTCAGACCAAAAAAAAAAGGGGGTAAATTGGCGCTGCTCGGATTCTCCGCAGCTCTTTCACATCAAAACCGTGTCACGCTCTCTCCAGAATATGTTGTTTCTGCTCTCGCTTCCTCTCTACGTCTCTTTTGTTTCACTCGTCTCGACTGTGCGTAAACAAAAACACACAAATATCTTTTGGCTCTTTCCATCTCTGTCTGTAAGAAATGTCTTCCTTCTAAAGTCAGTTTCACAGTCAGAGCTCTGGATTAGCTGTTTTCTATCAAACATAGAGAAATCCCTCTGATCCAGGGTAATTACTGCACTGTGTTTCCAATACATTACATTCAACAATCACTGGAGCTCAAATGTTCGTGATTCATTGTTAGTTGTATTTCCTGCGTCAGTGATAACGCCGCTAATGCAGTCTAATTACATGCACTGTGCTTCCAGTACCTGAATACTTATTTACATAACTGAACTTCATAACTATCTGTATAATTACACTTTCAGAAACTTGTCATTATCAGTCTGAGATATGATTTTGTTGAGAATTCTGCCTGATAAACGTCTGAAAGACAAAGGTGTTTCTATAAATTTGCACATGACAAATGAGTAGCTTTCGGCCTTCTATAATCATAACTGGATTCGAAATGCTACTTTCCATAAGAAATATCATTTTCAATCTTTATGAAATACATTTAAAATTGGATTTGAGAGTTGGAATTGCTACCTGCACTACTACTTAATTTTAAATAGAAATAGTTTTTTTGTACACATATTTGTTAGCAATAAAAAAAATATGAAATATTACAATTGAGGCAAATGCTGCTGAACAGCTCAAACAAATGCGGTTGAATAAAAAAACAAAACAGTGTGCCTCTGAAGGAGCACGTCCCTCAGTTTAGCATTGTCTCCACAAAGACGGTCTGTGGACATCGTCTTCATTTATTGAACACCTTGGTGCAAATGAAAGTGTTTTACAAATCAAACCGGATGGTTCTCTTCATCAAACTGCCATAATTTTTTATAACATATAAATATGTATGACAGAGACATTCCAGCAACATGACGCACAACTGTACACACCCTTCTTTGAAGCTGAACAACTGTCATATTCCAGTCCTTTACACAGCAACACAACAGCCACCGTCAGGAACTGCGATAACTGGCTATAACTGAGCATTCAAGCTGCACAAAACTTCAGTTTTTAAAAGATTTTATTGTGTTTTCTCGCGTTTAAAAGTACATTTGGAGCCGCTGTGTGAATAACTGCATACTTACTGCTGTGTTTTCATGTGGCCACTAGAAAATAAGTTATGAGGAATGAGGAGGGGGTGTCGGGGTGTGATGACAACAAGACTCCAGCAGACAGCAGCCTGTCTGTGCTGCTGAGGCTAAAAGACAAGTGCATTTAAACAGACTCAATCACAGAGTGTTTAAAATGGGGCGGGGTGAGGGGGGTGGTCGGTCTTTGGGAGGGGGGGACCAAGGCAGGGACTTTCCCAGCACGCACACACACACAAAAGCAGATACAGTATTCCCCTTGGACGTGAGGAAAGAGGGTGTGTGTGTGATAGCAGATAGCAGTTCTCCATGACGCTGCCTCCAGATGACAGTGGCATGTGATTCTGTTTCATCTCAGTCTCACACACAGACACACACACACACGCACATCCCACAAACATAACTTGACAACAACAACAAGAACACTTGTTCTCTGTTATCAGCTTAATGGGAGGGGAACCGGACAGAAAGGGGGATACAGGGAGGAGGGGTGAGTGGAAGGGGGAGTAAGAAAAAGAAAAAGGTCTACGGATGCAGTGATATCTTTAAGCACTTTAAACAACTATGTTCAACTGACCTGCTAGTTCCTTCAAAAGTTGATCAAACATTTTGTGTGCACAGAGTCTAACTCATGAGCGGTTCAGGCAGCTTAGAACTGTTTTGGAAAACTTGAGAGTTTTTGTACAAACATGATCCCACTGATAAGAAAGGATCGAGATGGTTTGTAAAAAATCTCAGGACACCAGGTCAGTAGTTTGGCCTTAAATCATTAAAGACTAATGCAAATGAGGAAAGAATACAGATGAATAAAGTCAAATGGTGTCATTTGAGGATGGTGTCAGGTGGTAGAAAAAAGGGGGAGGCACACATTTAAGAGACAAAAGGACAGAAACGATATCAAAGAAGAAGAGAACAACATTTTAGGCTGACAAGCTATCAGGAGGTGTCAGTGGGAGAGAGAAGGATAGGAGGAATCTGCCTTCCAGCAGACATGTGACCAATAGGATCACCTGTGTCCCGTTGACGCACAGCGGACTCTCCTTTTATCGTACCCTGCTGGGAAATTCTGCGTCCCCCTGCGTGTTTGTGAACGGAACACGTGTGTGCGTCACCGAGTGATGGGAATCTGTTAGTGCCTGCATTGTGTTCGTGTTTGTGGGTAAAGGAAGAGGGGTGATGGCTTTGTGGTGAGCTAAACTGTCATCTGCACACACGCACACGCACACACATACACAAACATATGTTTTACAGGTACCCTCAGACAAAAATCAATCTGCCTGCAGGCATCGTTGTACATGTGCTACACTTTACTCTCCAAACTATGTTTTGTGTTTAGCTTGAAATCACAGCTGCTCATTGTTAAAGCATTTTTGTGTTTCGCACTTAAGAATTTCTATTAGACCACAGACCGTGTTGAGAAATTTTAATTTTCTGATGGTGCAGCGAGTAACTGAGCTAGACAGATCTCAGCTGGGGCCTAAACCTGGTGACGGCTGCATCTTCTACTCAAATACATGCAAGAAATTTGCAATAATCGCAAATTCTTGGCATCGTCTTAGCAATGAGGATAAAGGCATGACTGCATCTGCTGAGGTTGAGTGGAGGAAAATTTGATTATAACCGATCCAAGAATGCTTGTAAAAAAACATCAGGTTAGAGACGCAGTTGGAGAGAGGAACAAAGGAAAAGCAAACATATTTTGATTACACACCAGTGATGCCTGTTCTCCAAACAAAAGAGTAAAAATCGTCTGTTTTTTTAACCTTTCTTTGGGGGCCATTTGGATGGTTTAGTTTGACTGACCAGGACTGTGTGCTACGCAAAACTGCTTTGGTAGTTCACAGTCTGGATCAGTTCAGGAGAATCCACCATTCGCCAGAACATATTAGACGATTCAGCGATGTTTCAGCAGCAGTGAAGTGCCCACAGCTGGCATTGTCCACTCTCCGTTATCCCTCTGTGATGCCGGATTTGGGCTTATGTTAAAGCTCTGGATCATGATGCTTAAAGAAAGAGTGCTGACTTAATTTATTTAACCAACAGACTACGGCTGCGATAAGGTTGAGTTTCTTTCACAGTCACTTACCGAAATCAAACTGAGGGCTAAAAAGGTTGTGTGTTTGTTTTGCTCGTTGCGCGTGTGCAGCAGGTGTGACCAGTGAATGGAGCATTCTGCAAGCGCCCCCTGTGTGTCCTACACACCAAAGCTTAGATGTGATACATCTCACACACCTAACTGCTCACCTGACGGCCTCAGGGCTGTCAGCCCACCATCAGGATCCAACTCACTCCCACTGTTCTGACATGGGGACAGAAAAGCCTAAGTCGAATGGAGCATAAACGAGAAATATCTGCTCTGACAGATGGCACACGCGGTGTCTTTGGTTCCCACATGGTAACAGCACATGCCGCAGTGCTGCGGCGTCCCTGGTTTCAAGTGAGCCTCTGACCTGTGTTGCATGTCACGCACTTCTCCTGACCCACATTTCCAATCGGCCTCTTAGAATTCCTCCCAAAGTAAAACTGCTGGGATGAAAATGTCTAAAATAACTAGGGATTGTGAAAAGGGGGCAAAAAAGCTCAATCTGTCATTATTCTGACTAGTTTAAAATTCTTAACTGAGGTTTACATCCAGTCAACTATGATTAAGTGTGTGGGTCTGTTAACACACACTGAGTATTTCAGAGAAACACTTTCAAATATCTGTGGTTTAATTTAAGTAAATGGCTTGTTTGGAGGTATTTTCTTGTATCGTGAGCATGTGCTCCTCTCGGCGTATGAGTGTATATGTGTTAGTACCCTCAGTGTGTGAGTTTGTGTGTGATGTCTCCTATTACGCGTGGCTGGGCGTGGGAATGTGTGGAATGCCGTGTGACGTCAATGGTGACATTCCCGGAGCCCTTACTCCCTGGACAACAGCTGAGACCGACAGATCCAAGAGAGGAGGAGAGAAGGGGATAAAAAGAGGAAAAGAAAGGAGAAGAGGGGGAGAGAAGATGGGAGAAAAGACGGAGCTAACAAGAGGGCGAGAACTGGACAGATGGAGAAGAGGGAAGGGGAGACGGGAATAAATTAGTCGGAAAACTAGGAGAGGGGAGAGCCTGAGCTAATTCAAGGGTTGACCAGTCAGGTTTTATATTTGGACATTCTAATATGTCATGATTGAGTTAAGGAGAGCGGGAAAAATCATGCTGGTAAAGACTAGACTCAAGGCTACAACACCCTGAAACACCAAAACCCTAAGCAGTTACTACCAACCAACAACATCGAACCGGGACAAAAACAACTCAGTGATCACAGAAATCTACTCCGAGACCAGTTCATAAACTCTAATTGTTTATTATCATTCCCAAAACCAGACCAGCATTCCTATTCATGACAAAACATTAGAATCTATATGAAGGTCAAAACAACAACACATGACTTTAAACAATACAGAATGAAGCTTACTTTTCAGAATATGCCTTTATAGGAAATAAATACTTGTTCATGGCTGGTCTTGAAATAATTGTATCAGTATTGAAACTTGGCTTCGGGGAGTCATTTCATAGACTACAGGGAAGTCAATATAGATGTATTGATTCATTTTGGCTCACCTTACCGTATAACAATATGTTTATCAATTGAATATGGGAAGAGAAAAAAAACAAAGCCTTCCCACCATATCTATTACCATGGGCATGCTGGCAGTATCTATCCTGCCTAATGGGATTTGAGGGGAGAGCTCTGGTCAGTGTCAAAGTCACCTCTGAGGAGAGTCCTGTGCCAAGACAGGGGATAGTTGGATGGTGGGGTGTGGAGGAGGGGCAGGACTGCTGGTTAGTCCAGATAGAAGACGAGGGGTAACAGCTGAGAGAGAGAGAGAGAGAGAGGACGGCAGGGGGGAGCGCAGATAGAGGGATGAGGGCAGAGGAGGAGCCAATAGGAAGTGAGGAAACCGATCAAAGGATGGAAGGGGTTTAAATTGAGTGCCAGCGTAAAGGTAAACATTCAACATGACAGAGTTCATGTTTCACAGAAATTCCGTTTTACCATATCACTGGAGATGATTTCAGATCTGTTTGCGCATCCGGTTTGGAGAGTTCAAAAACCTCAGCTGGTTTTTCGCTCAAAATGTCTTTTCACTGCCAACTGAGCAGCACATAGTCACTGTTTTAACATCAATATGCTTATGGATCCAGAGGCTGTATGAACATAACTCATTTTGTTCCATTTTTTCATGAAGAGTCTTTTCTTTTGCATGATTCAGTGCAGTTTTAGAATAGTTAGAAGAAACCAGTAAGAGTCACACTTAATGTGGAAATATTTTAAAATGGGACCCTTATTGCATAGTCAGCTGGCAGATTAATGCAACTTCGCTTACGAAATAGAAACTTCGTGAGCTGATGTAAAACCACAACACACCCAAAAACTTTTCATTTCTTCAGTTTCATTTCTGCATTCTATTATTTCCTGTGTCAGTTTCATCCATTTTCAGTGGTACTTCTGCTATATTTACAAGAAACAAATCTTCAATGTTCCACTCCATAATAGCTGCTTAGAATTAAACAAAGCTGAATGACCTTTTCGAAACAGGACTGAACAGGACCTAGAATAAATTAACGACACAAAACAAAATCGTTAGTTTAAGAAGTGGGTTAAAAACTAACTGTTAATTTGTTTATTTTCTATAATTCAAAGGTAATTTTTTTTAAGGAAAAGTGCAGCTTTGATGGATGAACATTAACAAAATACTGTAGTATGTTGACATTTTGATGCCTATATTGTTATAGTTTTCATGAATCAGAGCCAGCCTTGAAGTGACTTTTGACCGCTGACAAAACTGATTCCAGAAATGAATTTCAAAACTCCTAAACTGGGTAGTCTGCAGTTTTTGAGTCACAATTCTTGAAACAGCAGCAGCATAAATCCAGCTCAGGAGATTCCTCCTATTTTCTCACTCATTTTGTTGGTTTCTTTTCCTCTTTTTGAACTCTCGATTGAGTTTATCTCACACAGCCTGAAACCTCTGCCCCTGTTTACAAGCAGCTTGTCCTGTGACCCTCAGCTGTCGCCAGTCAACATGTCTTTTCCTGCTTGTGGATAAGTGTGTGACCGTGAGCCTGTTACTTCGACTACATTTTCTGTACTGCTCTGTCCAGGGGTCTGCTAAAGAAGATAAAAATGAAATAAAACAAGTAATAAATGCAGCTGAAATACTCATGGGAGAGAGGAGTAGGGTGGACCTTACACTGTAAAATTCATGTGTGTGTGTGTGTGTGTGTGTCTGTGTGTGTGTGTGTGTGTGTGTGTGTATGGGTGGGTGTGTGTGTGTGTGCGTGTGTGTTTCAGAAAAGGCTTATTCTCAAACATGAGAAGCATGAGAAAGAAAAAGATTTACTTACGGACTGGACTTGGACATGCTCCATTTGAGTTCCCCAAATCTCCCCCTAACAGAGCACCTAAAAAGGGAATAAATTGAAAAAAAATATGCAACTATCAAAATGTACTCTTATTAGACGGTTAATCTGAAAAGCACTAATCTCAAAGAATGATGCAAATCCCCTTCTGAAAAATGTCATTAAATCAAGTGTGTCATTAAAAAAGTGCTTCTGCCATCGACACCGATTCCACTCTCAGGAGAATCATAATTGGCTTTAATTTTGCATTTGCAGTTGGTATTTTATTGCTAGTTTCATCAATTCTCAATGGTACTTGTGCTACATTGCGAAAGGCAAAAAATGTTTAAAGAGAGAAAAAATCATTTGAAAGTACTAGGATGGTGGAACTGAATTAACTTTAATGGATATAAATAGTCTATTTCATCATGAGATGATGTTTGGGTCAAAACGCGTATGGATTATGTACTGAAAATCAGGAAAATGGTCTTACAATTGAATTAGATACAGATAAATCCTATTAGGAAAAAAACTCAGAAGAAGGTTAACAAGAACTCTGTTGGGAGAAAAAAAACGACCCCCTCCAATACACAACCCATCATGATCATCATGACAATAATTATGACTGAACATTCATAACAGCAGCCCAGTGTCATTATACAAATTTAACTGGATGCTGTTGCTCAGCTAGTGGGCAATCGAGCATTAATAAAACAATGTTTCTGAGTACAGATGACACTACTGTATATTATTAGATGATAAATTCAGTGGAAATTTTGCATAGCCAGAAGTGGACTTTAGGATCTTATTCGCGCATCATTTCCCTTGTAGGGAACCACATGGCCAATCTTCCTGTCATGAAAGAACGCTTCCGGCACCTAATTAGCTGTCCCAAATCTTAGAAGACATCTATCTTCAGTAACCTCTTCATTCTGTTCAGTGTCATAGAGAGACGAGTCTGTCCCAGTTGGCGTCGTGTTGGAGGCAGGATATGTTCTGGATGGCGTTCCAGTCCATGACGTTTTGTCCTTGCTTTCCCAGGTTTAAAAGATGTCTGAACGATTACTCCAGTGGACATCTTCATTTGCCAGGGAAAATTTACTGAAGATGAACTAGCAGGATTCTGCTGGATTGTCATCATCCAGATGTTTAAACAGGCATCAGTCTAAAAACATCATTTCTCATGTGAGCTTTTCAAGATCTTTAAAATATGTTCTGCTTTCCCTGTCAACGAGGAAGCAAACTAGGAAATAGTAATGCTCTAAAATGCATTTATAGCCTGAAAGGGCTGTTTCCCATACTGTAACACAGCACAGTGACCATTTATTTCTATCACCATCCTAGGAGATATAATGCTCAGGATTTGCTTGACTTTCCCATTTTTATGAGGAAACCAGACTTCAGAAAGGCGAAAATTCTGGATGACTGAAGGTGACTGACAACATTTTGGCAGACGGTCGCATAACAAATTTCCAATAAGCAAAAGCTTTGAACCCAGTAGATCTCTGATAATGAGGGATGAATAACCGGGCACAGCAGAGTATTTGCACGCCAGAGGTTTTAAGGAGCATGGGGGGGGGGGTGATCCATTACTGATATGTGAAACTCACTTGTCTCAGAGAAAGGCTTGTTATGAAAGATGCTGTAATGCATTTGTTGCACGTTACATCACCTAATTCTGACTTACAATGAGATTATGCTGGTCGGAACAAAGCTTGACGCAAAAATGGGGCACAAATCCTTTTAGTCAGAGGGTGAAGGATTGGTTTGCTACAGAGAGGCAGTGAGTGCATGCAAGAGTGAACCCGCCTCAGTCAGAGAAATGATGGATTCTTGTCAATATGATCAGTATGCACTTATTTAGGTCAGAGGGAGATACCCAGACTGACCGAGCATGCAGGCCGGACAGAACATCGATACACAGAAACAGACTTGTTCTTTGGTCATTTTACTGCTTGTTGACTCAGAAAATTCTAAAAGAAAAAAAAAAAAAGCCTGCTGTTACACCAGCTGTACTTCCACAGTGGGTGCACTTTATGAAAAAGGACTTTGAGTAACTGCATAACCATGACAACCAATCTCTGTAAAGGTGCCTCAGATCATTTCAATTACAAGAGTCATTTAGGAATCAAGTCTTTGACATGTGTCAAAGACCAGTCATTAAACTGATTGGTTTGGAAGAAAACGTTAGAAGGGACCATTTAGAGAAATGACTACAATGGCTTGTGTGTGTGTGTGTGTATATATATATATCTATCTATATACATATATATGGAGAGAGGGAGATAGAGAGAGAAAGAGAGATACTGTGTGTATATAAGTGATCACAAATACTTGAATGTATGTTTTTTTTAAGAAACTAATCTGTATAAAAAAATCTGAAAACTTATAAACACTTTTTTTTTTTGTGAAAAGTTGATATTGCTTGTCGAACCAACAATTAAGGGTTCATAAGTTCTTTTCCATTAATTGTTTTCTAAGGAATTTTGGAGAGCTTGTCAGTCAGGGAATCTTAAGCTGCTGTTTTCAAAAGTCCAAAACTCATCAGCCGCTGTGGACCACAGGCTCTTTCACTGACAGGAAGAAACCGCTTGTACTGCCGATAACAAAGCCCCAGCATGTTGGCCAAATCAATCGCCTGCGAGTATTGAAAAAGAATCTGAAAATGACTCATGTTATTGACTCGCGGGACTGAAGGTGCAGTGAATGCGTCCAGAAAAACCAAAGCATTCCAGCTGCGGCGCACATGGTCTCTTACCTGCGCTGGCCGGTCGCTGTGGCAACCCCGGTGACACGGTGTTCCTCTGCAGAGCTGGTTGCTGTGGCGACAGGAGGCGGGGATCTGTGAGGGTGGAGGTAACGAAGGAGGTGGTGGTGACCAGGGCCCCGGCTGGGTTGTTACTGAACTGGAGGGCTGCGGCGGTGGCTGCGTTCTGATTGGATACTGGCACGGTGACTGGCATAGAAAAAGTGGGCTGTTGGACTGTGGACTGGTGGAGAGAGAGGAAGAGGGGGGGGGGGGCGCTTAGTGTGTGACAACGTTAACCTCCCATCGCATGCACGCACATTTATCGGTATGTAGATAAAATACTGGACGTGTGATCAGTTAGTGACCAGCAGCTGTGCCAGCAAGCCCGAAAGTGACGCACACACACTCAACAACTCACCCAGCAACAAAAAGAAGAGTTTTTCCAAAACCGGGCAAACATTTAGAAAGTTATGTCTTTAAGAAGTTCAGCTTTATGTTATAGAAAATTAGTGTAACAGAAAAACATGAAAACTGTCTGGTTATTTCTGTCTTATTATAATATGGATAAATATATGTCACTGAAAGCGTTTTATGGGCTCAATAAAAACAAAATAAATGGCTGCGGCTACTTTGATTGACTGGGATTTAAAGAAGCTAAAGTGTTCTTTCCTAAACATTTTGGAATTGAACTCTTCCAACGGCCATACGCACTTCTCAAAGGGTTCTCCGAACACGCTCACTCGCTCAGTTTCAGCATGCAAGGTGACTTGGTGGAAAGGCCAAAAAGCTGTGTCGCCTTTCATGCCGGGTTAAACTCTTATGGCAGCAGCCGGTTATTGCATCGAGTTATTGGTGACATTTCATTCCGTGCGTGTCACATTGCAGCAACATCCCCCCACCCCCGTCTGAATGAGCTCAACTCGCTGGCAAGTTTTGCAGCTACCCTGCCGGAGCTTGCAGAAACCAATAGGGTCCCAAAGTTTCTTTCTGCTATCTAAATCACCTGAATTATCGAAAGCATCTGAACTCTCACCTTTGTGCTTTTGTAACGACTGATTTTTGCCACATCAGTTGAAGTAACTAAGTGACCACAGAGCAGAGGGTGCGAAAAAAACAAATCAAGGCTAAGGTTGTCCAGCCATTCAGCCCATTTCACCCTGTTCCAAGTCACTCTGAAATAAGGACTTCTATATATGGAATATGGGCCAGCGCTGCTCTGTACTGCCTGGGACCCACTTTAATGCTGAGAAGTACAAGAGCACCATTCTGCCCTTCATTTCCACCTCAATTCTGTTTAGAGAAGGTTGTTTAGAAAAATCTCTTTGGTTTCAGGGTTATAAGAAGGGGGAAGAAAGGAGAAGATAAAAAAAAACATCTGGGACCAAAGTGACTCCTGATTTATTTGTCTTTGGTAAAATTTTGCTGCAAGGGTCCATCTTTCCTGATTTTTTTAATCTAAATTCTTTTATCTAAAAAGTTATATGAATAGAAAAACAACACCTGACTGAGATTAAAGGGGAAAAAAGTATTAAAATTACATAATTTCTCCAATTTATGAGTTTGCTTTCACAAGTATCAAAAAAGTGTGAACGCTATTTATGTTTCTCCCCAAATCCCAAATGATTGTTCTTGCCATTAAAACCAGTGAAACCTGTGTCCTGTGTATTAAAGCGCCATCCTCCCTGCGTGGTATGCTAATAACAAACATCAACATGGCCACTAATCGTTGGAGCCTTTGAAATTCTGCCCATTAGACAGTGAGAACAGAAGTCTGATAAAAGGTGGTGTGCAGCTGGAGCTTTAAGTGGTGGCCTGGGATTGTGAAGGCAGCAGCAAACAGCACTGCACCACTGCACGCTGGTCAAGCTGAAGGAAAGGGGGGGGGTGATGGAGAAATGGGGTGGGTGCTTGGGGGGTGGAGTTAATGCAAAAGGAGTGGAAATGAGTCAACACAGGGGGCAGGACTGGAAAGGATTTTCCATTCTAAGAACAGGTTGATGAGGGGGTGTCTGAGCTGTCAAGGACAGTTTATCGGTTTTTAATTTCAGACTGTCAATCCTTTAAAAAAAACAAATCTTATTCAGAAGTTAGACAAAAGAAACCTACAAGTTAGCATAAACCTGCATATATACAACTGACTGCAGTGGCATATGCTGAGTTTAAATATTTAATTAAAAGGATTTAGATTTGAAATTTCAATTTGACAGCTGATAATAGGAGAAAAAATAAAAGCAGATATGCCACAATTTAACCATTCAGACAAATACAGTAAACTCCTTATCGTTGAAAATCAATAATAAGTAGCATTGCTAGTGAAAAATCTAATTGAATGTTAGTCTTCTAGATTTCTCTTGAGGGTGACTCTGACTTTTTAATGCTTACATTTACTACAATGTGTTTCTAAGGCCTACTTGTAGCAAATGTGCATTACAGAAACCTTCAGGTTAGTTGTGTTTTCGCTGTTCATCAATTTTTCTCTATTTCGATTTCAACAGGACAAATTCAGCTTTTCTAAAGGCTCAGGAAGCTAAATATCAAATAACGACTAAGATATTTAAGCTTTTTCCCATAACAGTAGCTCTCTCAATAAGAAACTTTCCTGGATGTGAGGGGAAATCAGACGGTATTAAACTCCTGGCCTACTTTCCCCCTGCCTCGCTCTTGTCCTGAAAGCCTTTTATTCTATTTTCTTTTCACCTTTTGCATTTTTGCATCCTCTCTGTAAAATCTGAGCAACATCAGAAAAATGTCGGCGTTATCTTTAGATAACACTGGGCCAACAAATGAGTGGTGATTTCACTTTAACTTCTCTATTATCTCAATAAATATGACTCCAAATAATTAAAGTCTGTAAAAATAACTATTGTGAACTCGATTTACAGAGAGCTTAATCTATCAAAATTGTGCTAAAGATTTACCAACGTCTCAGAGCGCTATGAAAAAATCTGATTAAAGGTTTAATTAAATGATCTGAAAACTAAATTCCATATGATTGACTGCACAGTAGTAATACTGTCTTTTACTTGACTTTCAAACTGACTGGAGATGAAACAGTCACCTTCTTGCTCAAAGGCCCTTCGGAGATGCTTTTTAAAAGGACGAAGACTTTTCCTTCAGCGCTTACTAAACCTTGAATCTCAGAGCCCGAAAGGGATCAAACCAGACACCTGCCTGTTAAAAGAAGAGATGCTGCCTTTTCCCTGGCCTACCCCGGTACCACAGCACCAGGAACAGAGCGGTGAGCTCGGGGCTCTTTGAGCCAATTGTCCTGCCCGTTCCGCCTCACCAGTCTCTCCCCGCCTCGGGAGGCAGTTCAGTACAAGTGGGATTAGGCTTGTATATCTCAGCCCCTAGCTGTCATGCAGGGGATTATGATGAAGAGGGGTGGAGTGGTGGGTGGTACAGTGTGCGTCGCTTTCTCAATGCCAGTCAAAGGTGCGCCGCTCGTAACCGGGCAGGGCGGCGGCCTGGCGGGGACATTGCTGCTCGCCAACGGCTTTAAGATAGAGTCCCATCGAGCTGCATGTCTCTAGGGATGGTAGATTGAATTCTATTCTTCCTCTTTCTCGACTTTCTCTTCTGAGAAAAAAAAAGCTCTTAATAGCCGTTTCTGCTCACGCAGCGTGGAAAGCCTGGGTCAGACTAACAAGGAGAGAAATTCGTTGAAGTGATTATCTTGAGAAATTGTTTTCTCTCTCGGGTCTGCTCTGCCGGAATACTCTGACAATAGACTGTTCTTACTTTTATAGGACAACCCCAAAACCAGAAATGAATTATACAGTCGTGTTCCTTTTCATAAAGGAGGCAGTTCGGAGTGTTCTGCAAAGCGCTGCCTCAGAGACAAAGGGGTGGTCAGAAAACGGTCAGACTTGGGTTTGGGTTAACACACCTGCCTGCCTCTTTGGCACCACAGAATATTATGAGAAATGTAATTAAATAGTAGAGGGGGGGAAATAGTATTTACCATCAAGGTATTACTTCAGAGGTGTAATCTGCAGCACCTAAATGTGACCGCATCTCATCCCAAGTGACCAATCAGACAGGCGGGCAGACCGGGAGAGGGGCTGTAAATTAAGTGCTACTCATTAAAGTGACATTAATGCCATTACCGAGCACAGAGGGGAAAAAAAATGAATCACTGAGAAATTGGCAAAGGAGCAGAGTGGTAAAAGGGGTCTGGCAGAGCGCCAGTCAGGAGGCAGAACTCGGATAATGTCAGGAGCACATCCAGCGGGGACTGCGCCGAGACTAAACTGACCTCGGCTCTGCTGTTAATATCGCGCAATTAATAACTGCGTTCTAAGCCCTGGTGCCCGCTGCGCGCCGGCAAGTGCCGGGTTTCTTTCTTTAATATTGCTAAGTCTTACACAGTCGGTGTTTGCAGCCAAGCAATCCGACAGCTCAAAGGCATTCTCCCAAAGTGTTGATTATTACCATAAAACATGATTTCCCCCTGCAACGCCGGTTGCTATGCCAACTTTTTTATGAAAACTAGGGACCTAGTTAACACTCCTATCCCTCTGTTGTATTTTCTTGTAGTTTAGTGAACTTGCAGAAGCATCAGGAACAGTTTATTATAGCAATAACACTCCTGGGGATGCTCTCACTGTGGTAACAGCAACTTCAGATAAATCATTTGATTAAAGAAAGCCATGTTTGGTGTTACGCCGCTTGTTTTATTACTTCTTTGGCTTAGTGTCGAATTTACACATCTGTAGCACCGCCAGGAATTCATATTTCATTCATCCGAGAGAGAGCCGGCCTGTGTGAGACGTTTTTTTTTTCCTCCTCCACCATTTTCCGTCCACATGACAATCAAGGTAAAGCAAACTGCTTGGGTCTCTTTTGTTTTCAGTGGAAGCGGGTTAAACAAACAACTTTGGACCCGGCTTGTGGAAAAAAAAAAAAGAATCAAATATTCATGAGTTAATAGCTGCGCGTGCGGTTTAACGACGCTGCTGTCGACTTAGCTGCTCTGTCTGGCGTTTTCGGGAGGTGATTCTGATAGGTGCTGTTGGTGAGGGGGTGAAGTGAGGTGAAAAGGGTGAGAGGGTGAGGGGATGGTGAGGGCGAGTGCTCTGTGAGTAATCAGACCGCCATCAGCAGCTGGAAACCTCGTCCGGTCAGCAGCAGCAGCAAGGTGCCAACACGAGGGGGGGGGGGGGGGGGGGGCAGGGTTACACAGAGGTGGTGGGAGGTACTCACTGACAGCCTATAGTTCTGCATCATTTTATCAAACTCCTCGTCAATTTTTTTGTATTTCTCTTCAGTGCGGGGGGTGAGGGAGAAGGGCTCCTCGGGGTCTGGGCTCTCAGAGTCCCGGTGCTCTTTCTTGTTCAGAGCCTTCGTTCCCCAAACAAAGGAAAAAGAGGGCACACAGACAGAGAGATAGATAGAGAGAGAGATAGAGAGAGAGAGAGAGAGAGAGAGAGAGGAAGGTAGGCAGAGAAAGAGAAGAGGAAGAACAGAAAGAGCCGGTTAGATAAAGTGGTAAAAGTGTGATGGTACTCACGCCGTAGCGTTTGAAGAGGCTGTCCAGGTCTTCGGTCTTGCGGTCGTTTTGCGGACTTTGGTCGATGGAGTCGTCCCCGTCGGGCTCGGGGCTGTTGCAGCCGTTAAAGCCTTTCTTTCGCAACGTCTGAGGTGATCAGAGAGGAGTAGAGGAGGAGAGGGAGGAGGCATTTATACATTTCATTTTTCATGCACACGTTTTCATGTTCCAACAATTTTCAGACCCGGGAGACGGAAACCTTTTCGTTTCTCAAACACAACCGGATGGACATGTTGGACTACTGCTTGTGAGCGGACTCCTACACCGTTCACTGGTCGAGGTCAGATGCACAGTTTGACCCGGTTGATGGCATAAAACATAGCATCTTATTTCTTCTTATGGAGGCATCTCCTACGAGCGGAAAAGAGGCCTCTGGTAATCCTCAATCGATTCCTCAGGTCAGCGTTCGTAACATCCGCTGCCCACATGAAAGCAAGTTATTACCAGTGAGTCCGTGCTTCCTCATCAGACCTCGGTGGAGGTCTCGGTTTTGAAAAGGTGGAGGAACGACAGATAGCGACTCCAAACTGAGAAAGCTGTGAAGGATGCGGCTCGAGACAACAAACAATCCCCCCCCATTTTTTTTTTACGAAGCAGACAGAATCGGGTTAGGGTTAGAATCCGTGGCAAAAGGCTATGAAGTCTTTTTAAACCTGAGCCGCGTGTCGGGAGCCACGGTGAGGCATCACACCTCCGCACGCATCCCCTAATCAACAGTCCTGCTAAGAAGTGTGAAGCTTTGCGCTGAGGAAAAGAGCTACGCAAAACTGGAGGGTAAAGGGTGACCGAGCGAGCACGCGGCGGTGTCAGCGACACGTCTAAAGGCGGCCAGGTTGTGATGGTGTTGAGACACATTGAAAATGGCGAGAATAGAAAGGGGGACGCCGGGTCGGGAGGGAGGATGGAGACGGATGGAGACTCTTATTTTGAGAGGATTCTGCTAAACAAGATTTGCTGTTAAGTAGCTTTGCCTGGTGGGCCCTTGACCACGGAGCCAAGAAGATATATCCTCGCAGAGAAACTGGATGTCATGCTGGAACCGGAGAGCCCTCTGTGGCCCACGCATGAGCTTCAGCCCAGGGTGCTGCCAGAGGCACACAAACACAAAAATAATAATCCCATCAAGTGATTTCCATCTGAAACAGAGGGGGGAAAAAAAAAAGAAAAGGCCAGCTACTTTAAAGATTTCCCCCATCTGATCTTCACCATCTTTAAACCGTCGAGCCCATCCAACTGAATCGGTTTCAGCTGCCTGTTGTTGCTCCTTATTCAGCAGATCGCTGCGAGCTTTGTCTGGCGTTCGGTGCTCCGTGGGCTGTGTCTGGGTTTTGAGGGCATTTTTGACGAAAAAAAAAAGGAGTCAATTACAAACACTGAGAATGGAAGTCAAAAAGATAAAAGAAGGAAATGGAGGTGTGGCTGCATTCATGTCTTACGGTTCGCAGTTAAAGAGCTGCACCGTTTCTAATCTCATCATACGGCCAAAATTCAAAACACTGGGGCTTTTGAAGCGGCTCGTCTGATAGATTATCAGTAGAACAGGCCATCTCGAGATCATATTCGATATTCCTCACACCCTATATTTTCCTTAATCAATGGGCACCTGCTGTGCCAGGTGTGACTGCAGCCGAGTGGCAGTTTGATTAAAACATGAACACATGTTCCGCGGCTCCCGCTGCGCACAATCACCGCTGAGTTTGAATGACTCAACTGCGGGCAACTCTGCCTCGCAAGAAAAAGCTGGCAGCAACGCGTACCTGCCTGAGCCGCAGATTAAACCCCGAGGAGGCCGACGACTCGTTTCGTTTTTGATGAATTAGCCTGGAATCCTGAAAACAGGTGAGGGCAGGAGGGTAATGATGCCATTTGGATGTAAGGGTAAAGAGACTTTCCGTGTTAATAACAATGGTGCTCTTTGATACGGGGCTCATTAAAACTCAAAGCCATTATTATCATGGCTGTGTCAAAGCTGTGTTTTATCCACCCGCAGAAACACGTTATTAGGAAGATTTGCTCCAACACAGAGACAGTCTCCTGATTCAGCGGTTCACTCTCGGCAGAACAAGTCGGTGCTCTGATCTGCAGCTTAATGCAAATTTAATGTGCAGGAGCTGCCACCACACGCTTTGTTGTCCACGGTTTGCGGAGACCGTGCGCGTGCGGAGAAGTGTGTGCTCTGACCTAAAAATTGGGGGAACAAAAAGATCCGTTGGGCAAATAAAAATAAATACAGGACAAAGATGGCATGTGACAGAGGGCTGGGTGGAAAACCTGATCGAGGCGTGGACCTCCTGCCCCGGCTGTCAGGATAAAAAGAAACCCAGAGCGTGCTAACAAAACTGGGATGACACGGGAGCCGTGCTGACGCGGGACCTTTACGCTTAGAATCCTGGTCTAGAATTAACAAAGGCTGTGAAAGAGATGCATGCTTATATCCGACAATAAGACTGTAAGAGTCTTTATCATAACACATATTCAGACAAACATGGATTTACTTTCTTTTTTCTGGTCATTACTTCTGATAATAATGATCACTTTGACCACAGTAAAAGAGCAAGAAGTGAAAAGAAACTCAACAGGCTAGCCTAGAACCGTTACTAGAACAGACTAGAACAAGAACAGTTACTTTTGGGGCATGTGTCATAGACATGAAACAGCTCACTTAAGATCACATGTTCTATGACAAGAAAAACACTATGATTCCAACCAGGTAATGCTACAGCAAAACTACGTGTTAAACACTAGAATACTGAAAGAATGTAAATGATTCATGCTTCAATAAACTGTTATATCAGAGCTACTTTTTAAGAATCTACTATGCGAACAACACATGAATTTTAAACTAAAGAAAATCCCACTCGGAGCAGTGGCACAATATGTTTCCCTCTCACACAGTCTACACTTTTACTTTTCACCCACGTGACAGTCTTATGTCTCTTTGTTTTTTCTTTCTCTCTCATGTAAACTCCAGTAATATTCTGTGAACAGCACAGTTAAAACATGGGCAACTTTCCCTCTCTCAGTTTCTGTGTTTTTCTGCCCACCCGCTCTGGCAGCGCACATTCTTTTTGTGTTGTGCTACAGTGTGTGTGCGTGTCCTTGCCGTCTCTCACACACACTCTGTAGTGCACTGATCAGCTTGTCCCTCCGTCACTCAGCCATCTGTTCACCTGTCCACCATTCCCCCCCACCCCACCTCCCCCTCCATTGTGTTGCCAGGGTAAGATTCACCCTGCAGAGCACCACGCCAGCTTCTAACTGGCTGTGGCTGCTCACAAGCCCCCCCCCCCCCCCCCCCCCCCTCCCTCCCTTCCCCGCTGGCTCGCACTCTCGCCCACCCGTGTGCCCGCCCGTCCGCCCTCTGTTTCCAGCTCTTCATGAAGCGCCGTTGCCGCGTTCTGTCTTTTTCATCTTTCTTTTTCGCCCTCACATCTTTGGAAAGCTGAAAAAGTCTCCGGTCTCATCGTCCGTCCTTCCGGGCTCTCGTGCCCTCCACATCTCGTGTAATCACGCCGCATGCCAACCTGCCTGACTGCTCATATCCTCTCATGCGTCTTCCAATAGCTCTCATCCGTGTCAGTTTCTTTCCCTCTCCTCTGTCGCTCTGTCCTCTTTTGCCCTTCTCCGTCTCTTGTTCCCACAGCTTTCCCATCACTCTTTCCATTCCTATTTTCTCTTGCCATTCATTCCTAATTTCCCTTGAGAAACGGGTATGAAACTTCATACAATTTCAACTTGAGGGTCAACTTGGGCAGTTTCCATGTTTTAAGCGTATTTGTTCCCTTGCTTTCGCTTTGGAAAAGGTACAGTTGTTGTTGTTTTTTTGTGGAAACAATAGCACTCTGAAATCTTTCATTCTTTCACCAGACACAATAAAGAATTAACATTTTTCTCAGATGTCAGGAAAGGTTAAAGATCCCCAATAGCAAAACAGGTCCGTGTTTGATGTAGAACGCTGCTCTGGTTGGCTCACTTGATTTAGTATCTGAATATTTTCAGATAAATGAATGGTTACAATCTATAGTTCCAAATCAATTAATGAAAAGAAAGCAAAATAAAAGACACGGTTAAGCCTGTGAAAAATATGAAAGGCAAGTCAATGATAATTGTGGGTTGGAAAAGAAGCGGTGGAAACTGGTAAACCCCTGAACTAAACAATGGCAGCGCATGAGCGGCGTCTATCACACTGACTACATCCATCTGCTTGTCAAAGACCACCTCATCGATCTACATTACCTACAGGCAAACCTGTTCCTCCAATGTCTGACGATACAACAAAGCTTTTGTTTATTCACTCCCTCACGTTTACTTGAACATTTTTGAGGTTTTCATTCCACTTTCTCGAGAATGACATAAACATACATCCGCTGAGTCCCACTGACAGTTCTGCTAACTTATGCATGAGAAGGGCTCTCATGAATTTCTTTTAATTTTTTTTTATTTGACAAAGTTATACTAGCACTGCTTGCATTTTGGGAACACAGTTTTATATTTATCTTCGCACTGCAGAGAAACTAATCGCATTTTAGTTCAGTTATTTCAACCGGCTAGTCTGTTTTTATTTCCCCTGCTGACTTTCTTTTTGACACTAAGATCTGCACCTGGCAAACTGTGATTGTGTGTCTGTGTCTGGCTGAATGCTGTCATGACTCTCTTTGACTTGTGCAAATGCTTGTTGCCTTTTAGTGTGCGGTCAGTCTCTTAATGCTTCTATTTTCAATGACTTGTGAAATGGTTGCGTTTGTTCAGGGATAGACTGTTCAGAGGATCACGATCTCTACGTTAACAATAAAATCTTAAATCATCTTTCACCACAGATTCTTTGCTGTCTTTCTGTGTCTACCCAGTCAAAGACAGCCCTTTTCCCTTTGGTCATAGGGGACTTCATATCCACATTCTCTGCACAGTGCAGGCTGACAGCTCCTCAGATGTCCTACCATGGATTAACATTTGCTGTTTCTGAATTTAATGACCTACCAGGCTGAAACATAAGGAAAGTGTTATTACTACTAACTAAAAAGGAAAAGGAAAGGAAATGAATTTCGAATGTTAGTTTAGCATCTAATCATTTGAATGTTGTCTGGTTTTAAGCACTTTAAAACACAGTCTTTCTGCAGCCCATCCCACGGCAAACATCCTTTACACTGACGGCTCCGACTGGACTCATCTATCCGTGACTTTAAGGGGTGTCTGTCCTGGCCGGCTCTCAGGAGGCCTCTGGTTCCTTTTTGTTTGGTCAGGGAGGAAGCCGACAGCGTCACGTCTCTCCTCAGACAGCAGAAACAGATTCAATCTCAGGCTTTAATTGGGATCCGTTTGCCTGGACTGTTGGACGCTGAACAGAAAGGTGCTTCAGAGGTAAACTAAATAGAAACTTTACAACCAACCCAAAAAAGTCTAACTTACTTTTTCATAGGTGAAAAAAAAGCTCTGAGCAGAATACACTTAAAATGTGACATCCACCAGATAAGCCTTGTTTCTGTTTTCCTTAACCTTGAAGTTAAAAAATTATTTATCTCTTTTGTACTTTGCCTTTAAATCAATGTGTTGTAGTAAAAAAAAAAAAAATCTTTACAATGCAACATGCCTTAAGCCCTTAGAATATAACCAAAGACACGGAGAAAATGACATTAGATCAACAAGCCGGCTTGTGCGGGCCTTCCTGCAGACAGACCTCACGGTGACCTCATCCTGACCAGATTAGGCCGTTCGGATATGACAGGTCTTAGCTGGAAGTCCTCAGAATTCAAATAGCAAAGAAGGATTATCCAAGGAAGAGTATCTCCAGAGAATCACCTTCAACCTGTATGAGCTGAGGGAGGAGGGGCCAGCCCACGGTGGGCGTACATGGCCTGGGGGGGGGGTTTCTAAGATTCCATTTAGGATGGTTTGTAACGATTACAGCAGCAAACACAATCAGGTGTTTACAGAGTGTTTCAGGATAGGTGAGGCTCCCTGGGCTGCCAATCAGTGGAATAAGGGCGGCGCCCGGAGTCTTTAAGCTCCAGCAGTGAAGCTCGCGGGTGAGATCTGCCCTGCGTGAGCCGCTTACAGGGGAAAAAAGGGCATCCCCCCTTCTCCGCCCATCTTGCTTTCTCTCCTCAGCTATTCAATGCCACTCTTTCCGCATTTCGCTCGCTCGTGTTCCCTCTGTCTCTAGCTCTCTTCCTTTCTTTGCCCTGATTGGGATCTGCAGTCAAGCGGATTAACACATTCTGACAGGAGAGGCAGGCGGCCCACACACACACACACACACACACACACACACAAACACATTTTCAAAGCAGCACGTGCATCTCAGAGAGAGGCTGTGTGTGCATATGTATTGCCTCTCAAGCTCACACTGAAGTGAAGGAATGTCCAGCCGTGTGATGAATACCGAATCTACACTCTCTCTCTCACACACACACACACACACACACACACACAGACGAACCTTAATGTGAAGTAAAGTGCTTCTAAGCATTCGGGGACAGGCACTGTGACATACCCAAAGCATAACATGGGTGTATAAGTATGCGCACGTACGGGTGCGTGTGTGATCCTGCGTGACTACATCCACACTTCATAATTTATACTCAAAAGTACTTGCTCCGAGAGACTCACAGAGGCAGGGAAGCAAATGGGCACATTTTGTGACGATCCAATTATCCCCTCCATCTTCTCTCTCTTCCTCTTTTCTCTGTCACTTGCTATGTCTCAGTTCAGTCCTCAGCCTCTGATGTTAAACCAAGTGCAAGTGCAGATAATCTTTAATAATTATTGTATTATTCATCCCTTCCGTCACACGGGCTGTTCTGGTCCGATGGCTGCCACTGACGGCCCAAACAGTGCACGTGAGGTGTTGTGGTCATGGCCCTCACATGCCCAATGCTCTTTGGTGATCCAAACAACCAAAGAAGAAGCAGTTCCACTTCCCCAAAAAGCCAATTAATTATCATTAGTTAATCATAAGTGGAGGTAATGAGCCTAGATCATTTCCTGGTTTTAAACAGCATCATCTGTTTAATGAGACTCCAGCTGATTTGGGAAACTAGGTGGCGGAACGTGGAATGAACTCGCTCTCTCTCTAAATTCAGCTGCGCTCAGTATTATCGTGCAGATTGGGAAATTACACGTCACCGTGTCACTGTGAGAGCCTCCTGGGAAAAGGAGAAGGCTCTCTGCCATCCTATAGCTTTATTTTTACCATGAAATACCTGGTTCACACTCAAAGAGTGGCAGCGGCTCAAAGACAGAGTCGTCCACCGGTCAGGAGGCTGGCTGGTGGTTAGCTTGTCCACACGTCAACGTTTTCGTGGGGAAGGTGTAGAGCCCCTGACTGAATTCAATTTAAGAGGAGTCATCAAAATGCCATCGCTTTGGGGGGAAAAAACTTGCCTTTCTTGAATTAATAAAAGTGTAAGGAACTGGGCATTGTTTTCAGCTGAGCTCAATAAAAGCAATATTTCACATGGTCCACACAAGTCTGTCCATACTCTGTATTTCCCACAGTGTCCAAAAAAAAAAAAGAAAGAAAAAATAATGTGATGTGCACTGTCAAGCCAACACTCATATAAACATTATTATGTGGGCGTCCAAAACTGATATATCCTCTTTCTCTGTGCCACAGAGCTCCACTGTTGTCCAAAACCTATTAATAACGCATCAGTGAGCCACACAGTTGCACTGGGTGACACGTTCCTTCATTACCATGAACACACTGACACGCTGCATGAATATTTTGACTAAATCCTTGACTCAGGCATCAAAAGTCCAGTAGATTAATCTTGAAAACTGCCGTTTGTCCTCCAGTGAAAAATCTATTAAAAAACAGTTCATGCATATGTATTATTTGTAACTGTTAAATGTTAATCTCCAGCCAGTGGAGATGGAGCTGAGAGGCAGGGAAAAAGAAGTAAATACTTTATATCTTCGCACAAAGTTCTGCGGAACTTCTCGCAGTCGCTCTTTGGGAAGAAAGTAGGAAAAAGGCTCGTGGAAAATGGCTGGGTGGATCACACCGACACTCATAACATGGAGGTGTGCACCGCAGCACATCTGGTGAAGGGGACAGTCGAGGACAAATGTTTTAAAATGCCTCCTGGCCTACAAAGAGAGAGGGTGAGATGGTGTGGTGGAAGGGGAGAATAAAGGCTGGTAGAGCAGGAAAGCTTCCATGTAGGACACACACACACACACACACACACACACACACACACACACACAGACAGAGGCTCACCACGACTGAATATTGTATGAGGTGTTCTCATGGGCCACTGAAGAGCGTGCAAGCAGGGAGTAGAAGGTGGACTCGTGTGCGCATGTACGCGCGCACGCGGGACACACAATAATGAACACGCATAAAGAGAGAGAAAGAGACAGAGCGACACACTTGAATAAACAAACACATGTACGCACACAAACAGAACCAGTGGAGCTTGAGCTGATGTGGCCCGGAGCTGCCCAACGCCCAGCCATGACACAAACACACACTCACACACACGTTGCATACACTTAAGAGCCATCTGCAGTTGGAGATACAGCCCACAGAAAGACTTTAGTGCTGACACTCTGACACAGCCTTCGAGAAAGGGACAGGCGGGGAAAAAAAATAAAAAATTTAAAAAATGGGAGAAATTGTCGTGACCGCGTGAATCAGAGATTAGGAGGAGGGGGAGAAAAGGAGAAGGGTAAAAAATGGAGGAGAGAAAGTGACAGGCAGAGAGGTGAAGGGAAAAATACAGTCCTGAACTCTGGCACATTAGTTTTACCTTCAGCCCACTCAAAGACAAAACTGCTTCACCAACACTTTCGCGGAGATTTCAGCAATTACTGCACTAAAGCTCTGATTGGACCACCGTCCCTCTGGATGCCTCCCGCTTTGCCCTCTTTTTTTCTCTAAACTGTAAATGATAACAATCAAACTCCAGCTGGCGATCTTTGGAAAATCAAGAGCACTTTAAAAAGAAACTCTGCTCCATTTTGCATCGTACACTTTAAAGTAGGAGAATTCAAAGACTGTTTGCAAAGTTAGCTTGTTCTCCAAACAACCCACAACAATAATGACTACCTCAATCACAACGGACAGCTAAAGGTGACACGTTCTCTTCTGCAGGATTTTCCAGAATTCTCAGTTTTACGGAGGTTGTCATTCAGCGGTCTTTTGCAGGAACAGTTGTTTAAAGCAGCCATAGTGAATATTATTCATCTTCTCTAAATCACTGCCAACACATGGTTTCGTTCCAAAATTTTGAGGCCAATTTGACAAATTTTCAGATTGGAGAGCTGAAGCACAAACATCTCAGGTCATATCGGTGCCAAACCAAAATAGCACGCATCTATTTCTGAGCAGGTCCTCTCGATTTTTTGTTTTGTTTTTTTGGTAGCTAAGCTCTCGGCTTTAAAGTGTGCATTTTGTTGGAATATGGCTCTGATCTGAGCAGTCCACATGACAGTAAAAACGTAGTGACTTTATGTTGACACTGTTTCCAGTTGACTGATCACAGTGTCCCCGCAGCAATATGCGTAAAATCAAGTGAGAAAAATATTCACTGGCAAGCCAGATCCAGCTTTAAGTCGACGCTGCATGGGAAGCATAAGTGCTGTGCTGCAGTGTACACGGCTCGCTGAATCATACCTAACCTACTCGTGTTCAATTCATGAGAAGGCCAGGATGTACATAAAAGGGTCAGCTAGGCATGTGAATGTGTGCCACTTTGCCTGGGCACTAAGAGGAAAGAAGAAGAGAAATGAAGGATTTCTCACTGTTAAGTAAAAAGCCAAAGTCCACCTAAATAAAACCTAATCTATGACATCTTGTGATTCAGTATTAAAGGAAAATCGACACGATGTTTCGACTGTTCTAACTGTTCTGGGCTGAGTCTGTCTCTGTGGCCATTTTGTACCCAAGTGGTTTCCAATTGCTTTTCCAAGTGTTGTCCTTTGGCTCATTGCCGATGTTGTTGTTGGTGGAGAGGTCTCTGGGTAACAATACGGTCGATGCCAGAGCAGGGGGGGAGGCCCAGCTGTCCCTACCTCTGCTCTCCCTGTAGGACGGCGGGCGCCGTGCCAGGCCGCCGCCTTCAGCGACTCGGTCATAGACTGTCTTTAAGAACTGGACACTGTGCTAAAATAAAGGAAGGGGTCCCTGACTGACTGAGACTGGAAAATACTGGCCTGGACTAAAATACACTGGACTTGGACTGCGCTGCCCATGTTTTCAAGTGTGTGAGAACTGCATCTTTCACTATGCATTTGCGCCAATTAGACACACAAATGCATTTTAACTCAAAGTGCCTGGCTCTGCTTGTAAGTGAAGTTTACACTTTTGTTCATTGCATGCTGGTCATTGCCCACACAGATTCTAGTGATTTTCTAAAGTAAATGTTTAGAACTCTGCCTGGACAAAAGCCACCGAAGAAACCGGAGTAAGAACTACCTTTTAACTTACCCTTTAACTTGGAAAGCCTGCTCTGTTCTGAAGAAAAGAGGCTTTCACTGCACTCCCCTTTCAAACCAATGTGACCATTTGATGCAGGGTGCACGGGAGGGCGAGCACTCCTTTTTGCTCTGCCCTGACGATCTCGTTTCCAATCAGATGGAGTCTGTCGGACCCGGCGCACCTTAGACAGCCTCACACGCGTTGTCTAAAGTGACATCTGCCCACTCGTGGTTCTTATTTTTGAATGCGACTCTGCCAAAGCGGACACCCTCAGCATTTGTGAACACACACCCTATTAGTGGAAAAAATAAGGGCAGGACATTCGTCTGACAGCCCGGAGAGGAGGATACTGTGCATCCTGCAGATCTTTTCGATCCTGTGGCAGTTGGGACATCTGGATGCTGTGTTATGTGCGGGAGCTGCCATAAAGGGACCGAAACAATGAGCATCTCACCTACAGGTTAAGGGAAAAAAGGTCTGAGGGTTTGAAATGCATGATCATCATAGCATTAGGTTGGTGTTGTTTTTTCAATTTCCTGGACAACTGAAAAGGGCAGTGTTACACAGGTTTGGTTTGAAGCTAATTAGTGAGGAGTTGTCTTAAAGGTGATAAAGAAGATTATTTTTATGTTTCAGGAAAAAATAATGAACGCGACTAGAAGAGTGTGGAAAGGCAGAGTTGTTCCCTACAGCCGGCCCCTCCCCCCCCGTCCTCCACGCTTTACCTCGATGATGTCGGCGTTGGTCCGGCTCTCGTGGGGCTCGTTGTACTCGGTGTACTTGAGCAGGACTTTGTCCATGTCGGTGCTGGCGTACTGGAACAGCTTGTTAGAGTGGTTGAAGATGATGAGAGCAATCTCGCAGTCGCACAGGACGCTCAGCTCGTACGCCTTCTTCATCAAACCAAACTTCCGCTTGGTAAATGTCACCTGGCGGAGAGAGGAAGGGAAAAAAAATCTTTTAGTATGGAATGATGAAAAACATTTAAATCAATCTTTGGATAGATAGAAAAAAAAAGGAAATTGCTGTTTTTTAAAGGCACAAAATAAGAAAAGTTCTACATAAAATGAAAGTAAAAAGCAGTTCATCACTCCTCTGACATCTAATTTCTTTTTTTATTTTCTTCACACAAAGTTGACTGAAGTGGTTTTTAGCGGCTCTCCTAAAACAGCGTGTCGCTAATCATGGAAATACCAAAACATTTGCAAGAGACCGAGCATTCGCTTCCTTCAAACTGAAACTAAATCACAATATTATGTGGAGAAATATCAGCCAATTCAGTTCCCTTTATTTCCTTTTAAAATGGAAATGTGTATGCATGTCAGATTTGCTTTGAAGGAGATAACTTGCTTGTGTAAGAATTGCACTGTGAGGCATTGACCTGAATTAAGAAAAGCACATTTCAGTCTCACTAATTGTCATGTTCTGTTATTTTTTCCGTTCAGCCCAAATGTGACACCTCGCTGTTTTTGTGGCGTCTGTGACCCGGACCCGACCCTCCGTTTTGGTCAGAAATGACAACGGCGTGTGGCCCAGAATGCCCAGGTTAACGTTAAGCATCCGAACACCAGCTCATCTTCACCTAAACGGCTCCATTGTTTCAGCCTTGAAGGCTTTTGTCATTTTAAGACCTGATGTGACAATCTGGCAAAAAGCTGAGGTGGAGTAATCCATTCAAGATGAAGACGTTTTCTCTTTGGGAAGAGGACTTCCAGACAGGGTGCGTAAACGTGCTCTTTGAAAGAACTCAGTTTTTACTCTGAGCACACACTCTGACTTTCACTTCCCTCTACATCATCTCTTTGCCGTCACATTCACCCTCCCTGTCATTTTCACACTGTGTTATGCTCTTTTCCATGCTCTCTTTCTATGTCACACTTGCTCTCATGCTCTCTTTTCCGCACTCTCCTTCTGTCACACATTATTTCTCCCTTTCCAACAGACACACACACACACACACACTCTTGTACAAGCCCCCTCAGCTGTGAACATGCAGAACAGAACTGGGAGTGTTGCGGCAGCACAGGGTCCCTCGTTGTCTGCTGATTGGCTTTAGAAGCGCTTCTCTGCTTTAACCAACTGGTATTTACAATCCTAAGAGATTTGGCTTTGTTTGGATTAAACACACAGGATTGCACAAACACAAACACGTAACACACACAGTCAAAAAAAGATAAGCAGAGCGACACAAAAAGAAAAGGCCTTTTTTTTTTTTTTTTTTGCCACCCGGTGTGGGAGAGAGCCGAAAAAAGTGACTGTGTACACAGTAGGTGTAGAAAAAGGCTTTCTGCTCCTCAGGCCGCTTCCTGCGGTGACATCACATTTTCCATTAAATATAAAAGCCAAAAACCTGCTTTGAGAGTCGTGACAGTCTTTAGAGAGTTAGAAGTTTTAGGATTTTGGTTCATTTGACAATATTTTGGGGTAATCCAAGAGCTTTTTGTTCACTTAAAAAGACACTTGTTCATTCTTTAAGTGTGTCTGTGTGCAGCAATGATGAGTCGTCAGGTCCAGAAGAGTGAATAATGACCCTCTAAAACAAAAATCCTATGCCTCCAAAGTTTCATATCTGTTTGAGCAAACACGACACGCTGATTGATTACATCATATCAATTTTGTGCTTGAGCCTGGATGCTGTGTGGGCAGGAGAGAGCTGGGAGAGCGGAGACAGCGGTGGCGCACCGAGGGGGCTGCTGGCCTGAAAACCTGAACCCAGAAGTTAGGCCCACCCTCCAGCATACCATCGCGCTGATTGGTGACTGGTTGGACCAGAGGAGGGTGTCCAGATTTCATTCTGACACAGCGAATAAAGCCGTTATAACATGAGCAAACGTCCGAAGTCTGTCCTGCTCTCGTCTTAATGGAAAGCCGCATCGGTCTTAACTAAGAATTCAAGAGAACATCGCTGTGTGGACATGACAGTTTAGAGTCCAGCGATATCTTCTTTTATTCCAGATAACCGCGGGCAAAGTGAAATAGAGGGTGACAGCGGTTTACCTGCACTGCCATACTCAGCACAGCCTGAGCTGAGGCTGTAATTGAAATGTACTGAGTGACGAAAGAAGAAGAAATGATAGAGACAGAGATATGATAGAGACATTGAGGATGAAAGCAAGAGAAGCAGCCATGTGAGACCTTCAATCTCTCCATCTTTCCCTCCTGCGATCACTCCATCTCCCCCATCTCGTGCTCCTTTCTGCTTCGGTACCTGACACGTTGGAGCTTCTCTCGGCTCGAGTCTTTTGCTCCTCTGATTTCCCTCGCCCTCGCTGTCTCTTCCTCCCCTCTGCCGCTTTTTTTTTCTCTCCACATCCTCTCCTCTCCGCCCTCCCCCTCCCTCCTTTCGCACTCGCTCACTCATTGCTTCCTGCTGCCACAAATCAAATTATATCGGGGTCGTATCCATGGGCAACCGACTCCCCTCCTTCCCCTGCCCCCTATTTCCCACCTCATCACACACCGCTACCGTCATCTTACCTCCCTCGCCCCCCCACCGCGTCATCCTTATCTCTCTGCCAATCTACATACCCCCCTCTTCCTTTTCCTCCTTTTCTGTCTAACACACACAGACACACACACACACAGACACAACAAAGGAGCAGATAAATTATGTGCGATGTTGGAAAGAGAGGAAAGAGTGGCTGGTGATGAGGGGACAAACCGGTGCAAACAACAGCCGATCCCCTGGCCAAACCATAAGGTCGTCCAGCAGAACTGAAAACAAACAGAACACGCCCAAAGAGCCCGATAAAAGCCCCCAATCTATTTCTTCTTCTCCAAAGAAAAAGTAAACAGCAGGGTGCTGACTCTGGGCCTGAGCTTCCATCCCCACGTTTAGGTAATTGGCATTAAGAGCTGAATTGCAAGGTAACCAATGGCAACTGAGGAATAAGACGTCCTCGGTGAGGAGTGTAAAAAAGAAAGAAAGAAAGTAAGAAAGACAGAAAGAAAGAAGGAAAGGGGGCGAGTGCTTTTTATTTGAGTGAGTGTGCGCATTTCAGTTCGTGTGTCTGTGTGTGTGTGTGTGTGTGTGTGTGTGTGTGTGTGTGTGTGTGTGTCTTGGCGAGGTTGTGGTTGTGTGGCAGATGGATGAGGAAACCACCACTGACAACCGCAGCCTCCTCTTGCTGTTTCCTGTAGCCAGAACCTCCGTTTCAATTGCTATCTTACAGCCCCCATAATCAGGTCAAAACCATTAAAATGGTATACTGAGTTGCATCCAATTAGGGCAATCTTCTTTTCTTTTTTTTTTTAAGAAATATCTGATGAATCAACCACTTTTGTGTCACGTAACTAAAATGACATCGATTGTAAAACAGGAATTTTGTCAGAAAGTTTGCGAAAGTTTTTCTTAAATTACAAACTTTTTAAAGATATTTTCTGTTTGCCTCATTTCTAAATGGGTTAAGAAACAACTTCAAAAAGCTAAAGTTACAGTCTTAAATACACACAAAATTGAATCAAGTTAAGTGCAACCTTAAGAAGTGCGAGTGAGACGCGCCGTCCTGTCACAAGATTAAAATTCTTCAGTGTGCATGACTGGCAGGCAGGAACGGCACACTTCACTTTGAAGAGAACCGATTCTCCAATCTGGGGATTTAATCAGTTCACGCTTAAACTGAGGGTCAGTTTCACAGAAATGCAGGCACAGCACAAGTCTAAAGTATAGCGGTGTACCTAGTTTAGAAAGTCAACAAAATAAACAAAAAACATATCGTCTTTCTTCTGCAAACTATGATTTGTTGCACTTGGGTGTTTGATGGGCACCCAACACCGAACAGAACATGCTGCCTCAGGTTTGTCCATCTAAAAGGGAAATAGCCCAAAAATGACAGAAACTGGACAGATTTTATCAAGCTCAGTTTAAGCCACTACTCATTATTTAGCCCAATGATAAAGCCTGTGGAATGCTTTGTACTTGCAACACTGTCTGGCTGAGTATATGCATCATGAGCACACTCGACATCAGACTGCGGCTTTAGTGAAAGGTTTGCTGTGAATGCCTCTGAAAAAGAAAGAGCACAAACGTCAAGGTGAAAGGAGCCGTTTGTACCTGTAAAGGTTTTAACTGCGCTATTGGAAATGATGGACTGAAATGTTTTCCCGGGCTCCGTGGCTCCGTTTCTCCTTTGGCAGAGAAAACCAAAGTGTAAAATAAGTCACATCTGTACAGTATTTGCCTCAGTTTCCCTTTCATCTAAAATAAAAAAAATGGGAACGGGGAATATTTGGATGAATCGTAGGTTATGACTTGCAAAGATTTGCCAATTCACAATAACTTCACCATAACAACAGGGAATGTGTTGTGGATTACACAGAACGTTTCCTCTGGTGTTAATTTATTTAGACTGCCAGGAGAAGACTTCCCGAAAACGACATTGATTTTTGTTGCTGGATTTCCCTTATCGTTAATTAGAAATAAAAACTTATCAACAATATCAGTTTTGCATGTGTTTGCCATTTTGCAAGGATTGTATCTATTTTGTGACTGGGGCTGAAGTCGGAAGTAAATTACGTTTCTGTAAATTCAAATGGTTTTTGTCTAATCTGTGGAAACACTAAGGCTTTGGGCTGTGAATCCTTCTTGGTCCTAAACCTTTGAACAGAGTGAGATATTAGGAGATAATTAAACTCAAAATTGAAGCCTTTCAAATTTGAGTGTTATTTCATCTGGTATGCCAGGCACAAGATCTTTTTTTGTTAGGAGCTACAGTCCAGCACATTTTCAATCATCTGAATAGGATAAAGCTTGAAATACGCGAAACAAGATGTAGTTTCTTGTTTTTTTTTCACAGAGGCGTACATGTAAAGCACTCCTTGGCATGTTTCAGGCACGCTACAGCTGTTACTGGTATAAATTTGATTAGTGATTCAAGACTTTTTTTCCTTTTTTGTGAGGAAATATTTCCTCCCTTCAGATCTTCCAGCTAAAATAGGTCACAGTGTTAATGAAAAGTCAACTCTTTTTGTGTTATCTTTGATGTGACAAATGCTATTCAGAAATGCGAAGAAAAAAAATGAATCGGAGCATTCCAGCATTTCCAGTCCTGTTCTCTGTTCTTTCTTGTGCGTCTTTGTCTCAATAAGAAATGTGGTATTTCAGATGCTGTCATGTTTCCAGCTGAGGCCCACACTCTGAACGCTGTTTATTTTGTGGAGCTTATGGCAGCATCTCTGAATCAACATGTAGGAGGGTGACGGGCTGCATGTTCTCCAAATTCATTTGATTTCCTTTCAAAGGCTGCGCTGTTCATTAGCTGGAGAGACACACGGAGAGCGCATGTAAAAAAAACACTTATTTTCGTTACCAGCTTTCTACCCAGATCCACTTCAAAACAATAGCTGTTGGCGATGGAGCGGCGGACTCCGGTTTCGCCGTGGCTTAGCAGAGACCGATGGAGGGGCTGAGCGTTCTCTGGCTCCTTACAGGCCTCAAAATGTCCCCACACCTCCTTCTTTGCTAAAGCCATAAAGAAACCATTTTTCGAAGGGGTTAATCTTCGGATGCTGCTCGTTGATTAATTTTTGATTCCTACGTTCAGATCCTGTGTGGCTTTACCACAGAGGGCATCACCTTATTGACAAACTGCTCGACACCTGATACAGACGCAGGCTCCATTAACCGGAGCCTGACCTGACGGAAAACACAACAACACCCCCTCCTTTATGTCCAATTGTGTGTTGATGAATAACAAGCCATCATACTTCACTAACCCCTGCAGGAGCAATTTACCCTCATTTTCAGAAATTCTGCCCGCTTAGATCAATGAGGAGGGGAGTGAGGATGATTTTTACAGACCCTACAGCCCCCTCGCTCTTAAATCTTATTCGGCGAGGCATCTTGTTTCTCTCCCTCTCCATCTTGTTTTCCTTGTCTCTGTCTCTCTCTTTGCTTTTGAAGGTGGGCACGTCAAATCCATTACTCAATCTGCTCAATGGAGCGAGGCCCATTTACCAGTTGACTCATTTTAGATGGATCATTTACCCTTTCATCCAGTCTGACAATGCCACTGATGTAACCAGAGGGATCAAGCCTTGTTTTTCCCTTTTTTTGTATTATTTTAATTTTTTTTGGCTCACAAAGGGGGGTTTGGGAGGGAATATTATACCTTTTTGTTCTTTATCACTGAAGGCAGTTGGGAGTCTTGAGAAAAGCAACGCAATCCCTTTCAAATCTTCGATCCTGGCACCGCTAACAGAGCACCTCCTCTGTTACTAAGTTACTAAAGAGCGCATGTGAAAACCCAAAGTATCCCTGAGGAAGTTTGTTGTCACATGAGTTCAACGCTTATGCATTCAGTCCTCCAGAAAAGAAAATGACAGATTCTTTGTGAGATCTGACTGGGATGTATGACAGGAACAGTAAGTATTACAAAGACATCCAGCCAGTTAAACCAGATGCAGATTTTTTTTTTTTCCAAGTCTGACTTAAAAAATTAGGAGCTGGAGAGAAGCCACATGGAGATGGTGGCGTTCCTGACACGAGTGGATTCTAAACGTCAGTCTCAAGCTGCCAGTGCTGATATGAGCAGAAAGCATGAGCACAGCAAAGGTTCGATCAAAACAAACCTTTGCATTAGTTTTAAAGGAGGTCGAGTACGTGCAGTCGATTCCTGACTGACAGGAAACAGCTGCTATCATTTTTGAGTGACGCTTTTACTGCACCGTTTTTTACAAAAAGACGAAAAACCATTTAAAAGCTCTTAGTTAAAGTAAGTTTCTGGTTATGGTTGGGAGGGGAAATAATAAATAATTGATGTGATCTTGGACATTTTTGGTACTCTGAAAAAGTTTCGTTGTGTTGTCTAACCATTTCCCTTTTTAAAAAATCCCCACTTGGGAAGTCGATTCCACCCCCCTGAACCCATCCACCCAGATGAATCCGGCCTGTCATGGAAACGTCCCGTTGTCAGCTGTACGGAGCTGAGCATGCATCTTACATCAACCTCCAGCCTCAAAGGACATAAATATATAAACTCTTAATGCTTTCTAGTTGAACGGCTACATTCTGTGATTCAGGCAAATGTGAATCTGTGTGGTGGGTTTTCAACAAGAAGCCAGTCTTCTCCATGGTCTCAGTGCAAGATGCTGTTGGATGCTTTACATTGTTCCCGGTGTGTTTCCGATAAAGATGAAGGGCTGCTGGAACAATTGTTAAGCGGTGTGCCATGAAAATGCTTAAACATAGTCCTAAATGGCAAACAAGCCCGGCTGTGAGTCATCCGGGCTAAGTCTGGGATTGTTCCAGCACAGATGACCACAGCGTTGTTTAGTAGCATTGTGTTTCCTTAGCCAATTTAAAAACAGTGAAACCGACACCTTCTGTTTTTACCTCTGCCTGCCTCACACAGTTCAATAAGACCTCAGAAAATGGTGTCCAATTGTTCCAATTAACATTATGTGAGACATTTAAACTACTCAATAAAAACATAGAAGTGCAACAAAGAGAGCTAACAAAGCATCCACATGAGCAAGAACAGGATGAAAAAATCATCCTGTATTAAACAAGTCAAAGCTCATGCGACATACATAGTAATAACTATGTAATAGTAATAACACATAGAAATGATCTCTGTGTTATTAGAGGCACAACATTTATGTTTGCCTCAAACTATCAGCACGGCATGCACTGTAGATGTGTAAAAATACATGATATTGTCTGGATTTGTTGTAGGCAAAACCCTGAGTAGGTTTTAATCACAGTATTAAAAGATTATCAAAGATCTTTTCTTTTTTTCTTCTTGAGAAAGAATGAGTGAGAAACTCAATGGTTGCCTAGTTAAATCTGGAAAACTCTCCACCTTCTTAATTTAAAACACGTAAATTAGGGATGACACAAATTTATATTCATGGCCAATACCAAGGACAGAACGATGTCCAGGCACACAGCTGTATGTTCAGCAGTTACTTCACCTGGTTTGACCTTAGGTATGCTCTAAATCAGTTGTCTATGGTCAAACAGTTTTGAACGAATATTTTTCCTGATCTAACAGTGTGTCTGGGGGGCTGACCTGTCTGTTGCGCTCATCGGTGATCCTCTGAATCTGGATCTTTTTCCTCCCCATGGTTCTGGTGTGGCGGTGGGAGGAGCAGCGTGGGAGTGGCGGTGTCGGAGGTGACAGATGGCGATTGGGAAATCTCTTCTTTTGACTGTTCAGTTGCCTTCACTTTGCTGTGCGCTCTGACTCTTGTCTGAAACACCTGAGCCGAAAGGCTTCTGCCACAATGGCTGGAAAAAAAAAATTGAAAACAAAAAAAAAAAAAGTGGGAGAAGGAGGAGAGGAAGAATGGGGTTTAGAGTGCGGCGCCCTTCCTCAGATCATGGTCCTGTTTCGGGGGGCAGGTCAACCACATTCACTGTCCACTGGGATCTTCTGCCCTCCCCTTCACCTCAGCTGGGCAGCTCCTAGAAAACAACACAGAGGCGTCCATCAGACGGGGAGGGAGACTGAAAGGGGCAGAGAAACACTCTGTTTGTAAACTCTGACCCAATTTAGCTACTACAAACACGGCATTTGCCTTATATGAAAGAGGAATAAATGACGCAGCAACACATTTGAAGCGGCATCAAATCAGAGGCACATTTGGTAAAACGAACAGGAGACTGTGTGTGTGGGGGGGGGTCGCTACGTGCACAGCACAAGGCCTCAGGGGTCTGAGAGGAGGGAGGCTGTGCTGTGTCAGCTTCATTAGAGGCATCACCGCCACATCACTGATCTGCTGGTCGCCCACGGCAACCGGCTGCCCAGCCGGGGCCGCCTGACACGCCGAATGTGATTCCCAAACAAGGGGCGCAACAGAAATCAGCCACTGAGTTTGTGGATCCTGCATATTTTTTCCATTTTCAAAACACCGTCTTGTCCAGT
Organism: Menidia menidia; assembly: GCA_907169785.1. Taxonomy (NCBI): domain Eukaryota; kingdom Metazoa; phylum Chordata; class Actinopteri; order Atheriniformes; family Atherinopsidae; genus Menidia; species Menidia menidia. The sequence goes on from CAJRST010038888.1 coordinate 3,049,945, forward strand.
GACGATTTCTCTCCATGAAACCGAGCCGGTGATTAACATAATCTGCACCGGTCCGCGCTGTGATGAGGGGAAACATCGTCCTTTGAACTATGCTGAGTTGATTCTCCAAACTCCCGGGACCCCGTAACAGACAGGCTAGCAGAGGAAGATGAGTGGGCGTGTTTCCATAAGTGACTCTGACTATTCAAATACAGGCTGACCGATATTATTAAGCTTTGTTTTCTTTACAGCTAAACTGAATGGTGACCTATTTCCAGGCAAACACCAGGAAAAATGAAGAGAGCAAAAAACGTGTGTCTAATCCCCCCCATCTATCTAACTAACCGTGAAATTAAGAGTGGTCTGAGATGCCTCTTGGCGCCCGATCAAAAACAGGACGAGTATGTTATCGAGAAAAATACATTTCAAAAGAGCACAGCGGGGCCAGAGAGCCCAGAGTGTTTCTGCAAACTCATGCAAACTCGTGAATGAATGAGGCGGCAGAAACCTGGGAATGGCAACAGAGGCAAGGACTGTTTTAGGCCCTGTTACTACTATTTGCGGTAAAAATAGCTGCCTCTATATATACATACAGACTTTGTGTACACACCACACAGCTACACACACACATACACAGACACACACACACACGGTTGTAGCCAAGTGGCAGCATTACAGAGCTAAAGCATTTGGAAAGCCTTGAGTACAGACAAAACACCAGCTCCTCGGTTTTGTTTGAATTCCCTCTACCTGGGGGAGCAGCAGTAGAAAAACGCCCTGTATTTACATCCATTCTTACGAAACAAAGAGCTAGAAACTGTCTGTCATGAGACTGACGTTCCTTTTGTGCTGCTGTGGGCGCTGCACGGCATGCTCATTTAGACGAGATGCAATTGGCTTGGCTGTGGCGATAAGTTGCTTATAAATGATGCACTGATGGGGTAGAGTGTGTGTGTGTGTGTGTGTGCGTGTGTGTGTGTGTGGGGGGGGAGTGTTATGAGTGTCATAATTGCTTTGTAAAAAGGCTTGATGCAGAACTGGAGGCTGCCAGAGACTGTTTCTTGCAGCAGGGATCATCTCCAGCGAGTGGCAGGAGCTGAATGTGCTGTACCACCGACATTGGCTACGAGCGAGTCTCCAGCCCCTAAAGCCACGACATTTCCCAAATATCCTCTTTTAGTTTCTATATCTACAGTCTGGATGGATGCAGATTTATTAGGAGAGTTCAATAAAAGATGCCGAACTCTATCTGGATCACCTCATTAGTGTCACTACAGGAAGAGCAGGTATTTTTAAAATACCATACGACCCCCCCCCCCCCCCCTTCCAACTTCAAATGACAGAGCGTAAATACGTGACATATTCTAGCAAAAATAAAAAGCCGTGGGTCTTTGTGTTTTTTACTCAGCCCTTGTTAGGATACAGAGAGGGTGAAGGACTTGCTCCAGTTGCGCTGAAGTTCAAAGGCAGCGAACTGAGGGATTTGTCTTTAGGCTGTGGGCCGATCCCACATGAAAAGGCTGCTTTATCTGCCTGGGGTGGTCAAGTCTCGACCTTTTACCCTTCATGCTGCTGCAGTTTGCTTCCCATGTCTGATGTCAGGCAGAATCTCTGTTCTCACATGAGGAGCAGAGGGCCTGGAGTGTGTCTGCTGCCTCGCTGAACAGACCACAGCAACAGAGCGACTCTGGACACTGAAAAGATGAACCGTGATTACTAGGAATCTACACTGGACCAAAATTAGGCCCCTGGGGAACACCTAATCGCATTAGGAAATGTTCTTTCTCAATAGGTGTTGAAATGTGTCCTATTTAATTCTTCATTTTACTAAAAGTTAGGATTTAAAAACTGAAGTGAAGGACAGTGGAACCTATGAGGCTCAAACATTAAAAAATTAAGAAAAGTAAATCATCTCCATAATTCAACATAGCAAAATCAAAAGGTAATACAACTCAACTTTCTTCCACCTCATACATGACGTTTTCATGCATTTATAGTACATTAAACTCTGGCAGTGTGTGATCCAGTGTTTGAGAATCATGAATTAGTCTAAAGGAAAAACCTACTGTTACACTATTTAATGACATATATGCCTACTATCAGAGGGCAGATTGGGTCATGGCCCTGAGCCAGCCTACAACCCAGATTAACGCATTAAAACAGTAAGGGAATGTTACATCACGTGTTTATCCTCAACATCTGTTACTGTGGTTTTAAACATTTCAAAGCTTTGATTTTTGTCATTTGGGAAGAAAGCCTCTAGCTGGGAGGGCAGTATATAACATGTATGCGTGAAGTCAGAAGTGATGGTTTTCTATGATGACATGCTTCACAGTGACCCATAGTTCCGTCTGGACTTCCTAATGTAGCCGATGTCTTCTAAAATTGGACAGAGAGAAGCTTCTTTCGGGGCGACGGGAAAATCAGGGGTTAAGTGATTTGCCAGAGGGCATGTCAGACAGTTTTTTTCCCGGCCAGTCGTGGTCTGTGAACTACTGACCTTCCCACTGACAACCTGCCTGGCTGTCCCCCAGGCTGAAGCTGCCCTCAATATTACTGATACATCGCCACCAACGCTTCCGCTGCAGGCTGGATGTGTCAGAACCTGCAGGGCTGTGACTGAGTCATGACACAGGAAAACAAGCCACTTGCATGCCACAAAATACAGTAGGGAAACACGGTGTTTGGGCCAGACAGCTCTGTGTCAACAGGGCAGTCTGTTGGCTGCTAATCAGAGGTGATTAAATCTGTTTAAAACGTGGGCAAATCACTCAAATCTGACAGGCAAAATGCAACATCTGAGATTGAAATCATCATGGATTCTCATAAAACGCTTCAAATGTTAATGGCTAGAAGCGCTACAAGTTTTTTTACAACCCTAACCCCCAATAAATGATAAAACTACATATAAGGTCAGCATTTGCTTTAGAAGAGCGTTATCAGTGTGACCATTTGTTAACTAAAAAGTGACCGATGCACCAGTTTATTGGTCAGACCTCACCCTGTGAGATCAATTTGTCAGTGTGTGTGTGTGTGTCCATGTCTTCCTGCATGTCCACCACTCACGGCTGTGGTGTGTTTTATGTGAGTTGAGCAACCTGGAGCAGAGAGATAACAGTCAGCGGTATGGGTTTTTGTGTGCGTGTGTGTGTTGGGGGGGGGGGGGGGGGGGCAGCTGGAGCAATGCCAGAGGAAAGAAATCAGAGAAGGAGGAATGTCTCACTTTTACCCCCTCAGCAAGTGAGCACCAACGCCTGCCAAAGCTGCCCAGAAAAGTTGCCACCGCATGGTGCCCTAAACCACAATTACACCAAACCGGATTAATCCAGGTCTCCACGGCAATGGCAACAAACAAACAAACGAGGCGATCCAGCCAAATTCACTAGCAGAGATAAGATTAGAAGACATTATAGTTTCTAACAGCTTCCAGAATATAATGCTCCTGATAGTCTTTGGGGGAAGAAATTACTGAAGCATTCAACTCTATTGTTTACCAAATAATAAATTCATCATGGCTGCTGAAAATGTCTTATTCAGACACAACACAGCAATCAACATTTAAGGAGAAAACAACTTGCTGTTCGGAGCAGTGAGTAATGACGATGTGGTTTCTGGAACTTTTGGTAAGGAGACGCTGAAATATTGCTGATAGTTGCTTGTTTATCTTAATTCGTGTGGAGCTGGAAACCAACATGACGCATATTGGTTGACTGAAATAAGTTTGGACCAGTCTGAGAGAGAGATTGTGTGATATGATACAGGCATACACAATCATGGTAGCTGTCAATTAAATATATGAAAGCCTTTCCTATCAGTTCGCAGAACCTGCTGGAAAGATATCACAGAAGCTGGGAGAGCTCGGGGACTCGAGTTTCAAAAAGAGGGCAGGGAGCCTGGATGGAGCCGCTGGAGTCATGACCTCTGCAGCAGGTGGTCAAAATGGCTGATCTCTCCCTCGGTTTGATGTTGGAAAGATCAATACTCCACTGATAGTTTTTCATCGCTCACTGTTAAATGAAGCAGACCCAACATGGTGGACAAAACCCGAGATGACAAACGATGTCATCAGATGCTCCACACGACCTCACTGTGAGTTAATTCGGCAGGTGCCGGACGCTTCTGGATGTTCCAAGTTTACTTTGACCGGGGGGACTGAAAAAGCTTAACTTTAACTCGTCAGCTTATTCAGATATCCTAAAGCTTAAATTTGACATCAGTTACTGCCTTAATACACTGTTTCAAACTTGTTTCCTAATGAATTTGCTCCTGAATGGGACGCAGAAAGAACCCCAGCTCGGGTTGGGGGGGCTGGGGGAGGGCTGTGGAGGAGCCGGGCGGCTGAAAATCCCTCCTCTGACCCAGGGAGGCTCGGTTTGCAGCCCAACCTTGAGGGTGTTCTGCCAGCACCAGCTGTGTGATATTTACAGCCTGTTGCCTCATGTTCCCGGGCAGCCGTTGGACACGGCGGCCACC
>CAJRST010038888.1:3059396-3086636 GCA_907169785.1 Menidia menidia
CACACACACACACACACTCTCACACACACACACTCACACACACACTCGCATGCTCAGCTGTCGGAGAGTTCAACACACCGGCCATGTCTCGTGCCGTTCTGCCAAAAAATTTCAACGTTCAATTTCAAAATGACCACGCCGCTGTCAAGACTTCAACAGCTCCACCACTCCATTTCCCCCCCGCTGTCAGCTCCAATGAAGTCGCCCGCTGACACCTCTGATCTGACCAAACGTCCAAAGCTGTGGAGATCAAAAGTAGCCCCGGTGGAGCTGAACTTTTTGGGATACCGTCGGATGGCCGCAGAAAAAAAGGGACTGTAAAAGGAGAGACTGGCTCCCTGTGTGACCGCTTGTGACTGCGACTCCGCTTCCCAAGAAATGAATCTCAGCCCGCGCCCTTTCGTGACCTTGAAATCTCTTGAGGGGGCCCGGAGGGTGTGGGAAATGGGAGGCCAGGAGTCTGTTAAACAGTTGTGTCATTTAGTTTCCACGCAGCGCGGCGAGCGAGTGTATGCGTGCGGACACATTTGTGCCAGGAGCCTAGTTGGTTAAACATGGGGAGAAAAAATTCCAAAGGGGTAATTTCATTTTAAAGCATAAACTTATATGGACAAATCGGCGAGGGGAGAGGGGAAAGCGGCCCGTGGACGGAACACACACACACACACACGGCCCCATTAGACCTATCGGTTAGAGGATTGAGGACAGATTTGCTTCCTTCTGGCGCAAACGCGAGCGCTAAAATGGCCTTATCTCTGTGCCCCTTCTCCAGGTTTTTCCCCACTGCTTGCCATCCACATTTGTCATCCATGTGCTCGTCTGCCTGGGGCCACTATGTTCGACACACGGTCTTGGCCAAAGGCCTGAAAAGGGGATCTGTGAGGCCTACCTCCGCTCTCCCTGACACAAAACGCGAGCGCTGGCCAAGAGCGCGTTGCGTTCGTTGCATGTGGCGGGGATCCGGCGGAGAGGAGAGAGCTGGGGGAGGCACGAAACACTGAGCGGAAAGGATATCTATTCTCTCTTCTTTTACAGAGCTGTGAGAGGAAGCGGCTCCTTTGCCCACAGGCAAGTGTATTTATGTTGAAAAGGAATCACAAAAGCATATAAGCTACAGCTCCACCGGTGATAAACATCCATCCGTGGAGCTGCAAATCCTTAAGAGCAGTTGTGGCGAGAGGCAGAGGAGATTATTTTTTGCGTGCAATTCCATGTGAAAGGTGTGCCACCTCGGAGACATGCCGCGACAAAGAAAAAAAAAACTCAAGAGGGCTTGCTGGAGACAAGCTTGTTTAGTACTTTGTCTTTGTACCAAATGACTAATAGCTTAGTGAATAAACATGATACGCTTTCAAGGATTTGACAGTGAATGTGGTGCTTATGTAAATCTGCCTCCCTGCCTGGGATGGGGTACTAAAAACAAAAAAAGCCAAAGCCTTCCACTGGTGTGGTACCACGGTAAGCTTCCTCTGGAGGGTGACCTATATTGCTTCGCGCTTGTCCAGATTTTTACTCTCTAATCTTAGCGTCCCCGGCAGTAAAATAAAGCTGCGCAGACAAACACGCCGCGCTTTGTTTAACTTCTTCAACTCGTCTCAGAGGCTGACCAACTGCTCCAGAGTGACTTTGCTGATAATAGCCAATTTGTTGGCTGATTTTTACCCACCGAATGCTCCACATCTTCACTATAAGACGCCAAGAAATGCACATTTTCTTATTCTGAATTGCAATTCTGAAACTGATTTCTTTACTTTTTTTTGTGTTGTTGTTTTGTTTTCCGTGTGAAGAGTTTTCTATGGCAGACAAATACTTAATGGCACTGGTGTGTTGCTTTTGTGGGCACCTGTCATGTAACTTTAACGATTAAAAGATCTAATGTGCTGTGGGAGTGGGTTGGTGAGCTCTGCTGCTCTGTTAGGCACACGGTCTATGTGTCATATTTCCATCTCTGTAAACAGGGTGCTTTTGTTAGCTGTGGCTACAGATTTGAGTGACACAGGAGCATGTTTCTGATCAGATGAAACTGGAATAAGAGACCAAATAGACCGCGGTTACGGGTTCATTGAAGCCAATGTATTTTCTTTATTTCTCAAATAAAACTATTATGTCGTAAAACAATCAACAAAAGGATATTTTCCCCCCCACACACAGCCAGCTTTGTCTTAAATTACCTATTTTCTTTGAAATCATGATAAACTAAAAGAAACGACCTGCTTAAAAACAGTCGTGAAAATGCCTATACTGTGTTTGAAAGCATTGTGCTTGTTGTCTCTGTCTTGTCTAGTCTTAGGAAATTTGGTATCTCCCAGGCCCTAAAGCTGTCACAACTAAAGGCTAAAGGTCAAGAGCAGCAAGACGAGCCCCAACAGACGCGGCAACCTGTTCCCTTCAACTGTCTGCTTCACTCAGCTGGCACCACAAAGGCTCCAGATCCTGTCCGCCCCCTCCCCGAAAAGCTCACAGGCTGCCGCTATCTGCTGGTCCTTCTCTCCCGTTCGACTCCACTTCTTTATGGTGGAAGTTTTGATTTCGGCAGCGTCAACAAAGCCGGCCTGAATTCATAAGCGCAGACGTCCTCCTGTGGACGCTATCCCTCTGCAAAGTGGAAGTTTGGCAGTAAGCTTTTCTGCCAACTGGGGTAAAAGAGAAACAGGAGCTCGCTGTGTTCGCTTAATTAATGCTCTGCGCTTCGTCCGACATCATATTTTAATCTATCAAGCAAATTAAAGCTATAAATCACCCAACACCTGTGACTCCCACGCCGGCGTGAACGGCTCGAGAGCTGACAGACAGTACATGCTACGCTTACGCCATGAAAAATACCAGCAGATGTCTGGAATTAAACCTGGATCAATATTCATTTCGCAGAGCTGTCAAGACGGAGACGTTCTGAGGAGGAAAATGACTTTAAACAGCCGTTTGATGAAACGAGGCGTCTTCGTTAAAGCCGAAGCTCCCCGCCTCAAACCGCCGGTGATCGATGCGAGTGGCTGCTCGCTGTCACCACTGGGTGAACAGGTTTGGGAAAACTCCCCAAAAAATGGAGACGAAGGGGGACTGAACATACAGTGACCTTTGCTGACGTGCAAAGGCCAAACCAGGCCTTAGCAGCTGTGGAAACACGGAATCGGAATTTAGCGGTAGGAATTAAGACCTCAAAATAGCTACTTTTAGCACTAATGGGGAGAGAAAAGCTCCAGAAGGAGCTGATCCAGGAGTCTGGTTTACAAAAAAAATCAAAGAGAAAGTTTGTAAATCCCAATTTCACAGAATAATCGCAGACAACAGCTCATCTACCTGTTGCAGACGGCCATTTTGAAAGTAACAGTGCACGTGCCAGCTGGAAGAGACGAGTAAAGTGAGCTGACGCCATCATCTGTGAAGTCACAAATCAAACACCGGAGCTTTTAAAGTTTCTCTGCAAACCCAAATCCGATTTATAGCAGTCAGTGAGGCCCCGAAAAAGCAGGAAGTTTGAAGTAAACTGGACAGAAAAGTCTGTCCATCACCCTGTGTTTGATTATCTTACTCCACATCAGGCGTCTGCTTAGATGAGTTGTATTTCATCCATGTCACTTGTGGGGACTTTAAGCAGATGTGTTTTGACAGGAAATCAATAAACAGATTTGATCTCATACCAAGGTCAGAAATAAAAAAGCCTGAAAACATGGTGACAGAAAGGTAAGATGATATCAAAACACCTTTATGTTGACAAAAAAAAGCCTTGTTGGTACCGAATGTGGAACAGTTCTGTCAAGTAAGCCGCAATTTTAGTCAAATTTATTTTAACAAGCTCTCGTTTTAACTGTTTAAAAAACGTATACTTATCGTTCCAGTCAGTAAAATGAGCAGGACAAACAAGCCGATTTACCACAAACAGAAGGATGAACAGAGTTAGTGGGTTCTCGGCCCCAGTGAAAGGAACAATATAGTATTTTCTCTATTTTAGACAGAGACACACAAGTGGAAGTGAAACGTTTAAATGGCTCTCAGACTAGATCACAAGTACATTCAATTTGATTCTTGAAAGAAAAAGATGACGCACATTCAACGAATTTTCTACATTTGTTCTTTTTTATTCTCCGAGCTCTGCGTGTGTTTCTTTCGGCTTCTCAGAACTTAGTTGTTGATTCGACTGTAATGAGCAGAAAAGAAGCAGAAATGAGACCAGACCGCCGCGTTGCTCAATGCAGGCATGAGGAGCTGCGTTGTGCTCAAACAAATCCCCACAGGCGACAAGGCGTTTGATGTGCAGCGGCCCGATGAGGGCCACACAGAGCCGGCCCTCCCCTCCAACTTCTACGAGCTCCCTGACTTTGACTAACACACACAGACACACACACACACACACACGCTTCTCCTCAGAAACAGCTGACGTTTTAACAGGCTTACAACAGCTGACGGGCTACAGGTGGGGCAGAGGGGACCCTTCATAAGCCCTCCGGCCCTCCTCCTCCTCCTTTTAGTGCCCGGCTCATAATTCCTCTCTGCAATCCACACACACAAACACGCACACACACCTGTTGTGACTCCAGAGGAATTGTCCTCTGTTAAAAGCTTTCCTTCATACTGAATCACCCCACAACTCACACTAACCCGTGTCCCCTTCCGTGCATTAAAGCAGGCCTTTATGATACTCTCACATGTGTTTGAGTGGCTGGAGCGTGTGTGTGTGTGTGTGCGTGTGTGTTGCCCTCGACTGTAACAGCAGATGCTACCACAAGGCCAGTGCTACTTGCTAAAAGCACTAAGCTCCTTTGCCTAGCTGCGCTGGAGCTGTGGCCGGCATTACAGTGGGCCGAAAAAACCATGCTGTCATCTTAATCCACAATCATTTTAACCTACAATACCCAGGTTTTTTTACTCCAATCACCGCTGTGTACAATCATAATCACAGTTTGGCCGTATGCGGATCTTATAATCCCGAGGTCATGCCTATGCCAGCAATAATCGACCTCTGAGCCCATGTCTTTCCGTTATATAGTGGTTTTAATGCCTTCTGCTTTAACGAGAGAAGATTCCTCCCTTTTTCTGCCTTTCAGGCCCCGCTGCTGAACAATGAGATTTGTCCTTTGATGGGGATAGAAAAGCTCCATCAAAGCAGCGTTATTCAGGAATTTGGAGATTTGAGCAACCCTCGTGAAAACTCTCCAAAGTCTCTCCTCAGACAAAGTTTTCGGCGCAGTGAGCTGTGGTGAAACGCGAGTTATTTAGGACAAGGAGTATCTGTTTGTATAAAGGAGTGGAGCGGGGAAGAAGAGAGGGGATTTGAAAGCGCAGCACTTCTTTTGATTGGATGAGCAGAACCATAGGGGTGAAAGAGAGAATGAAAAAAAAAACACATCACTGGATTATCCATTTTTTCCTGGGTAAGCAAAACAGTGTCAATAAGAGGTTTCCACAGTGTTTACCAATTATGTCTGCTCCCTCCCCAAACTCTTGCCTGCTGCGCCGACAAACTACACACTGACCCGGTGGCCATGCCGTCTTCTGTCTGCTGGACCCAAGTACTGTCCTAGTCTGGTATCAAGGAGTAAGTATTTTTCTATTTATAATTTTATTTTCCCCTAAATGAGTGAATGTGTCCATATGAAAGGAAAAAAATAGAACCCTACCATCATTACTTTACCAGGTAGAAAACTTATGAGTTGACTGTTGTGTAAAGTGGACACTGGAGGACTGATAAAAGCAGATTTCAACATTATGTAAGAAAGACGTTGAACAGTTGGATGTTTGAAGCAGACAGGCGGCTGGTATAAAAAAATATATTAGAAATTAGAAAAAAACTGCACAGGTTTGAAGGCTAACTGTTTTATAATCGCAGTGACCACTTAGTTGGCAGCAGCCTGAGACAAAGCAGCTACCTTCAACTGAAAATAGGGAGGATTATATTATTTCATGAAGTATTCTGGTTATAGAGCATATAACATGTTTACTGCGGTTGTGAGGTACATTCTAGCATCCTGCAGGCGCCAGCACTGGGATCTGTTTGTGAGCAGTGATTTCTCCCCTCAGTTATTGCGCCTTTCTGTTGATGGCTCAACGCAGCCTGTCCGTCAACGTCCAATGGCGAAATGAAAACCTCACTACTCAGGTTTCAATTTGCTAGAGGGGCAAATCCGAATGCAGGATGCTACGATGCCGGCAAAGTGAGAAATACAGATTTTTACAGGGTAAAGTTCCACATTTCCACATTCCTTTCTTCCAAATGAGCCACTGATTCGCCCAGTTGGAGCATCCCATATAGCGACAAGATTAAGTCCCTTTACTGTTAGACAGATTTAAAGGGTGGCCAGTTGAGAATTGTTGATAAGAGATATGTTCAAATGACATCATAAAACATCACGCCACGTGTTTTTTGCACACCAGTAACCACGTTCGGATAAAGGCCTATTTGGAAAGTGTGAACCGGATCAACACACACATACTTTCAGAAAAAGCTCTGGATGGCACTAACTGCTGTTTTACAGCTGTTGCTGCCAAAGCGCCACTTAATGTGGCTAAACACCGGTCTGCGGACATTTCTCATATAATGCATTCTAAAATATTCTTATCTCTCCCTCCCTCCCTCGGCTCTCCCCTTTCTTTTGCACTGCTCCTCTTTTCTTTCTTGAGAGAGCGGCAGGACTCTTTCTCTCCGAGCTGTAATGTGATAACCAGTTCAATAACATAAACAACTGCCAGAATCCTCCAGAGGATGGATGCAGGGAGCGGGAGTGTGTGTTTGGCGGTGTGTGTGTGTATGTGAGCCGGTGGGTGGATGTCTGTGTGCGTTTGGTTTTACATGGGAGCGCGTGTGGGCTGGAGAGCAGGAGAGGCCTGGGCGAGAGGTGAGGACGAGTCAGCCATTGAACACCATCAAATAAACCGTTATCTAATGCCTGCACTTACACAGCCCGCCAGAAAAATAAGTACACTCGCTATCGACTGAAAGAACGGCTGCGTTTTTTTGCCCGCGAAAAACACTCCTCGCCGAAGCTGCGAGCTGGTGTGTACATCAGAGCGCAGAAATGGATTTCAGCTGCACTTTAAAGAGCCATCGGGGTGTCTGAACACTCTCCAAGCACGCATTGGGTGACTTCTGAGACCTTCACAGAGCGAAACAACAAAGACACATGTGGTTTCTGCACCAAAGATGCTCAAAGATACCCATCTCTCTGAGTTTAACCGTAATCACACAAACATGGATTTCCAGTGTCTAATAAGAAGAGCCAGAGAGCATATTCATTTTTTTGGGATGATCTAACCAAATCCCATGGTCTTCATGAACAGGGTCTCAGCTCAGCTACACGTCGACTGCCACAACAAGCCGAAAAGTCTCCACTGCCCCCCCCTTCCCCTCGAGAAAAACAGGTCAGAGAAAACTTGCAGCAGAATTATCTGGCTGACCGAAAAAAACCCAAAGAGGCCAAAAAGTTGTCTCTAAAACTATAACTTCTTTATATAAAGACAAAACAACAAAGGGCCCTTGGCTCAGTTCTTCTCCGGTAATCTTCATTTCAGGAAAACCCCTCTGAAGTGGATCTTTAATGATAATTCAGTGTAAAATAAACCTGTTAGCTCACTCTGCATGGGGACATTACCCTGGCAGTGCTGGCTCAGAACACTGATACTAACCACCCAGAGCTTAGATTTTCTAAAATCTGAAATTTAAACACACACACACGCACGCGCTCTCTCCTGCAATACGACTTAGCACACAATGCGCCAGCAAAAGAAATGATGCAACTGTGGGGGGGGGGGGGGCTCTGACTTATTTGGAAGGGGCTTTATCCACCTCCGAGGATGAATACGTGGCTCCTTGGAAGCTTTCCCAACTCTGACTTATTGGTATTGTCTTTCTGCACTCTGGCTTGTGAGTTTTGAGCAGATGGTCCCATGACAACGCCACAGCTGCCCAGATGTAGAACAAGGCCCCGCCCCGGTGGGAGGCAGGCTCATGGACGTATTCGAGTGAAACCTTAAGCTCTCGGCGCGCTTTAAGCGACGTGGCTGACAGGTGTGGGAGGAATTCAGCCGGCCGGACAATAGAGAGGAAAGGAGATGCAGAACGCTCGGAGCCGTGAAGGATAAATACGAGGGCTTTCGGATCAGAGAACAGCGGGGAGAGTCCGAGAGGTGAGAAGGCAGGAGAAAGCGAGGGAGGAGAGCTGAAGAGGGAAACAGGAGGAGCCGGGGTGTAGCGTTTCGGCTCCTGGCCCTGCTGCTTGCTGTTTCAGCTGTGTCGCAGGGCTGCCAGCAGCCCCTGCTCTCACGCCACCGTAACCCCGCCAGAGTGGTGGCACGGCACAGCCCACGTCCCAAAGGGTCCCGCTTCTTCTGCCTCTAAAAACCGTCACATCTTTCCCCCACATTAGTGTCGCAGTAGAATAAACCAACAAAAAAAAAGAGAGATTTTTGGAGAAAGGGAAGTCACAGGTTCTCTGAAAGTCTCTGCTGGGCCACGCAGGTGTGGGATTATGTCAGGATGCCCAAACGGCAGGTCGACAACTTGATCTTACGTTGCTTTTTGGAGATGATCGTCATACATCTTGGCTCCGAGCGGCATGGCTTAAGCAGAGAAAACAAGAGACGGATGAAAGCCAACGCAGTGAGTCAGTAATTAGGGAGATGCCTGAAGGACACAATCTGAAGGAATGTGGCCCCGCTAAATAAAAAATGTGGCATTCTTTACTCATTACAGCCTGGCTGTTTTACAGCACCCAGGAAAAAAGGAAGTGGTGAAAATGTATAGTGAGTAAAGCTTTATTGACCATGAAATCCAAACCAGCAGCGCGAGGGCTGCTAATATATATTTTTCCTTTTCTTTCTGCTTGACAGGAGGACTGAAAAAAAATGACATCTCCTGTAACAAAAAACAATTTCTGCCATGAGAAACTTAGTGCGGGAGTTAAGATTCAGTCTTTTTTTTTTTTTTTTTTTAAGTCAGCAAAGAACTTCTGATTATGAAACATTTCTGCTTCTGGAGGCAGAAAAACTGTTCTGTGCCTTCTGAATAGCAAACGACGCATCAGAGGTAGTGCGCTTTAAAGAAGACGCATGGCATCTGAAGGGAAAAAAAAACCTCCCGTACACCTCTCCTCCCTTCATGCTCGGCGCGGTCTTGTAGGTGTGCGGCGCTCCTTGATCCATGTCCCAACTTCTCCCTTTTCTTCCTGCTCGCTTCTTTTTAAATCGTTGCGAGGCAGTGTTCTCTGAGGCTCTCTGGCAACAGTTCAAGGCAGACCTCCCGTGAAACCTTCGCTGTGCAGGGTGTCGACTGCAGCTTGAGTCACCGAACGGAGGAGCCCTAATCTCAGCTGAATATAATGCTGCGCATTCCGAGTTCTCCGTAATCCTCCCGGTAGCCACGGCTCTTACTGGATTTCCGCCAATGTCACTAACCTTTACAATCCAGCTGCGTTATAAAATGTATCAAAAATTCCGGCTCACGGTTATGAAACCGTTCACATGTGTGTGATGCAAATGGAAACAAGGCCATCGCCATGACACAAAAGTGGGACAGGTTCCGGATTTCTATTCAAATTCATTTGAAAGCCGACAACAGTTTGAGAGCTTGGCCCACAAGTCCTGTGTTCAAGCTTCAAGCAAACAAGCAGGTTCACTTTTCGGTGGCAACAGAGCAAAAGGCTAATCCTAAACACTGATGTTCCACAACTCGTGGCTCCACAGAAGAGATCTCGGTGTCCGTGTTCACATCAATGGGAAGTGACGTGTAAAGCACGAATGACCCATGTGGCAGAAATTCAATTTAATGTTTCACAATTGAGCAGAAGTTCCAGAATATTTTTCCTTTTTCCTCGAAAAAGCTGTTTCATCAGAACAAAAAGAGGATGAACGCAGTTTTTAAAAAGCTTGCTGAAGGCTGTCAGAGGTCGAACTAAATGGATTCAAATTGAATGTAAGTGGATTTTGATACAATGACCCGACCAAGGTCGACCCAGACGTGGCTTTGTGTTGGGCGGCATCCCTGAGACTGCTGAGACTCGCTGCTCAGGCTCCTGTTATTAAAGGTTAATCCTGCAAATTGTGTTGGGTTTAAGTTGCATTTAACCTACATGGATGCAGTGGGCCGCATCTTGATCCGGGACCACTGGCTTTTGATCCCGCTACACGCCCAGTACAATGTCCATTTGGCTAGCTTTGCGTTGGGTGACCTCTTTGGTTCGCAAAGATTTATTAAAAAGAGAAAAACACAGCTTAATCTGGATGAAACTCAGCGGCAAAGTGCACCGACTGTACGGAGAGCAGAGGAGGATCACAAAACACTGCCGAAAGCCGGAGGTGAAATTTAATACGAGGGCCGGATTCCTGTAGATTTTAAGACCCCTGATCAAAATAAATGTTATGTATACTCAGTGTTTTCACATCACAGACAAAACAGGGTCAGCACAGATTTCCAGCTCAGCCTCAAAGCTGGTTTTTCCTGCTGTTTCCTCTGATGCAAAGTGGATATATTTAGTGCTCTGAACATGATATTTTTAGCGGAAAATTTAATAAATAAATGGAAAAAATACAACTGAGGGATTTACCACTGCTTTTTCTATAACAGCTTAAATTTTATGTAACAGATATTCATAGAATGCTAGGCGCTGGGAACGGGCGGCCTCAGTGAGCTCAGCATTGTTCGGCGCCAAATGGAAATTATACATTACACGTGTAAGTCATCAGTATAATCACAGCACTTCACTTCTCTCGGTGCGAGCGAGCAGGTAGGTCGGTGTCTAACTCAAGGGCGTGTTGCTACGGCGGCGTCCTGTGACATTTCGAGTGTCCTTTCAGTTCAGGCCACCCTCGAACGCAGCACACACCCAAAATCCTTCTGAGAAGGACGGCGCAGAGGTATTTTCTGCCTGTTCCCGGTTTATGTGGGACACAAAGGGGAAGTCTGTGGTACACCGCTGGTGGCTGGTTCCACTTTAGGTTAGTGTGATGAGAACGTGGAATCCAGCTTTTGTCCTGAATGCGGGAGGCTGTGTGTGGCGCTCGTCGCCCCTCGTCACGATGGCCTGAAAGTAAGGCTTTTTTTATGGCCGTGTGTCTTCCTGTCGTCTTCAATCATAAACTATTTCCCTGTTTTGGTCGTCAAATTGTAGAGCCTAAGATAGGCAATAAACCTGATTAATAAAAATGTCATGATTCGTAAATGAAGCTTGGTGTATGTATCATAAAAAAAGTAGAAAAAATGAATATGCAAGGATGCCACAAATCATTATTCTCCGTCTAAAGCACTGAGGTGGAATGTCAGAAAAGCACACGCCCTGATGCTCCGATAGCATCAGAGTCTCTCATTCTTATGAGATTGCCTGTGTTCAAACAATACTCCATCTGAAGCTCAGTCTGTGCTTGTGTCTTAGAAGGACTTAGAGCCTGCAGAGAAGCCTGCACATGCGACCTTCTCTCTGCTTGGGTGACATGTGTTTGCATTAGCCTGCAGACCCCAAATTTTCCTGTTAGCCTCCAAGGGCTTCTACAATGACATCTGAAAACCAATCAGAGGCTGGTTCACTGCATGGTGACCTCAATCTGACGGGGTTTTTTTTTGCTTTTATCAAACTGGAAACTTAGTTTTGTGCATATATCAAACAGAATGAATCATAAAAAACAACATCTTGAACAGTATAAAAATGTAGTGCCTTCGAGCCGGCCCGCAGGTCAACGAAACCATCTCTGGACAGAGCAGAGCAACCTTTCAGCCTCTGATTCATCAGCCTAATATTTAGGGCATAGGGCCGCTCAGACCCTCTGACAGTCACTTACGCTTGCTGGTGTCGTATAAAGCCATCAACAAGACAGTTTCAAACCTTTCTGCTCAGTTTCTGAAGACACAATAAAAAGCAGATTCCTCACGCATTGTTTTTTTGTATATTCTTTTAAATCTTGCATCTGTAGCGACTATAGTGTCATAAAAACCTGTTTGTTTTGTTTGATGGAGTTGATGAGAAGCAGCTCGAAAGAAAGAAAGACAGCCAAATAAAAAAGTGGAGCATGTTTTAGGATTTCAAAAATTCTGAGTCATCGTTGGAGCTCTGCTTATAAAACCACGCTCTATGTCTGAATCATCTATCAGTGAATCACCTGCGTTTGTTAGACATTAAATTATATTTGCTGACATGGATCTTATTTTTTCGACTCCTCGGATAACAAGAAATGAGAGAACTGAGACAAAGAGAAAATTGGGGTACCAAAACCCCAAATGGTGTCTGTAGTAATCATCTCTAATATGAGGACATTAAAAATTCTGCTTTCTAACTAAAATACACCATCTGATGCCTCCCTTTCTCACTGACTCTAATTCCGAAAAAGCTCAAATCTCAAGAGAGAATGTTCTTAAAACAAACCCCCACTCCCTTACAGATAAAAGTCTTTTGCTATGCTAACAAATTGCATCGAAGGTTTAATCATTAAATCGTTGATTCAAATCTTTGAGGCTTTTGGCAAAAAGTAAACGTGATGAAACATCACATTGGAAGCAGTAATTTGCTTCTGAACTTTCCTTTTTTTCCACTGCTCAGCGCTGTGACTCTGCACGCCGACATGTCACCTGTCAGTCAAACGCGCTGGATTCCACCTCAGTAAGGGCTGCTTTTCTCTCTGTCTCTTTTTTCTATTCCTGTCAAATAAAGCAGAGAGATCCTCCAACTACAGATGTAAACCATTTATCTCCATTTTTAAACATGCTTTATTCAGCCGAGGCACATAACGGCTGGTAACCAGTCCGTAGCAGAACTAACGCCGAGGTTAGACACTCACCAAAAGGTACGCTCGCTCACAGCCTCAAGTAAAAAACCTTCCTGACATCGTTGTTTTTGGTTCTGGCTTAAGAATCTCATTGAGCAGCAGTTCAATGGGAAAAGAAAACAAATTTCTTACATAAATTAACTCTCCTATTAAGTGTCATTTTAGATTAGTGATTGCAATGTCAACATGTAATTATTTTCCATTTTTTTAAATCCTTCTCTGCTTAGATCTTGTAAAATAATACATTTAAGACTTGGTGTGATTGTGTGAACAAATAATAGTTATTGATGGTGTAAAAAACAATGGAACAAATAGAAAGAATAACCCAGATGAAAATATCGCTGATTGCACTGGAATATATCGTTCTGAGAGGAGTGGGGGGGTAAAGTCAGTCATAGTGGCACACGTTTAGTATCCGATAGAGCTCATTAATCCCAATAACCCGACAGGTCTCCTGACCGAGGGGCGGCGGGTCCGACACAAACACACACGACAACAACAACAGCACCATCGACCCCGTGAAGCGGCCTCCATCATCCCCAGCCGTAATCAACACTCCACTTCATGGCTCAGGAATCACTCAGCTCATCCAGCTGACACTTCACAGCGACACACACATGCCTCAGTCCTCCTCGGCATCACCTCCATGCCCTTTCGAATGAAGACCCCCCCCCTCTCTATCCCCCACACCCTCTCCTTGCCTCCTCTCTATCTGCTCATTACCTTAATTGATGTTTAACCCGTAGATCAGCAGCTGATGATGGCTCAATTAAGAGCTTGCTGGAGGACAGGGATTAGTCCTGTGTAAGTAAGGCGGGTTCTTTCCTTGCAGTCACAGCTTCTCTGGACCCTAATCCCCTACTTTGGCCCCGAGAGTAAAAACCAGAGAAGCCCCACTGGCCCACGCTTAAAACAGAACGCATGACAAAACGAAAAAGCAGCCCAGACGTAAAGCTAGTTATGACTGAGAACTGTTTCCATTATCAATTAATTGACTGTTCTCTCGACCATTAAGAAAAGGTCAGCAAAATGTCACTAAATAATGAAACGCGTCCAGCTCTGTTCCCCCACCAGCGGATGAAGACATCTATTAAAGGAGGCTGTGATGCTTTCACGTCTAGCACAGGAAAAATGGACCGAAAGCTAATAACGGAGCGGACGGATGCTCGGATTCAGCTTCCTTTCTTGCCCCTCTGCAAGTGTTCCCAGCTGGTATGAAAATTAAAAATGGTGAATTACAGCAGAGCTCACAGTGGAGCCAAAAAAATACAAGATCCAGATCCAGTTTGACTCTTTGATTTCTCACATTGCTGACAGCTCTAGGCTTGGAGACACAACACTTTCTAAAAAGCGCATCCAAGTAGAAAACAGTTAGTTACAAATGTCTTTTGTCCAAGGCTGAACACTGTTGGGTCTGTGTGCTGCTGCTAAAACAACACTCACACTTCCAACTCTAGTCCATTTCACTATAACGGCAGTTGTTTTTCTTACCAAACGTCTAAAATGTTAGAAAACAAAAGTAAAGCACATGTGGTTTTGTAAATGTACTTACTATGAGTTTCTATGTAATAAGTTAGAGGAAATTAGCTTATGAAGCCATGAAATAAGCAAGAAGCTATTTTAATTTTGAATAATGGTTCTAACATAGATCATTTGTCTATTAAGCTTATCCTTTTTGTCCACCTAATGTTGCAAATGTCAGTTTGGAGGAAGAGAATTAAATTTGATAAACGCATTTTCCAGTTCAGTATGTACAGCTTCAATGAAAAAAACATTTTTTGTTGTCTGTTTTTCCCATTAAAAGAGGAGTCGAATTGTTGGAATTTAAAAGCTAATGAACAAATATTCACCATTTTGCTGCTTATTTGCATTTTAAATGCACTTATCCAAATCTGCTGCAGAGAAAACTGCTCATTAGTTCTGAATGCAACCATTTCCTGACTAGTGTTTTACTGCATGTGAGTCATATGACTTTGGCCCAAAACAAAACAAAACAAAAAAAAGAAAGAAATAAGAAATGCTTTGCCTGGTTTGCTGCCAACAGAGTCCAATAACTTTTCCACTGTGCCTCGGGCAGAACCTGGAGAGGGAAGTCTAGCCTGGTCCCTGCACCCCTGCATGAGGCTTCTGTAGCAGCAGGCACAGACGGGAGGCCATTTTGAAATCCCAGCAGGGGGAGAGTGATAGTGAGGTGCAGCTTTCTGCTGCTACATCTTGTGTTAAGTGGCTGGTGGTCTCGTCTTTGTCCAGAAAAAACCTTCGGCTCTATACTGCATTAACAGAGAGGGAGAAGGGAGGACTTCTCTTTCCCTCCTCCAATGTGGCAGGGTAAAATGTTGCCCTGCAATGATTGAATCATAGCCATAATAGCAGAAGGCAGAGGCCTGCTGTGCGGCTGAGTTCTTCCTGTTCTCCTCACTCAGCGTGGGAACAGCCGCGGACAAAATCTGCCCTGGAATCGGCACATAAAAGGGGCCATGAAAGCAACACGAGCAGAGCAGGTAGTAATTGCTCCTTTCTGCTCCCTCTCCTTTCTATCCGTTCAGAAAAGGAGCGTGGCTCGCGGTGCGAGGCTTTCACTTTGACAGCGGCGCGGGGGGCCCGCTTGTCTGACCCGCCGTACGAGATGGATTTTTCTGCCGTTGCAGGACGGGAGCGCGGTTCAGCTCCAGGTGAAAACCGAGGGCGCGCGTCCGACACCCAGGCCGTTCCGCAGGACAGCGCAAAGAGAGTTAAACAGTCCATGAGGTGAGAGGTGACCTCGCCACGGCAACAGCTTCCCACGACTCCGGCCTGAAACTCACCAGCTTTCCTTTCTCATTCTTGTCCAGTTCCTTTGGTGCAGGAACATTCTCTGCCCCCACATGTGCTCCCGCTAATACTCACCCAGAACAGCAAGAATGGTTCATGAAAATGGGGAGCCTGGTTTGTGAGCACTAATGTTGCACAACATACAGGGATGGCTCTGACAAATGGAAATTACAGACACTCACTGGCTTATTTGCTCAATTCAGAGATGCACCGCTGTGTCAGAGTGACATCGCTGCAAGCAGTTTGTGAATAATATAAATATAGGCTTCCAACTATCAATTATATTTACTGGCAATCTGGATCGTATCGACTCTGCTGAACTACTTGATCTGTTGAGCAGCAGCCGGGTCACCTGTACGCGCATTCTTCTTCTGTTACTTTCACTTTACACTGTTCCAGATAGAAGCATTAAAAGCTGTTTTTTTAGGAGACTTTAAGCTAAGACTGTTTCGAGTCAAATAAAGAATGAACTTGACGGATCTCTTGACAAACTAAATGTTTCTTTGTATCTCTTGGCACCACTTACAGAATGAGCTCAATGAATCAGTTCTGTTCCCAGCGAGTAAATGAAGCAGCTAATAGCTCTTAAACAGCAAAACCGATGTCAGGAACCGGCAGCCATCACATTTGCCGTTTTTCCACTGCAAAGACCACTTTAAACTGCAGAAGGGTGTTCACGTGACCCTGCACAGGGTGGTATACCCCTCCAGGACAGAAGCGAGCGGTAGTCTGATGATGAGTGTGGCTCAGTGAACGACACAAAAACCACCAGAGTCAGATGTTTACCCACAAATGAGACCGGAACAGCGTTACTGGAACCAGACCCAACGATGAAATGCTCAAATCCAAAATCAGAGACACATGACTCCAGTAAAATGAACATAAAAGAAAAATAATGAATTACAGTATTACACAAAGAAAAAATGACTGACCAATTTAAGTATTTATTAAGCACCCATTTGAGTGATTTAGAGTCGACTATTTTCTTATTAGAGAATCTCTGATGAAGAGGTGCAGCTTCTGTCTGTCAAACAATGAAGTGACAAGTTAAATCAAAGGGCTGTTTTTCTCTGCTGGGAAAAATGCACGTTTTCTGAAGCAGATTTATCACTGGGGAGACGAATCCTTAGCTGCAGTTTCAAGCATTCGTGCAATTACAAGTCCTAATGCATCCAGGAACACGGGCCTTCCAGCCCTCAAACTCAATTATCATGTGCCGATACATGCAGGATGCTCCGCAGCTGTGCCTTTAGATGCGCTCAGGCACTTCATCTTGGCCCTGACAGACCTTGATATTGTCTTGCGTCTGGAGAGCGTGACGGCGGTGCGCCTGTGTTTGAAACTCATCAGGAAGCAGCACCAGAACAGGCTGATTGCACTTCCCTCGAGTAACTGTTTTGATTTAGGTCACGCGGCTGAGCTCCGGCGCCGAAGCGCCACCAACTCAGCGCCCTCTCCCCATTAAACCCTGACGCCGGGAATCTGCTCGGACATTTGGCGAAATTTAATTCGAAGATTATTTGCGCCGGGGGGAAAAAAAAAACACACAAAAAAAAAGGCAGGCTCCTTCTGTTCGGTCCCGGAAGAAAAAGCGCCGGCCTGTGAGCGGGAGAAGGGGGAAAGCTCTGCCCGAAAGTCACGGTTCTCAGGGACACAAAAGCCCATTACTCGAGCTGAGCCCCAAAGTTATCTTCAGCTTAAGCCCTTTTCACTGAACAAGCTACAATATTTGCTCAAGACGTGGATTCTGACACTGCGAGTGCGCGTGGAGGGGGAAAAGTGCTCCAAAGAATCAGACGCTCTCCCGCACCAGCGCCATGTGCAGATGGGTATCGTGTTGCCCGGCAAAGTGCACGCCGTCCTTTCAGCGCGCACAAGCGCCGAGAAATGGAATCTGAAGGATAATGATGGTCATGCAGGCCTTTATTAATGCCAGAATTGGGTCAGCATGCAGCAGCGTAAGCATGGTCACATCCCACAAACTCACATGGAAAGAAAAGATGAGATAAAGGGGGGGGGGGGGGGGGGGGGGGGGGGGGAGGGGCTCCCATTAGCTCTCCCATCTTGACAATGTCAGAAACAGCAGGGTGTTTCTGTTTATCAGTCAAACTCCAGATTGCGCTCACACCTCAGACAAAAGAAGAGTATGAGGAGGTTGACAGAGACCTCTCTTTTCCTGCCCTCTCCGTCTCTTTTGGACGTTTCTATTCACACATTCTTTGTAAGCTGGTTGTGACATTGTAAATGTTCCTTTTTTACTCGCATCATAACACATCTGTAACGCTGCCATCCGGGCCAGGTTTTTTTCTGTAAAGGACACTTATTATCTCAACTGGACTCCTGAATGAATAAAAGGAGAAAATGAAATAAAATAAAGATGCCATGCCTTTTTGAAAGAGCACATTAAATCAGGCAGAGCGACACAGGTTAGGACACGCCGCACACATCGATAAGGGAGCACTGTGGTGGTGGTCTGGGCCCACTGCCCCCTGCAGGTCTCTGTGTGTTTGCTGGGATTTAAACTGTGCAGAAACCCTGCACCGAGGCACTTCAAAACACAGGCGCTTTCAAAGCGGGGCAAAGTGCCCATCACGTTTCCGCCGTTAGGATTTTGATCTCTCGGCCAAACATGAGCAGAAGGATGACAGAGGATGTGACTTGGCACATCCACTTTTCCTGGACCGAGTTCTGACCGTCTCTTGAAGTTTTCACTTTCAGATGTTACATTTGTTACGTCTTAGGATGCAGCCTGATAAGATAAGACAAGTTCATCTTTACAGGGAAAAACTCCAATCTCAATCAGCAATTCTACAATTAGGATTTGGTATTTTTAGCTTACCAATTTGATGCCGTTTGACTCGTGAAATATAGATGTAATTTTCGCATTTGTCCTCAAATTAAATGGGCTGCAATCGAAAGTAACTGATTTAATGTCTGGGCCAAAGGTCAGTTCACCATATCTAGCTGTCTTTTAATGGCAAACCCTGATCTGTGGTTATACTGAGCATGGGGCGAACATCCAGCTGACAAAGGCTCACGAAGAACAACTAATCTGCCTTCTAAAACTGCAGGGGCGCTCATCAGCACAGCTCAGCACCTGATCCGTCCACCCTGGGATCCCGTGACACCTTTTTGCCAACCTGGAGCTTGCCTGCAGGTGCAGCTGAAACTCTCATCCGTGGATGTTGCATCGCATCCCTCTGCTGCACTACATAATGATGTAATAGATAGCCGGTGCTTGTGCCTCCTTCTCTCTGGGGGCATTTTCTCATTGTCTTGCTGCTCTCTAATCCTAGTCACCTGCCTTTCCTGGGATGCTGGAGACGGAGAGGAGGAAACGAACAGAGCAGGCATTTATCATTTCAGATAAAAACCCCGATGCTGAGTTGACAGGAGCTTTATTTGGGCTTATTGATGCCATCATTACAGGCTGCTTCCACGAGCAAAATGGTTTCCGGGTTTGAGGAGGAAATTAGAAGTTTGATGGCACTCTCTCCCTGGAGAGAAGCAATTACGCACAGCAATGAGAGCACAATTGTCGGAAATGGGCTCATGAAAGAGACATGAAATAATTCAACGGACACAATAGCTTAAAGGATATGAGTAAACGCATCCAATGTGGTTTTGATAAAGAATAACTATTTCAACAATCACTGTACTGCTTTCCTGGGGCAAAAGCAGCTCATTTCTCTCGTTTTTCTTCCCCCAGCCCCACTTTCTTCCACTGTGTAAACATGTCATTTAAACCAAATTGATGGCGCGATAAAAGTTGCCAATAAAAGTGAACGTGCTTTTTCTCTGAGATGAAATCCATTCGCCGAGATGAAGAGAAATCACGTCAAAACCTGGCTGACACTTGTCGTAAATCGTCCCTGACAGCTCCTAATGGAGCGATATTACTGCTAGGGCACAGAGCTCAAACCCCTGCCGGCCACGAGATGCTGGGGAGAAAAGAGCCGGGACCCTGACGTTAAGTTAGCAAACTGCCTCACGCGCAGCATTCGTACATCGCCTCGCGCTGACTGCGTTAAGGGCTTTAGCTTTGTGCATAAGCCGCTCAGTTTACTACCACGTTACTGTTACCCCTGTTACAAACTCCGGGACAAACAGGCACATATCTCAGCACCAACACAACGCCTGGACACGCAGTTGTCACAACAGCCCAAACACAGGAAGAGGCACAAAAAAATGGAAAAAAAAACGAAACAAGCGTGAAATGAGAGCACAAGCTGAGGAGTCACTTACCCGAGCAGTGTATCCACATCTGTTAGATGAGAGCGGAGATTCAAACGTGACACTTTGTTGCATTCAAAACGTAGAGGGTTAAGGTTTAAACGCAGGCAGGCTGTAACTCTCTGTCGAGCGTAGTGGCCACCAATCAGAATTATTCTTCCTACTTGATGTACAATGTAACTATTAAGTTATGGCAAATGGTGCCTAATCTATCCTGAGTGGCATTGCACTGTGACTGACAGAAGCTCAGCCAATGGGCGCCAGGCGTAAGCGCTCCTTCGGCCAATCAAATTGTCGGTGCTCGGTCGGTGGAAGGTGAGCCGTGAAGTAGGAAGGGCTGTTGGCGACATCATGTGTTTAGGGTTTATATCCCTCCGCCTGACATGTTTTGAGTGCGGGGACTTCAATTTCCCCGCTTTTTATTGAACTTTTTCAAAGAACAAAATGCCTCTACATTAGAGTTTCAAATTAATCCATACTGTTTGTGGAGTGGTTTTCCGTACATGTCACAATTTCTAAACAAACGCTCAATGTTCGTGGAATTTTTTTTTTCTATGATTATTTATTATTACCTATCACTTTCCTAATCAACTACTTGTACTGCCTAGCTACTCGAATTGCTCGTTTACCCAGGTGAACAGAAAGAGCGACAGAAGTGTCTCAGTTTGGTTTCCTTTCAGGCATTCGCCTCAGTATTGCGCATCAGTCGTTTGCGCTTTCTAATTCAGATGCCACGTTTTCTAATTATACGAAACTAAATCAGTGCTTGATTCTCTTGGGTGGCAAATTCATTTCACTTGATTTTAGATTAGAAAAGACGAGTATTTAGCCAGTGTCCTACTTTATCTGCTCGAGGCGGAGGAACACGATGTTTACAGTGAGGGGGTTGTAGTGACGTTAAGGTGACAGGCGCGTGAAAGGAAAAAACGAGGGGATACACCTGTCCTAAAATTACTCTCGCACAAGCCCCTTATTTATCGCTGTACGTAGACGTACTTATTTCTTTGTTTTTGTTTTTTGTCTTTCCTTTTTGAGAGGAATGTGAACCGTCTACGTCATAGTACGTCAGTGAGAGGCAAAATGTTTGGCACTGAGATTTAAAGTAATAAGTCTCACCCAGGAGAAGAGACGGAGTTTCAGGGCAAATTTCAAAGTATTGGAAATGCCTCTACAGACATTCCAAAAATCAAACGTGTGTTATTTTAAAATTTTCAAGTAAAGGACTAAATGTATTTAACCCTTTAAAGCCTGAGCCAAGAAAAAAATAGAACAATTATTTTTGTTTTCAATCTGAAGTCCTAATTTGACCCTTTGACAAAATCTGAATAAAGGAATCAGAAAATACTTTTGAATATTCAGCATTTATTGCCTTGCCAAAAGTCAAAATTATGTGCATGTAGTCTTCTGCCCACTGTTTTCTAGTATATCAGATAGTGTACTACACTGTTTTGAGCAAGGTTTTTACCATTTAAACTAATTTAAGATCTCAGAAACCATATGTATCAAATATGATACATTTGGTGCTATTGGGTTAAAAACATTGATAAATAACATAAAAATTAAAAACAGCACGGTAATGATGAAAGTTGAATACTGCCACAAAAAACATGTATACTGAGTTGAGTCAAACACAGCATTTTGGAGGCAGCGCTTTTGCTGTTAGATATACACTGTGGAATAAATAAAGTCTGTTATTTTATAGAAACTATTTTCTATTACCATGGGGAAATTAAATCACGGAAAATGAATCTGTGTTGACTTCAGTCTTAAACTCACTACAAAGTCTGACCTTCAGAAACAGCAAGCCTCTGTTTTTTTCCCTTCGAGAAAAGCTTTTAAAACAAATACTGACATTTTTTGTTGTAATTCTGTTTTTTTTATTTACTGCATTTGTTAAACCAAAGTCACAAGCTTTCCAAGCTTTTAACTATTGTGTGTACTTTTGTTGTCCACTTTTACGTCAGTTCTAATAAAGAGGTCTGCAGTTGGTTCAGTAATGCCAATAGAAGATACAGAAGAGTGCAGAATGACGACAAAAACAGCAAATGTATAATAAAAATTGGCGGTAGGGGGAATCACACAACACATCATCTGCTTGTTCATGTTCAAACACAGCAAGTGTCAGGTGTGTGTGAGTGTGTTTGTGACATGTCTGAGGTAGAAGGAACCTGCCAAAGTGACAGACTATACTGTCATGTTCTATCATGGAAATGTGAAAAGTTGAGTCAGTCTGTTCTGTAAGAGCTGGACGGGGAGAGAGGAGGGCCCTGTTGTTAGGGGCTAAATCTGCTCCCAGGGAGTAAATCTGATTATTCTGTCTCTAAACAGTGCAAATCTAAACTGATTTGCAGATGAAGTAGGAGAAAAACTCAGAGCCAAAGTAATGAATTAAGTAGTAGTCGTAGTAATGATGATAGTAACAACAGCTCTAACACACAGATTGGGAGCAGGAGTGACAGAGAGATTACACGGTGTTTTCTGCTTCACATAAGAAGCTTATATGATAGGGTTTTTTTTTTCTTTGGAGAAATGCAGCAGTCAGATGGACGTCCTGCTGTTCTCTCATACAGCTGGGTTGTCAAGAGGTCAGCCACTCAACCCGGGGTCAGGCAAATGCCACGGGAAAAATGACAGCAAACAATTTGAGCCGGGCTTTAATTTGGAAAAAAGAGCGTTCGGAAACGCTGTTCCTGTCAACAACAGCATCACAGCCATAACTAGCTGTCAAACTACTGACTGAAAAGCAGAAACTCCTCCAGTTTTCTGTTTCAGACAGGTATAAAAGGTATTTAAAGTCATGAAGAAGTTCAACTAAGCCCAATCAAGAACTACAATTTGGCGCCCCCTGTTGAAAGAAAGATGCCCCTTCTGTTTAAGTTCACAGCAATTGATGATAACATCCCTTGAGGTAAAGCTTAAAAATCTAAAGAGGTCAGATACTGCCTAAAAGCACTGTATATTAAAAAAATGTTGTTTAGTAGTTTGCATGTGTAAATATTAAGTCAACCCAGAGTAAGAGGACTAAATGAGTTGGCCTTTTCCAAGAAATTGAACATTAAATAGCTTAGATTTAGATTTGTGCTCATGTGATACCTGATACTGTTTGTATGGCCAGCTACAGGTTGTTTCTATGTTAAGGTGTGAAAAACGGAAACTTGTTAACCTTAATCTCAACTTCATTCAAGGCAGGACAGGGACTTCCTGACCCTCGCCTTTCTTCCTGCTTCACTGAGGCGTTTCTGTCTGAACTAACAGGTTCAGCTTCTGCTGGAAAGACCAGAAGGGTGTAGCTATTGAAACGGCGCGGGAATTTAGGCTTTTCCAGGAGGCAACGCGTCTCTGACTATGTTTCTTTTGAACAAGCAGGAAACAGACTCAGAAATTTAAGCTGCATGCACTCAACTGATGTAAAAACTAAACGAAATACGTACACAATCATTAGATGAGTATCTCTGTATATTCTAATACAAAAAGTATTTTCAACCTGATGGAATGAAAGATTTTCAGGATTTCAGGGTTTCAAAATAACTTAAATCAGTCTGTTTTCGTGTATTCTGGAGCACGCGTTCATTCTTCTCTGGTACACATGAATAAAATAACTACTTCAAACAGTCGGCTTTCTCCTGTGACGCTTGTCAAGCAGAATCAAGAGCACCACATCGGAACAGTTTTGAGACAAATTCTGGCCCAAATGTTAAAGTAGCTTCCATGCAACGTTGAAGATAATCTCCCCCCAAGCTTTTTTAAAAAAAAGAAATGACTTGCATTCCTAAATGCACCATTTAGAAATTTTAAAAAGCCTAGATATACCATATTCATAGGATTAAGACTTACATAAGTCATTGCATATCAGCTCTGCAGAGATTACAAAGCACGGGGGGGAAAAATCCAGTGCCCAATAACCGTTTTTTCAGCAAAAACTCAAATTAGTTTTCCAGGAATAACTTGAATTATTATAAGATCTCAGCATATCAGATGTTGAAGGGGAGAGGTCTCACAAGATTGGACAGAGGGCCCCGTCCATCACTCTAGTCTGGACAAGAGGACGGACAGATGCCTTCTGCTAGAGTTTAGGTGCAGTGTCTTATTCCCATAAACTGGTGTTACACTCGGAGAGAAACTCAGGAGGACGTTGGTGTAACAGTTTGGTACGGTGTGCTCTGAATACTATCTGTGATGAGATAAAAGGTGAAATCAGGCCCTCAGATCTGAAGAGCGACCAGAACATTTAACCCACTCACTGAATATATAGAAGACATTCAGTCACTCATTATATTCCTTTTAATTATCCTGCAGTGAAAAAAGCTAATGCAGCCCATGGAGAGCATTAAATTAAACAAATCTAACAAATAAATTGAAATGAAATAAAAAAAATAATGGGAATTTAATAAAGTCAAAGGGTTGTTTTTTTTTATTTTGTTCCTTTTTTGTAAGACTTTCTCTACAAAACTGTTGCTTTATACATCTCCAGTATTACTATCAACAGTATGTCAATCACTGCAGGGTCAGCAGGGCAAGTTTTCATAAATATTTGTGTCCATTGTGTTTTTGTTGCTTGATATGCATACATCCATCTTATTCAACAGAAAAATCTAACATATAAACAAAGCCTTCCAAGTGTTTGGACAGGCGTGAGATCACAAATTTAAGTTAAAAATGAATCAATTGGAATAAGAATCTTCATCAGGATTATCTGTAATAAAATGAATGTCTCCTGGCTCTTGAAAGGAACAAATAGAAATGAATATAACAGAAAAAAATTAAAAAAGAACAACTACAAATAAATTAAACATGATAAGATGTGATCTTTTTCAATACTATTTTCCTGTTTATTCTCATTCCACGAGAATGTGTACTCAAATAATTAAATTCAAAATTATTCGAGCAGCTATGCTTTGTTTCTTTCAGCACTAAATCTTTTCCTGTGTTAGATGAGTTGGACCGCTTGTTGCTGGAACCCTGGTGGGAGGTCATAATAATATTCATGAGGTTTGAAGCTGCACTTGGTGTACGAGAATATTTTCTTCATTTTTATTTCTCATCACGCATTAATGAAAGACTTGGGATATACAATGCAGAAAAGGTGGCTTTTCAATATTAAAAAGCATCGGTGACATCGTGAGGAATGTGGAGATGCACACCTCCTCAATCACTCTCTAAGACAGAATGTTTTTGAAGGGGACAGTAAAAAAAATGGGGGACAGTCAGCAGAGGATTAATACCCCCTATTAGTGACTCAGGATTTGTTACAGTCTGCAGGCTTGTGACAGTGGTCTTATCAACATAAAGTTCATTTTAATGTACACATGAACTTAAACATGACACCCATTGCGGTGACTTTGGTTCTAATTTTTAAAAATGATGTAATACTGACTTTTAAGTGGTCTAGATCAGCTGTATATCAGATTCGAGATTTGCTACCAGACCTTAAGTATGTGTGCTTACCCAAAATGAAGCTGTAAGCCAGGACGTGCTGGAGGGCCACAAGATAGCTGTGGCCTCACCAGTTAAGACTTTGTGCGGCTAGATGAGAGCTTTCAGCCAAACACTGTGGAGACACACATGTTTTAATTACTTACCGGATCAAGACATCAGACTTGAAGTCTTTACATAGAATGCTTTCTTCAGAGCAAGAGTACAAAAACCTACCAAGCTGTTGGGAACCCCATTTGGAAATAAGCGGTTAAAAAAATGGAGGGATAGAAGGATGATATAAGTAGCTGGTTTTAATAAAGCTAATGCATCCATAAAATATGCCTCAAAATCCTAAAAGGAATTGCAAAATTGAGGAAAACTTCAATCTTTTATTTGTTTCTGTTTATTTTATTTTACTTGTACCAACTTGATATCTAACCTCGGAAGGTTCAGGTATCATCATTTGTAAGCATTTTTTATTCAAGAGTTTATGGTTTTCCTTCAGCTGTTGGATTAAGGATTTTGCATAATTGGAATTTTTCTTTAAAAAAAAAATTTTTTTATATTTGTCCTACTCCTTCAGACCTCAGTCTAACTCTCTCTCCTGTCTTCTTATAACTATCATTTTCTTTCCTCTCTCTGTCATTCTTCACCATCATCACCTCTCAAATGTAAGGCTTTATCCTCTTATTTCCTTATTTTTCTCCTTACTCTTTACCATTTGTCTTACTTGCCAGTTGACATGCTTTGGAGGTTTTACTGTTATCTTTGTGTCTCTCCTTTTTTTAATCACTCGACTTTTGAACTGAATTTGAACCTTTCAGGTGGATTTCTTTAAGACACAATACGTGATACATTCTTTATTTCTTTACATAGTACTGTGTAGATATTAGACTGAGATGAGATTCAATAAATTCAATAGTTAGTCTGTGTTTGGTCAACCATCAAATGGGCTTGACAGAAACACCTGAAAGGATTCATTTATTCTGATTTCCTTTACATCTGTGCCTCAGTTTTGGACTGGCATCTAATTGCAAACGTCATTTCTCGGCCGATTTCATCAAGTCTCCTGTTACTTGAAACAAATTGCTCATAGTTTTGTTTTTCCTGCAGCTTTTGCTGAGTGGCTCAGCAATCTGCCTTCAGCTGGCAGACTTGGAAATAATCGGCCCTCTGCCAAACTCCGGGTGAGTTGCGTTGGAAAGAGACTGCTGAATGAAACAGTGAGAATGTTGCAGCTGCAGAGCAAAAATGTGTGTGATGAGAGCTGCTCTCGGTGAGGGATCAGTCAGTGAACATGACTTCCATTCGTCAGGTGGCAACTAACAGGAGTTCATCTGAAGCCGGCGTGATGTGTGAGGCAAAACTACTTTTCACGGCCTAGAAAATAGGAAATGTAATATTGTTATAACAAATTTGAATATATGCAAAATCCGCCCTTTCATAGTCACGGATTCTCCAGGAGGACGCACACAGTGTTAATCTTTTTTGGACCAATTTTTTTTTTGGTTGCTTGTCACAAAAGATAAATGACTTCTGTGACTTTTCTCTAATGTTTGATTGCTTTGTGTGCCTTTTGCAGAAGCTTCTTCTCAAGAGAGCTTGTAACTTTATTACGAGTAGAAGGAAACATGGAACATATGAGGCAATATTCTCTTGGTGGATATGAATGCCAGTCTTTTCTGTGAGTGCTGTTATTGAATGGGTAGGGTGTTTCATATCTGTACGATTTAAATATGGTTGAGTGATAAATGTAAGTTTTACGCCGATCTTAAAAAGTTGGGATATGGCGTAAAAACTGTCAGGAGACAATAAAATGCTGGGAAAAGGTGATTGATGTGAAAAAGAAACAGCCAGAGGAGCATGTTCCAACTAATCCTTACAGAGGAAATGTAGGATGAGGATGAGCAGCAAAAAAGCCATTTAGCACCATGAAGATTTTTTATGTCCATTTATCCAAATGTGATATCACCACAATTGTCCAAGTATAAATAGATAGATAGATAGATAGATAGATAGATAGATAGATAGATAGATAGA
>CAJRST010038888.1:3086646-3134060 GCA_907169785.1 Menidia menidia
AGATAGATAGATAGATAGATAGATAGATAGATAGATAGATAGATAGAAATTAATCATGGATTCTGCTGACCTTCTGGTCCTCAGTTGGATTAAAACAGGCGTGATTCAGTAGCACTTCTTCTCACCATTGACAGTGAATTAATGAATTAATCTGCATTACAAATATCAGGTTTAAGCAAAAGAAGAAGCAATACATATCCTCTTTGGCTCTAAGCTCATGAAAACGAACTCAGGTTTGTTTTTCATGAGCTTTTCGTTTTCATGACAAAAACTATGTGGTCAGACGGATCAGAAGTAGAATTTTCTTTCTGAAATATTAAGGCACTGCATCCACTGGACTGAAAAGCAGATTGACCATCCTGTTTGTTACTGGTACTGAGGGTTGAATTGGTTCTTATCAAATTGAGGACCGAGGCCCACCCCGGACAGGTTACCCATGGGCTCACATTCACTCCCGTGGAGAATTTAGAATTATTAAGTAGGCTGACATGCATGTTTATAGACGGTGTGAGGAAGCCGGAGCGCCCAAACAGAACCCCTGCAGACTCGGGGCCTGGCCCCGGGATCCCTCCTGCTGTGAGACCACCACGCCACCCTGCAGTCCACATCCCTTCCATCGGTCAGTATTTAACCCTTTTCAACACTCTCCAAACCTCTTTGGCATGTTGAATCTTTCCGGGCTATGCATCGACGACTGGAGTTCATGGCAGACAATCAATTAGTGCTGAAGCAGTTTCCATTCACTCGTCCTCCTCCTCTTCCTCCTCCTCTTCCTCCTCCCTGCTCGTTTGCTGCTTTTGTCCTCTCCACCGACTTGTCCTCCCCTCCCCTGTGTGTCCGTGCGTGAGGAGTGTGTGGGTGCACATCCCTCTCTCTCTCTCCACGGTGACCCTTTGCTCCGCTTCCTCAGCATCCCACCAGCTACCTAGCAACGCTCAGTGTCCATGGCAACGGAGCCAACAAACGCCCCCACACGCCTCCTCTGCCCACACCCCTCAATTAGGGCTAAAGTGTGGAAATCAGGAGGGAAGAGTCACACAGCAGATTAACGGAGAGGCCCGGGAGGCCCGGGAATGCGGACTAGAGCCAAACATTCAGTCAGCCCCAAGCCATGCTTGTGCTTTCATCGAGAGAGTGCCAATTGAGATGAGGCGGCTAAGAGATGGAGAGAACAACATCTACAGGTCAACCGGGGTGGACGGGAACAGCTGGGGAACATCAGATTGCAACCGATATTTTTTTGGCTCGGTTTCTGGTAGACTCAGCCTCAGACGTCTTTCAGAGGGAAGTCACACACAAAAAAAAATGACTCGGTGAGGAAATATGGGACGCAGTTGTGCATAATGTGTGCCGGAGAAATAATTCAGTGCAAATAAAATTATGAATCGCTTATTGATTCAGTAGTGACGGAGCTTTGGCTGCTTCTCCACACGCGCTCCGGAGTCTCAGCATCAATTCCAATAAGCACAACGATACTTCACAATTTACTCGTGATTTACCGTTTTCCAGAACAGCTACTGCTGTTTGATGCCTGCCATTTTAGAACTTCTACGCGCAGACTGCTGGGAATGTGGACTCTTGAGTGCATTTCTTCTCCAAGAACAGACATTCGTGCAGCATATACTGGGTCGTTATTCAAGAACAAAAATCACTTCATACACGGATCAGATCTACATGAGTTATAACTTATGTCACAGTCTCAAACTTGTGGCTAAAGACAGAGTTAAAAAACTTTGCTTTTTGCGCAGAATAATTTAACTATAATATCTCATGACATGTTACTGTTAACTTCCTCTATATTAAGAGACTCTTTTTGAGATTTTATTTTTATTTTTTTATCAAGGAAAATGTTTAAAAGTATGCTGTACAGACCATACAACACTTATCACCATCCTAAAGTTTATTTATTAAAATAAAGTAAATCAACCTCTTAACCAGTGAACATGAACCATTTTTCTAAAAGTCCCACAAAAAAGAGAATTCCACCTAAAGTATTTGATAAATACAACAAGTAACCTGTTTGTTTTTGTATTGTCCATGAATGATGAATGTCAGAATTTCCAACCTTTATAATGTTTTATGTTGTATTATGTGGTTTAAAATACTTGTGCATTTAGGACCGTCTGTGAATTTCTGATAAATCCGTCAGTTACAAATGGGCCTCTGTATCCCTGATGCCAACAACCAGTAAATTAAAAGAATCTGGAGGCCTCTGAATGTCTTTAGTGCCAGAGGAGTACAGGAATATGAATGAGAAAACCCATTTCTAATTCTGCCACAGGGAAGGAGTGGAGTTACACTGCCTGATGCAGTACACTTCTCACTCCAAGCTAAATGGAAAATGAATACGCAAGTTACACAATTTCCCAAGAGATTTTTGTGACCATAGCATAAATTGAACAGTAAAGTAAAACAGTTATATGGTAATTGACATTAAAATTGCATAAGTGCTATTGGTAGAATGCTGCTATTTTGTCTGTGGACTAATGTAATAAGAACAAACCGCCACTAGAGGGAGACATAAAGCTAAACTTGGGTTTGTGTGGCAGTGGCGTTGTGTGTCCGGTAGGGGGCAGCGTCTCCCCGCTGTTTCTCTGTGGGAGCAGTTCATTGGCTCATCGTGCTCCAACATGATGGCAGTGTTTGCTGCATTTGCTGCATTTCAGTATCCCAGTGAGGTAGATTAAATATTTTTTTCCACACTGCTCAGCCATGTTTCCTCTGGTAAAAACCTGAAGTGGGATTTTAAGGAGGGAAAGAAATCACAAGTAACGCCTCTGACTTCTCCAGTCCTTGATGCTGCTGTGCTGTCTCTTGATGGGTGGATGTTGCCAAATAAAACACCCATTTTGAGTCCAGCCAGCTAAATAAAAGGGTCCTTAAATATCCTATTAAAATAATCCCTTGGGATGCTCTGAGTTCATTTTATTTAAACACATGATTTCCACAGGATTTGTCTTAGACATTTAAGGTTTTTTTTTTTTTAAAATCTAGAACATTCCATTCATTTTCATTTCAGTTTCCTGAATATTGGTTTGCCGCTAAACACAATACTCAGATTAGTCCTGTGATACAGTGTTAATGATAAAGTGTCTGATGAAGACACTAAACAGTCCGATCCTCTGGGAACAGAGCTCAGATGGTCTGACTGGAGAAAGTGATTGCAATCAGGGAGACTCAAATGAAGGGTATTCTTTCATTTTCAAGTTTGAAAGTCAAATTGATTTTTAACTTTACACCAATGAAAAGTGTAAAATCAGCTCCAAATGTCAATGGCAATCTTTAGAAATCTCTGATGTCCTCAGATAATTTTTTTTTAACTTCATTGTATTTTAACGCAAGATAAGTGAGTTCCGTTGACTTAAGACCTGTTTTCCAACAGGTCCACATTTTCAATCCTTAAGGTTAAAATGTCCAGCAGGGTCATAAAGGGATATAGGATTTTATAAAATCTTTGAAAAAAAACTGGAAAAACTGGAACAACACGTAAAATCTATTTCTTTTTAAAACAATGAAACAATTGTTTCATTGGTGTATGAATGTTTTTGTTGTTATATGGAATCTAATCTACAAATAATTGATTTCTTTTTTATAGAAAGAGCCATCTCAAATTCATTTATTCACACAGAATAAACAATCAGTGATCAAAATGGTGTAAATGGGAATTATGATAAAAATGAGGAATAAAATAACTGTGTGAAGAACTATTTAAACATTCCTTCATATAAGATAAAGAATTAAAGCATGTGGCCCTCCAGATTTACAAACTCCATTGTATCTTTATTGACTTTTGGATGGATTTTTGGATGGTACTCTAAAAGCCAGAGGATGGAACTCACCTGTGCTGGAATCACATGGTCTCAACTTTCTGAAAGAACCATTTAATAGCATTTAAAGAAAGCCATTACCTAAATATGTCTTAAATGTTGTAGGTGACATTCTTTAAATAAAGCTAAATAAAAACTTGTCTTTTTTGCTGCATTTGAGTGCTTTTATTTCCTAACAAAAACAATTTGCATCAGAACATTTTTACAGAATTGAACAATGTATTTATTCTATACATCTATTTTGGTCATTGTTGAATTAGAATAATAATTTTCTCCTAGTTCTTTCTTGCTTTTCATCATTATTCCACAATTTCTTCCTCATCATCCTTTTCTCTTTTGGCCTCCCCGCACTCTATCCTTATTCTCTTCCATTCCTCACATTTGCCCTCCTCCCCCCTCCTGATCTTTCTCCTCCCCATCATCATTTTTCCCTCTTCCTCCATCTCTCCATCCTTCTCTCCTCTTTTTCCTCCTCCTCCTCTTCCTCATCCTGCCACTGTCCCGTGTGAACAGAGCCTCCTTTCTCTCCTCTCTCCTCCTCTTTGGACGACCGCCTGTTCCTGGAATTCAGAAACCCCTCTCACTTTTAATTTATGCGCATATTAATTGCTCTCCATTGTAATTTTCACCGTGGGATACAACATGCAAATGCGCCATGCATTTGTGCGCGCGTACACGCGTGTCTAATTGTGCGTGAGCGTGTGTGTGTGTGTGTGTGTGTGTGTGTGTGTGTGTGTCACTTTCTTCTCTCCTCGGTCAGTAATCCACGCAGACATTTCTCCTCTGCGGTTGTTATCTTTCATATTCTTTTTACAGTTAATCAACATGACATCTGAAATGATTATTGATATTCATGGAAAAATCTGCCTGATCAATTCATTTATTTTGCAGTTTGAAGGCTTGGATTTAGAATGAAAAATAACAATATGATGTAAAACGTGATCTTATTAATTAAGTATTATTATCTTAAATATTCATAAGATATTTTGGGTTTATTTTGTTTTTTATTAAATAACAGGGGGGGAGTCAAATTTACGGAAATGTGAAGCTATCCTGCTCCAATTTATTCATGTGTATTTTTTTTCTTATTAAATCCTGCCGGAATTTGGCTATAGAAATATACTCCAAATAAATCTGGTAAACTGAATAAAATCTAATTTAGTTAAATAATAATAAGACAGTTACAGAGAAATGCATGAGATGGAGCTGAGCTGGGAATTTCTACAGAAGTGAGTCATTCTGCTCTTCCTGTTTTTACCCTGAAGTGCGGATGTTTTAATGGTTTGGCAATAAATAATAAAGATAAGGAACTCGAATGGACGAAAGCAACAGAATGTGATCTTTAAAAAAATATTTGCGAAAAAAATAAAAAACATCATCAGGATATTGTGAAGAGCTCACTGCTTAAACAGTTGGTTTTCTTTTTTCCCTTTCGCCAATAAGCTGCCATTAAATTAGAAGAACCCACCGCAAAACGTTTTCTAACACTTTTTACACTTTGTTTTACTCCCCGTTGCTTCCCTCCAGGGACCTCAGACCGTCAAGGGGTTTTAATTAAACCCTTTTGAAGTCATTAAAAACGGGAAATTCTGTCCAATCCATAAAAAATCAAATGTGATCAGATCTTTAAAAAAAAGATCGTCTGAAAATATTATAATGACAAGTTCAGTTACAAGTCTCTTAAGATATTTGTAATAAAATTTGTTGACCAGTCGTTGAAATATTTATTGGGGGCAAAATGAGGAGGATTGGCTGTTTTGGCTCAATTAGAATAAAACTTATGAATGGGTGATCAAAATTTGGAATTCTTCTTTATAATTTGTAAAAGGCTAAATGACTTGAAATTGAACTCTAACGATGGGATGAAAACAGATACACTATTGATCCTCAGTGAGGAAAAAAATAAATAATTGTTTTTATCATGGCATGATTAAATTCAATGATAAAAAATGACAATACGAAAAGAAAGAAAGAAAGAAAGAAAGAAAGAAAGAAAGAAAGAAAGAAAGAAAAGAGGCAGACACACTCAATCACACGCACCATTCCTCCACACACTCCTCGTTCTTTCTTCCTTTTGCCCTCAGGTGAGCTGTAATTGGCAGCCTCACTGCGCATGTCCACAATTGGGAACGCATCAAAGCCATTGATTTGTCGTCAGGAATCCTCTCCTCGGCATCAGAAAGCCCAGAGGACAGGATGTCCAGCCTGTGAGCTGCTGACATCGATCCATTGGCATGGTCAGACGCCGGTCAGTGGTCCTCAATCGAGTTTCCTAAACATCAAACAACTCAAACAACAGTTTCTTTACCTGCCTATTCATGATCACAGCTGCCATATTCAGGGAGATTAACTTCCACTTGTTGTTCAGAAAGTCAGACTGGGTATCTAGTATAAAATGAGTCCACCACAAGGTTGAATAATACTTTTTTTTATCATAAAGAACGTTTTCAGGTTTTGATGTTTCAATAGGAAGCTCATGTATGGCTTTTAGAACAATTCTCAGGGAGCTTATTGATGAGATCTTTGCTCCTGCCAGACAGCTAAAGTGTCCTCCCACATTAGTCCGCCTTTTTACCTGTTTGACCTTCTGAAAATACGTCTGGAGTGGGAAAAGATTCATCTTTTCCTTTTTAAAAAAAAGCTTTTTTTAAAATCATCAGATTAATGACGAAATGTTAAAACCTAATTTGTAACTATTGGACAGTATAGAGGATAAACATCAACCAGGGGGGTTTTTTCACAACTTGGCAACCCCGTTTATGGCTTACTGCTGATGTGTAACTGAGCCAGAGAGCATTAGGAGATGATTTATAAACCTCTGAGAAAGTCATTAGTTACAGCTTAAAATTCTTGTGGAGTTATCGGGACATGATGCCGGACGATTCAAACTAAACGAATAAGGCAGCGTTTTTATCAGAAGAATCCGGATAAAACAACCGATATTTCAAATCTGAGCTGCTCTTTCTTCATCTGAACAGGTCTTTCCTGTAACGTGCACTTTATGTACCATCTTTACCAGCAGGTCTGAGTGGAAGCTTTCTTTTATTTCTTATGAAAACACATCCCTTAAAAACGCGATTTTAGTTGCCTGTGAGATGGATGAGAGCATTCTGGAGATTTACCTGTAAAACAAGAGGTCACACGCCCTGTTTCAGGAAAAGAAATACAGATAAAACCAGATTAAAAATCTTATTCTGCCATTTGAATCATCTTAAAGGTGAAAATAAGTCCCCTGGTGGTGGTTAATGCCATGTTTAACCGAAACGATGTCACATCCAGGAGCCATTTAGTCTCCTGTGTAACCGAATAAAGCCCCAAAAAGGACCAGGATGTGTTCCTGTGACAGTATCAGGGGAAGAAAGTGTGAAACGTCTCCTGTAGCCTGGAAAATG
Source organism: Menidia menidia (assembly GCA_907169785.1). NCBI lineage: Eukaryota > Metazoa > Chordata > Actinopteri > Atheriniformes > Atherinopsidae > Menidia > Menidia menidia. The sequence goes on from CAJRST010038888.1 coordinate 3,093,866, forward strand.
GCCAGTTCAAACATCGCGCTTTAATCAATTACTGGACGTCCTTTTTAGCTCCCAAAAATATTAACATCTGGTGGGAAATAAACCCTTCCTCAGGCCTTCACCCTCCGTGTGAAAAATCCTTCCTGTCAATGTCCACATGCAAAGAGGAAAAAAAATGGAGAGGGGTGGGGGGGTGCACGTTTCCCTCCAGCGCAGACATGAATTTCTGACTCATTAGCATTTATGCAAATGACTTTCTAATTGCAGGCGTAATGACTCTGGCGTGGGAGATTTTTTTCCCCCTCCGCCATGTTTTTTTGTTTCTTCATGCTTTGCAGGATGCGTTTTTATTTCTCTATTTCTACCAAACAAATGCGGAGCCTCTTTTATTTAAGGCCAGAGGAGCAGGAAACGCAGCCAAATGTAGAACGAGACTTATTTTATTTCCATCTCTTTCGCTCTTTTTTAAATTTTTTATTTTTTTTTCCATGAGGCCGCGTTTTGTCTAAAGCAGAGCCCTCGTTCTGTTGTTTTCCTGCAAAAGGACGCCGGAGGAGAATCCAACTCTGAGGTGAGTGTGGTGGTCTCGGGGATGTCTGTCAGAGCCCGCCGCTCCTCTGAAGCAATGTGTGAACGTGTGCGAGGCACAATGGAAATGCAAAATGGCAGCACATGCAAGGAGGCAGCAGTTTGGGGATGCTCGACTCCTAATGAGAAACAAAGACAATTAAACAACAGAGAGGAAGAAAAAGACTACATCTCTCCCTTGAAAGGAAAACAAGCTCTGTGGAGGCAAGCAAATGTTTTGCCTCTGAAAAAGATTTCATTCAAGGTCTGTAGTTTGAAAGCAAAGAGTTTTATTTTAGAACGATTTAAATCAACTTAATTAAAAACACACACACACACACACACACACAAACACAGACACACACACACACACACAGAGACACGAATTGGTCTTTTTCAATTCAAGACTGTGAACGTTTTCCGTGTGTTTGCCTTTTCTTTTTTACTTCTAAGTGAGGCGGTTTAGGGAGGCGTTGGTGTGTGTGTGTGTGTGTGTGTGTGTGTGTGTCTGTGAGCGGGTGCAGGGGTGTGCAGGGGTGGTGTCTGTCTGGTTTTGGCACAAGGAGGCTGTTTGGCCCCCACGGAGCTGCCACAATATGGGAAGATTTTGGAGGACAAAAGACGCGGGGCTTTGGGTTGCCGAGCACGTCCCTGACACTGGGACACTGATGTACTGGGGACGGTGGGATGTTAAACTGGGAGAGGGTGATGTAAAGTGGTGGTGGGAGGCGGGGGGGGTAATGGGTAATGGGGGGGGGACGACACTGCACATGCGGCAAGGTGCAGCTTGGTACAACAGGTAGCAAGACTTGAAATGAAGTCCAATTTACACAAGAAGATACAATCGTGTCTGTGTGTGTGTGTGTGTGTGTGTGTGTGTGTGTGTGTATTTCTAAATAACCCTTCAACAAGTGAATTCTAAAGATGAAAAAGACTCTTTTTATTCGTTGGATTAAAGAAGATGCTAATTTCGACAAGGTGGTCCCTTACTGCTGGAGTCCTTCAACATTGCAATATTTCCAATTCAGTGTTTTGTGCACAGAGGACCATGTAAATGCCAAAGGTTTTAGATTTAATCAGCTCAAACAATTGTGGAGGTTTCACATGCATCCCACACCAGCAGTGGTTTTAGACTCTTTCCAGACAGTCAAAAATGTTATGGGTTCTTGTTTGGCACCATCTGCAAAATTGTGCAAAAAAAAAAAGAAAAGAAGCATTTTTTTTATTTTTATTTTTGATCTATGGAAATATCTAACAACTTGTTAATGCTGAAATGTGTGAGTGAAGGAAGGCTTGGCAGCGTGGTCTCAGAGGGTGGTCGGTTCCGAGCAGAGCCAGCAGCACAGAGAAATGGTTCCCGGTGGGCCGAGTGTTTGCAGCCTCCATCCTGAACTCAGCGGACGTAATCTTTTCATCGACATAACATGGAGGAGGCAAAGATTCCTCTGAGGTTTTATTTCAGCTGAAAGTAACAAATCAGAGCTCAGAACCAGGACATGTTGGAAAATGTAACATTTTTCTCTTAGAAATATGTATACAATCTTAATCATACATGACAAATGGTCATTTTGAATCGTGTAATTCTCGGTGAAACCCCTATACGTCATGCTTCATGAGGCATGTCAATCGAAAACATTTCATTTCTTATGTTTAACAAGCTGCCATTTGCCAGATATCGTGTCTAAGGAATGGCGGTAAACCATAAGGATCGTCTCCTCAGAGAAGGGGTTCGATGTACAAGAATGCAGAAGAGCAGCAGACCAGTGGAGACAACAACAAAAACCTCTTTATCTTCCAAAACCCTTCGACATTTTGTGGTTTTCTGTTTACTGTCTTCCCCACCCCTGTGATTTTTTTTTTTCTCCTTTGCCCTTTCATTAATGGGAGAATTGCACATTCTGGTGGGCAGCTGAACCGGCTGGTTTTTTTAAGCCCGGCGTAGACTGTGTGTGGGCTGTAAACACATCCTGCTGCTGCTTTAAACACACAATCGGAGATCCAAAGGTAAACAAAACAACTATTCATAAAAGGGGGGAGAAAAAAAGAAAAAAAAAAGAGGAAATAAAAGAAGATTCAAGCCTGGCAGACGCGGTCCCGCCAAGCGTCCCGGCGAGTCTTTCTGCACAGGCCGCTCTCCCTCGTTCGTTAAAAAAGGGCCAGAGACAAAAACGCCTTCTTTTAAAAGGAGGCTAAACACATGTGACATACGCTGGCCGATGGACCTTATTTGATATATCCCGAATCCATGCCCTGATGACCACGCTACAGTTCAATCTATATGCAAGAACCTGTTGTTTTTCATTCACACTCACACAATTTGATTCATCCCCACCCAAAAAAAAAAGAAGCTATTTATTAATTCCCTCTTTTTTTTTGGAGGGATCAACACCTTTGTCACCGCGGGCAACAGGGACGGGATTATGACTTTTTGAGGCCTATGTGTGAGAATCCGTCATGTTTCACTGCGAATACGAATCAGCAAGGCCGCTGACTAAAGGTTTAAGGTGACCCAATGAGGTTTTTTTTAGAAAAATGTTATCACAACGCTTGGAGATTTTATCGGAGTTTGGTCAGGACTTATTTGGCTCCATCCATGGGTTCGGGGTTACCGGCTCCCCTCTTTGTTGCTCACGTACAAAGAGTCAAACCTCCTGAATGAGTACCACGGCGTTCATCGTGTGAACAGTAGATTCCTTCAGCTCACATTAACGGGGCACACTGAGTATTTAGCTCCGTAACATTAGCCGCATTTTGATTAGTCCGATGCTTCTGTTATCAATGAACTGATTCGTCTTTTTTTTTTTTTCATCAGGAAAGAGCCGGAGTTTAACAGAATGGCTTTGAAGCTTTTGCTTTTGGATGTGCAGTTCTGATCATATTTGAAAAAATAAGACGTGAAAATATTTAAGAAGTCTAAATACTCCAGTGTTTAACGTCCTGCCGGACAATGGCATAAAAAACCTAATCTTGGATGGAAACAACTCTCCGGATCACTGATCAGTTCATTCCTGCAGTGGTTGGTGTTGGAGATGGGCAGAAACCCCGTCACCAGATTTGACTTTTGGATGGATTAGATTGACCAACAAAAGGCCCATTCAGTACATTTGACAAGCTGCAACATGAAAGTTCGGCCAGCCAGAAAATGCATCACTTATGTTCATGTTTACTTGAGGTACTGTAGAAGAAAATAAATGGATCCAAATTTAGATTTCAAATGCAAATGTGGTGAATCTTGGAAACGTGGAAAAACCTTTACACTGAAGTACTTTGTTTGCTCTTCGTATGAGCAAATTTGGTAAATGATGATAGGTTCTAATCCTGAAAATATCGGTTTAAAAAGTTGTGCATAGCTATACAGTCTTATAAAGGTTCCTCAGCTGCTCACAGCTGGATTTGTAAAACAACTTGTCTATTTGATGCCTTGGTAGTTTTGGTTGGGGCCAAAATGTATCAGAAAATTAGCATTTTTTATGCCAAATTTTGTGTCAAAAGCTTTAATCCTGCATTTGATTTATCTTGCAAACATGGAAATGTTTTCTATACGCCCGAACATGGCCAAAAAGCACAGGCCTTTTCCAGAGTTAACTGCTCAGGAGAGGCGGTGGTGGTGGTGGGGTGGTGGTGGGGGTGGGTTGAGGGGTTGGGGGGGGGGGGGGGGGGGTTGGTTTGCCGCCTTACCCTGCAGGAATGGCCTGATGGGTGCTAATGAACTTGGGATGTGCCAGCACAATGCCGAGCGGCCCCCGGTGCACCTCGGTGCCCGGGTTCCCAGGCAGCCCGTGGAATAGGAGAGAGGGCTGACGAGGGGGAGGAGGAGAGGTGACGGGGATGAAGAGGGGAGGGGGCTGGATGGCGCACAGTCTATTGTGCCCGGTCCTTAGCCTATTAGCCACCACCAACCATTCCGCTTTCCCAAGAGGGGCTGGAGACCTGCCTGCCCGCCCGGACCCCGTAACCAGGCATCGGCGAGGGCGAGGGTAAAGAGGAGGGGAGGAGAGAAACAGTAGCCGTATTTAGAGTCTGATCTCCAGGAAAGCGTCCAAATTTCGGAGAGAATGAAAAGGGGAGCCCGGGACATTGGTGGGCCGCAGAGAGCCCCCCGACAACAAACCGGGGGGCTGACAAAGTTGTCTCTTTGGCAGTCGCGCCTCCTATTGAAGCAGTAATTTATTCAAAGGAGATTTTTATCCCTGCGATCTGATTATTATGATAATCAACTGACCCGGGCCCCCCCTTCTTGGCTCTTGTCTGCGGACCCTGTGCTCGGCGGTGACAGTAAAAGCTGATTTGCACGGTCTTCACCCCCCCCCCTGGTCACATTCCTGGACTCCTCCGTATCAAAGACGCAGACAGGGAGAATAGTGGATGCTCGCACTTGATCCAGGCGCATGAGTGGAGGTCGCGGGCTCCGCCGGGGGCTTTATGTCAAACGAATACTAGTAGCCAGACAAGATTACACGAAACTTTTTATAATCCCACATGGGCCCAAAATGGGTCTGAACACACTTAATAAGGTGCGAAAAACTCCCAAATAGACTAAAATAAAAGGTTATTGCTCCATGTGTGGAGGCTTTAGAGCCAGTTTTAAGTATTTAGCAAATTCATTATGATAATGTTCACCAGATTCCACCCCTTATATGTTTTATAACCCTTGTGAGTTGTGTCTAGACACATAAAACAAGTGAAATAATCCAACCCAAACTAGTGGCAATTTCCAGGATTCTCCTCCAGTGGGTTTAAGCTTCCCAGCATATTCACACATGCTTTCATTTTTTTTTTCTTTTTTTTTTTTTCTTTTAAGAGGGTGGAGACAAAAAAGCAGACCTGCATCGAGTCATAAAAGGGGGAGGGTCTTGGTGCCGCTATATGTTTTTAGAGCAGGCATGTTTTAAGTTCATAACGCATCTGACAAGAGGAGGGGATGGCCGGAGCGGTGCGCGGAGCAGGCGGGAGGGAGGGAGGCGAACGCCACCTCCCAGAGAGAAAAATAATGGGGACGACGATAATAAAACAGGGGGAAAACCCGTCCGAGGGACGCTGAATGGATGGAGCCAGACAGACGTCACTGGCAGCCGCAGCCATGAAGAGCGTGCGGTCCAGCCTCCGGCGAATCAGTCGCTCTCAATCCCCCGAGAGGGTCGCATCTCGCTTTTGGAGAGCGGATGCCGCAGATGCTCCCCAGCCGCTATGTGAGTATGAAATATAGAATCTCTCTTTTTCTCCGGGGTAGAAAAAAAGAGGCTTTTTTTTGCAGGATACGGGCTCCGATGACGGTGGAAAGCCGTTTGCATCCGCGCCGTGCGTCGTCAGTGCGCATACATAACGGAGCAGGATGCATCTGTAGGCTGGATGTGTCAATGGGAGAACATGGGCGCTGCTTTGAGCAGCAGGTCGTTTGATTCTAAACGAAATATTTCATCTTTTTTTTTTTACCGTCCCACCCAGATATTCTGACGAGCGTTAAAGTAGAGAGAATAGATAACGAGACCCGCGATGAAGTGTGGGAATGGGAATACACTGCCCTGCACACGTTTTGCTCCCACGTCTGATCCCTCTATTTTCATTCTGCATGTAATTTTTCTACAGATAGTTAGTGATAGAGTGATTCATTTCCTCGGGGTGAATGGAGTCTGGCGCAATGCATGAGAAGTGAGCGCGTAGAAAACACATTTGTCCTGTTTGGCCGAGTGGTGAAATGTTCCGATTGAGATAAACTTCTAATTGGACCTGTTCTGAACCCTGTTTTAAAGGAAAACTCCTTTCGTTTTTAGTCTCGATGGCGCATTGGGTCGAAGCTTCATGTGCTCATCCAAAAGGCCAAAACGGACTTCAATTTTTACGCCTCCATTCACTACATACCAGATATGCGTGTAGCACACAAAAACTGTCAATACTTACGCGATCCGGGTCCTGTGTGGGGGGGGAGGAAGAAAGCCTTATGGGTCTTTACTTTCATATTAAACCCTTCCAGGACTATGCGACCACGAGGCTCAGATATGTGGATTATCACCAGACAGAGCTGCAGTGCATGCGTAATTAGACAAAGTGGTGGCGTTCACCTCAATAGTTGGCGGATAAAGGGATCACAAGGCCAAATATCCAGTGCGCACGTGTGCGCCGAGCACAGGCCTGTGCCGAAAACACGTGTGCGCGCAACCGAGCTCACCAGGGCAGAAAACTGAAGTCTAGGAGGTTCGAGGGGGAGGGGGGGGTTAATATAGAAAATTAAGAGAAAATTTGGGTGGGGAACGGATTATGAAACACTTCACATGATGAACAAGAGAGTATTTATTTGCATCCACGGACGCGCTAATGAATAAAAATGACTTTCAGCCTCAAATTTAAGGAATTTGTTCAAAATTCAGATTACACTCGCTATATTTAAAATTGTGTTTTCATTTTAGATATTAATATGGCGATATGTTTTGGAGAATCACTGGCTGGATAAGTTGCACCTCACAGGGAATGGATCGGTGTGACACAGCAGTGTGTATCAGAGAACAGATTGTCACACACATTGTGCATTAACAATTATGTGATCGCTGTGTGAAAACTCCCAGTTCTTCTCAGTTTTTAAAGCATGTTTTTGCACTGTTAAAGGAAAATATCGTGGGCTAAATGTCTTCTATTTTTATTACGAAGCTCACAAGACAAATTTGGGCAATTTGGCTTTGTTATCTATTTTCAAATAATAAAAAAAGAAATAATCCAAGGGGCCTCACAGCACGTGGTTTACTGTAGGTAATATGTCCCATCACTCATGGGCTTCCGTTATCTGGCTGAAAATGTGTGGAAAATTGAAGGAGTGTAGACTTCAAACCTGAAGAGATACACTGTTAAATTACATTTATTTATTTATTTATTTATAAAATTTTGGGTTAGGATGCGAAACTAATAATTCTGGTGATGGTATAACAAATATTGCAGTTAGGAAAAAAGCTAATCGGCTTTCTACCAGTAAAAAAAAAAGCTGAAGTGAAACTTAAAGTTTTAAATCAGGCCAAAGAAGGCCAAAGATTGTGTAACTGCAAAAAACAAGAAACAAAGAAGAAAACACCGTTTTTCTCTTTGCAAACAAACAAGCAACTGTATCATTTCGCAGAACTGTCATTTTGTCGTTAATGAACTACACACCCTCTCACACTGTGACTGCAAATCTCATAAGACAAATGCAAAGTGTTTTTCTCAAACACGTCTCAGATCACAGTCCATTTTGGTCATGTCTGCATTCAAATTTAATTTGAGATTTAATATGTATGCATATGTTATTTTCATTGAACTTAAGTGTGTATGTGTGTGTGTGTGTGAGAGAGAGAGAGACAGAGAGAGAGAGAGAGAGAGAGAGAGAGAGAGTCTGTGTATAAATGTCCAACCTTTGTTGCCCTCAAATTGAGCATTTTTCAGCGCCAATAAAAAGCTGAACATGCATTCAAATTTTAACACGTCGTTTAAATCAGATCACAAGGATCCATAGTAGATATCCATCATTTCTCGCCAATCAGTTCTGTACCGTTTCTTTTTTGTTGACGTCATGCGCATTTCGGGCAAACGCGCGGCCTGATTTGGATTGTTTAGATGGCGGATTGTGGACGTTGAGATCAGGTGGGTCAAAGAACTGTTTGCTGTTTCTGAACTTTTTTTTATTTCACACAGTAATGAATAATGTAAGCATCACGACTTTAGGGAAAAATATTTAACACGTTTAATATCAATTAAAAATAAGAATACGTTTATGAATAATAATAATGATGAAACAAAGGCAATCTCAATCTGTATTTTGTATGTATATATATATATATATATATATATATATATATATATATATATATACACACATATATATATATATATATATATATATATAATATATATGTGTGTGTGTTTATATATATTTATAAAATATTTATATATATATATATATATATACACACATTATGATATAGATTAATTGAAGTTCCTAAAATAAAAAATACACATTAAACATTTTATTTAAAATCAAATTAAAAATTAAAAATATCCTTAATTTTTTCTCAACTCAACTCTAAGCTATTCATGATGTGAACATGGTCGTATTTAGCAGCAGTGACTGTGTGTGACTCCAAGTGCTGCATGTAGAACGCACGCTTAATCATCTATAATTGTGTGTAGTTTAATAATGTCCGTAATTATGTGCCAAACACGTGAAAGTACTCACACAGTGCATGGCATTTGTGCGAGTGTATGTGCGTGTATGTGCGTGTGTGTGTGTGTGATCCAGTCTATAAGGGTCTCGAGGTATGAGCTTGCGTTTAACAAGGCCTCGCTCTGTCCTTGTGGACGAAACAAAGCACTTCGAGGGAGATGGAAGTTGTGGTGACAGCTCTCTGAATGTGGGCCGAACACCTTTGTTAATAAAAACCCACAGTCAGACAGTAGCAGAAGAAAGCCAGCTGTTTCCTGTAACCTGTAAGGAGAACAAAACCGGGGAGATGTGCTATTTACTAATGGGATGCGAGCGTCTGCTGATGTCCGCGTGGTGCCATTGAAGTCCTGAATGTTCAGGTCTGCGTGGTGGTGGGTGAGAACGGTCTGTGCCTCGCCCTCCTCTGTCCCAGTATCACTCCATCTCTCTGTTCCTGCCTCCAGTCGGTAGGGCTTTTGCTTGGCGCTGGCGTTTGTGGGGGAGGAGCCTGCTACAACAGGGATCTGGGCACACAGAGCAGCTTTAATTAGATGGGGCCTCGTGCCATGTGCCACCATGAGATGTGTGAGAGGGAGAGTCAGTCTGTGTGCTTTGTCTGCGTCCACACATGTTCCTGTGTGTGTGTGTGCTCAACTTTCTTTTTTTTCCACATGTTTTTTGGATGTAATTACAGAGAATATTGAGCGCATCTCTCTTAATTTTTACGCAAGATATTTTTCCCCTTTGCATGTTTGCATGTTTTCATGTGCATCTTAAAATCCTAAAATCTTCACTTCAGCGCTGGCAGGCTGCTTTGGCATCAGATAATGTAAATGAAGACAAACCAGTTTCTTTTGTAGTCAAACAGCCAGGATCTTCTTTTAATTTAAAAATGCATTTGGGTCATGGCAGGGGGCGGCGTTTGAAGCCATCACCCTCCCATGGAGCCTGTCAGCGGGTAAAGCGGGCTCACTGTAGGGATGGGCGCCAAGCCGAAGAAGGGAAGGTTGGCACCATAACTGGTTTGGACTGGTTTGACAACTTGTGCACTTTTTTTTCTCATTTAAATAGGCCTATCTCGCTAATTGACGCAAACACTTTCCCGATTTACAGGCTCTACTCATCAGCCAATCAAAGCTTGTATTAGGAAAAGGGATGTTTCCGATTGGTCGAGATGGTTTTAGGCGGGACGAAAAGGAACTTAGTGACATCAGTAAATGAAGGATCAGGATATTTATGGATCACTGAAGGTTGAGTGAAGATAAAAGGGCCTAAACTGGAAGAGTTAGTTTGTTTTAAAGCATTAGCTATTATTTGATTTTTATTTGGGATATAAAATCTGTATCTATACCAGCTTAATTAAGATCGCAATACCATCAAAATTAGAAATGTATAATTGATGAGTGTTTTTCTTTATTAATAATCCTCTCCTCTGCTTATAGGTCAGCACTTGGCCCAAGTTTCTTTGTCTACTGCTTGAGAGGATGGGTAGCCTTAGGGGTTGATTGTTATCTTTGGTTATCTAGCTGTATGAGTGATGTACATTCTTCATAAAGCTAGATAACCGAAAGTAACAAGAATCCCATTACACTCCTGGAAAGGCATCAAGACCCTAAATGCATCTTTGTCCACAAAAAAAAAAAGAAAAGAAAAAAAAAGAACAAAGGCTGTCGGAAAAATTGTGAGAGAAGAAAATGGACAAGCGTCGAAAGGAGATAGGATCATAAAAAGACAAAAAGGTAAGATATCCAATTGGTCTGCATACAGTCTGTAACTGAAACTGAACACATGACTCGACCCCTCTTTAATGTGATGCTATTTTCTTTTCTGTTCAATTAACATCCAGAAATGTGACACAGTTATTAGGTGTATATAAAAAAAAATGGAACATTGCAGCTCTCTACAGTTAGTGGTGGAGATCCATAAAAGTAAGGTTGGTGCAACAGGATCACTTTTAATCTAATAAGCCTCATGATCCTGGTGTGTGGGGCTGCATGTACAGGCTTAGTCTTAGTGTCACATGGCTGGGAGAAAAAGGCCCATAGTGGTTCACCAAAGTCAGCGGACTCTAACAATTCTAAACAACTCTCTGTTGGCTAATCAGTTTTGTTGGCCAGTGTGGTCATTTGTTTATTTGGCTTAAGAAAAGAACAGTCCTTCTTACATCTTTGGCAGCGACAGAACAAACAACGTATTAAACGTGTGGGCCTTAATATAAAGAGAGCTGCATACAGTGCTATGAATTATACATATGTTTTAACAGAAATGCGATTGTTCGAGTTAAGAAAGCTCCCTCTGAGTTAATCTGACATCCCAACTTCCCGCTGGTACCTAAGAGAAGAGTAGAAGAATTTGTTTGAGGCCAGTTTTGTTAAGTTAGCTATTGATTTTTTTTCCCTCCTTCCCATCTACTCCTTTTACTCGTTTGCATGAAAAGATGTTTGATTTGGGGTCCTGGCTGATGTTTGATTTGACGTGACAGTTGGCTTGGTTTTGAATGGGCCGTGGCAAGGACACCATTGCATGAGGTGCTGCCATGTGGAAAGGCCTGATGGGATCTCGCTGAATGGTGATGTGTTTGCATGCAAGGCTCAGAGGGGGAGTGGTCCGAGCAATCAAGCAGAAAGTACCCCCAGTGACGAGATCCACGAGAGAGGGAAGGAGAACAATCCGAGCTTTTAGGTTCTTTGCTGAGGCTCATGGCGAGGAGTAATTGGTCAATCAGATCTTCATCCTCAGGGCCTCTGATGGCTGATTGAAGGTGTGATTTCTGTTCTGCCCATCAAAGCTGGAGGGTCACTCCTGCTGAGATAGGCCACTAAAGATTGTTCCCAGAGTCTCAACGCTGTGGTGCTACAAGACCAGAAGTGAACTCCAGTGGAATACAGGCACTGCTTGGTGGTGTGCTGTCTCAACATGGTCCAGCTCGAAGATTTTCTTTGGGTTTGGGTCTATTCGGCTGCAATTTTTTTAACAGTTGCACATGGCTGAAGGGGGGAGTTCCTAAAAGTTGTGTGGCAGTCCTACAATGTCAGTCTCCTGGATGTCTCCTGCAGTTGTGGCTGACTTCCTGCTGCATTGCAGGTGCTGAGTGTGACATTTGAGCTCCGAGCTCAGCTAGTAAGAGAGAGGAACGAGGGCCTTGACAGGAAGTGACAGCCAGAGATGTCACCTTCTTGGATGGGAAAGTTTTACCTGGTTCCCTGTCACTGCTGCTATTATGTCAAATCTGTTTTTCTTTTGCCTTCTTTTCTTTTCAAATCACAATATATATATATATATATTTACACTTTGCTTTTGATCTGACATCAGTAAAGAAAGATGGATGACTTTGTCTGGCCGCATCCAAGTATTTGTACATTTAAAAAAGTGTACATTTCACAATTCATTGAGAATCCGACGGGAACGAGGTGGACACATTTCGAGCATTCTGGAGATCGGTGGTTTCCTTTCAGATACACTGCTGGGGCTGAATGGGAACTGAGGTCTTGAACAGATTGTGTTTAGACCCTAAGCAGTGCCTTGGGAAACGCATGTCATGGTGCAAAGGCTTTGTTCTGGCTCGGTGTGTGGCACAGTTATATCACTATCACTTCACACTGGGGACACCAGAGAAGGGACTGTCTTAGCTTATGCCTGCCTGAAAATGGCACGGAGATGGGGGTGTTTCTAGAAACCACCGTAGGGCCTTTGCTCTCTCTTTTTTTTTTGTGTCCCTTGGCAGTGTCTGAAATAGAAAGACGGCACATGGTGAACAAGGAAAGGCGGGAGGGGGGGAGAGGGGGAGGAGGGTGGTGGGTTTGTCTTAGCTTTCATGCAGTAGCAAAGCAGATTTAGACTAAGTGTCAAATAGAAAAACGGCCATTGTGGTTGGGTTCTGCTCGCCCCCCCACCAGTAGACTTTACAGTCAATAGAGCTAGTCCACTTGTCACTGGGGGACAATGCGTCCCTTTTCCTCCCTTTCAAGCTTGTCTGGTCCGAGCAGCCAGACAGTTTTCTGAATGAAACCCAGTGATTCTTGCCCCCTTTTCTCTGCCTCTCTTTTTCTTCGTGGAACACACCAACAGGGCTCGGGAAAATGGCCTCACTGTTGGGCTAGAAGGCAAAGCCAGACCTTGTTATTTTCCACAACATGGGTAGTCCTTTCAATCCTCCCCCATACTCACACAGAAATGAATGTCTATCTTAGGCAGTTGCAAAGTCAATGGGCCTCATCAGACAAAAGAGATTAAGTTTGGCAACTTGGCAGTAACAGGTGTACTTTGACTGCTCTCAGACCACACGGAGGGTGGCTGCCGCTGTCTGACCCGGTGCTCTGCTCGCCTCCCTGATGAGGCTCTGTCGCGCAGAGATGAAGCTAAAGCTTGGATCGCATTTTCAGATAATAAAAAAATACTTTTCACGCTTTCTGACTGCATAGAAGTCTGCAAAGAAAGTTTGCTTGATAAAGCTGCCCACCAAAGGCCTCACAATTGAGTTGAGCAGAAAATCAAACTCGGTTTTGTCCTTATTTCTCACGATATTTATTCATTTATTTTTACCAAAAGGGATTGTGCAAATATTTTTAGATCTCAAGCAGTCTTCTGGAGCAAGGTAAGGATAAATATTTGTTTAAAATGCCGGCACAGATACGACAAAGAAACGTCACGGGAAACGTGGCACTGCGCAGTTGTGTGAGCTGCTGGTCCACAGTATCAGAAACTGTGATGGTTGAGAGGAAGGACCATCTTTCAAAGAGTGTACGAGGCCTTTTTCCTTCTGTTTATTCAATCCGTAATAAATCAAGTCATTCAGCAACGATACAAACAGAGACACTCTCTGAGCAACGGCAAAACAGTGCATGCATTTGTTTGTTTCACTCCTTAATAAAGCTTTTACCGAGAGCCTCTGTGCTTAGAAAAGCCCATTCTGGTGAAATGACTTGGCAAAGCATCCGATGAAGGGTCTGTTCAGACTGAAGCTGCTCTGACTGCCATTGTCTAGCTCTCTCTCACACACCTACGTGTCCAGCGTAAGCACACAATTTCATTGTTGCGTGAGCTGTTAATATCAGAGGCTTCACAATAGAGCCCATTCGCCATATTTGCATAAGGCACTTTTCCAACAAGGACCCAGAGAGGGCTTGAAAGCTGGCCCACTCCAGTGCCAGTGGCAAAAAAATGTCAAGTGCCAATTAGGAGAGGTTTGCCACCATTCAGCATCACCCCACCCCTGTAGTCCTACCCCTCCCTGCTTACCCACCCCAACTCTCTCACACTCCAAGTCCCCCCTGATTTTACCATCTATTCCAGTTTCAGATGCAGCCTTCCCCTACTGACATCAAAAACAAAAGCGGTCTCCCTCCTCCACTGCCTAATGGCGGAGCCTTTCTGCTCAGCTTAGAGTATTAGCAAAATCAGACAGCATGCTCCCTTCACTGATTAGTCAGCTTTCATTGTTGATTACTTTGAAAAGAAGGGGTTCGGTAACTATGAAACTAAAGCTACGATGTGCAGACTCCACCTGCTTCTACATATGGCACAAAGACACTGGATGAAATTAACTAGAATAGTTTTACATTTTTTAGGTTTGCATGTGCAGATCATTTCAGTAAAAGAAAGGTTGCAGTCAGACGACACAAAAGCTTCAGCTTTGAAAATAATGAAAATGAATGCAGTCCTATTTACGGGATCATCAAATATAAGTTCCCTTAAGTGCTAAGTGTCAACAGAACTGAACCTGTGCTCATGATCTGTCCAATGTTAAAATCGCAGTATTAATTCCACTAATGCTTAACTTTAGCTGCTCGGTGTGTGTTTGCAGGGATTTGGACCATCATCTTCCAATGTGGATATAGTTGTGTGTTTATTCTGAGAAGGCCTTTGATAGAGACTAATAAATAATATAGCTTCCTCCTTTCAAGTCTGAAGTAAAATCAGACAAATGCAATAAGTGGTAGACAAAATGAAAACGGGTATGTTAATGCCCAGTTGGACTACCGTTGTTTTCCGCGGAGGGTTTACTAACTTACAGCCTCCTGCCACTCAAAAGCATTTTTCTCTTGTCCCTTTTTCTCTTTCATTCTTTCATTCAATCTCTGTGTTGAGTTTTTCCCACCCTTGATTCTCAGATGGTTGGATCTGATTTGCATGCATTTGCATAATGAAAGTCATTTGCATGCTCAGGGGCAGACTGTACCATGAGAACAGACATGAAAAGGTGTGTGTGCGTGTGTGTGTGTGTGTGTGTGTCTGCATATGGGTGTGCATGGATTCACATGTACGCACGGCTCGGTTTGTATGCTTCTGTGAGTCACACATGTGCATTTTGATGGTTAAACTACACTCCTAAAATGTCCCTCTAATGCCCTGATTTCTGTGTCCCTGATGTCTGTGTAGGGCACCACACCAGTGAGGGGGAAAGCTGGCAAAAGACTAAAAGACAGAGGGAAAAAGGAGGAGGAGGGATTGCTGTTGATTCTGCCCTCCTCTCTTCTCGCCCCTCAGCTGCATCGCCTCTTCCCTCCTCCTCTTCCTCTCCTCCTCCACTCCATCCTCAGCCTCAGACTGCCCCTTTTTTCCTGTGCAGCGAAATGCAGCCCCGCGCCACCATCTTAGAGCAACGCTGGCACGAAATGGAAGTGGGGAGACCAGTCTGTCCAGGTAAACCGCCACAAAGCTCCGGCCCAGCCCCGCCGCGCTGCGATTCATCCTCCGGCGCCGTCTTGTGTCCTCGCCCTCTCCGAAAGCGCCTTCGGCCATCTATCCAAATTGCCGCGCTCGGCGCTTTTAATCAGCGCCGGCGTGTTTGTTAATTGCAAGATCGTGGAGATGCGCTGACGGGAAGGGGGGGGGTGCAGCGCGAGCACGAGTGGGCGGAGCAAGTTTTTGTATGTGTGTGTTCACATTAAATCACTGTGCTTTCAATGTCTCTCTCAGGAGACTTTCAGTGGGCATCTGTCCTTGAAGCGCCAGGTTTTTTTTTTCTTTCTTTTTCTTCCAGTTGGGATTTTTTCATGCCATCCTCACGTGTGTTCTCTGACATGGCGGCAACTGCCATTTTGGAGACACGACGCAAACCGTACACGTAGACAACAATAGAAGGACACAACCTTTTTCTCCATGCAGTCGAACTGCTCAAGACTGTGAAACACGTTTTAGTCACAGACATAAAGCAACCTCATAGAAAAACCTTTTCAGCACTATGTAATACTGTTATAATTTTGTAGCATACTGTAAAAGAGATGCCAGTTCTGAAAATCGTTTCTCTTCTTCTGAAACTCAGTGATGTCACACAGAAAGAGATGCCAAGGTGATCATATCAGTTGCTATCTATGGATCATATTCATGTGCTTATACAAGGACACTGCAGCAGAACCAGCACAAAACAGCAAAAAGACTCTCAGAGAGTGACACAACAGAGAGGCGATGGTGAAGAACTGAGAGCTTGGCAGTGTCTCGGTGCTGGAAAGCCTATCTTTAAGCAATTGACGAGCGTTGGAGTGCAGTCGGTGCTCAAACAAGTCGAGTATTGTTCTCCCTGAGAGATCTGGCTGTAACGCAGCATTATTTGAACTTGAGAGCTCCTAACTTTGAAAACCGCTTAAAGCAAAACACCAATTAGCATTGGCTGGGCTTGATTAGGTAATTCAGCCAGTAAACAATGGACCACCATTGTCCTAGTTACAGAGACCTTTCTTTGTTTCTGCTGAGGCGTGGAGAGATGGTGCTAACGCTAACCTACAGTAGGGTGCAGGACCACAAGATGAACACACTAACGCAGTGCCCAACAGGTTGAAGTGGAAAAGGAAAAGTAGGCAGAAAAATATAACTTTAAGACAAACGGTTCATTCCAACATGGTTCTTAGAGTTAATAACCAACTTCCTACGCATCAACAGAGTAAACGTGAACTACTACCAGTTCTTAAATGAGGTCATCCCAAGCTTTTCTGCATTTAAATATGTCAAGACGCATCTTTTAAGAAGGGAGCCGTTACTTGGCTTCGCTGATAAGTTTAGCGGTAACTGTGTCAAGCTGAAAGAACACTAATCACTGCTGGGCCTCCGTAAACAGGTGGTAGATTGAGCAAAAAAGGGGCAGGGGCAACTCTCAATTTACTGTGTAAATTATGCAGAGCCCAAAACAATGCAAACAGTAGACAGTGGAGTGGCTGGCGTTGGCTAATGAGATGATGAGAAGCCTGAGAGGGCTGGGAGCCGAACGTGGAGAGGGGATGGGCACCGCCAGCAGCTTGTGTCTGGATCTTTGTATGCGTGTGTGTGTGTGTGTGTGTGCGTGTGTGTGTGAGAGTGAGAGAGAGAGGGTCTAGATGTGCTTTGGCAGGGGTGCAGACACTGTTCCGTCTGCACGGGGCTCCACCATCGGTACCCCTCCTGCCCAGACTGAGTGTGTGTCAGAGGGAGGGGGGGGGGGCTCGCAGGCAGCTGGGGCACCCTGCCCCCAATGCTTCAGCGAGAGCACCAACCTTGGGAAACTCTGTGTCAAGGGTCTCCCCAACACTGGCACATGGGGGCCCCCCAAAAGTCTGGCTTCAAACCACTCCTACCCCCCACCCTAATGTGAGACTGGGGGCCTGGGAAGGACTTCAAGTTCATGGCCAGACCTCCTATTGAGCTGACAGCCTGACTGTTTGCTCAATTCGGCTCCCTATTCACAGCCGTACCGGAGGGGGGCGGGGGGGAGGTGGGGGGGGGGGGTTTAAAAAAAGGGGGGGGGGAGGGGGGGGGGTGATGCTGGATGGGACACCATAGCTCTGTGATAGCTATTCATCCAGTGAGTGGAGACAAGTAAAGACTGAGTGAGAGTGAAAAGGGATGGGGGTCTGAGTTGGGGTGCATAAATAAAAAAGTGAGGAATCTAGGCACCGAGTTTGCTTTGAGGGGTGTGCGCCTCTCTCACACTCTTTTTGGACTCTTAATTACCGGCGCCTTCCACATTTCTCTCCCCCTTCTGTAACGAACCCCCCCCCCCTCTTTCTCATCCTCATCACACAAACACTACTGAACACACACACACACAATATAGTAATGGCAATCATTCTCGTCATCCTCTCAATCCCCCGGTTTTATTAGGTCACATGCTGGGGTTGTAAATTTACCATTAACAAGCTTATTCACTGTAGTCCTCTCAACAAAACAGGGCCGCGGTGCCGATAACTCAAAGCGACACCAATACCCAAAACTGGCCTTTCATGCCACGAACCTCTGCTGTCAACCACTCCCCACCACCCGTCTCCACTGGCTCCTCGGTTGGGCCCAGAGCAGTAGGACTACAAGCCCATGCAAAATGTCAAAGCAAAGTCACATTCGATCATAACTCAGGTGACTGGCACAATGACTGTTGGTTTCTGCTCTTAAAGCCAAGGGGCAGCGTTTGCTCGTTCGTTTTGAACCGGGTGACCTGCTGTAATATTTTAAGTTGCTTGTCTGAGCTGCATGAAAATGTAATACAAAAAAAAAAGAAAAAAATAGAAGGAGGTTTTGGTAGCCCTCTGAAGTCCCAAGTCAGCCAAGCTTAGGGCGCGTCACATGCTTCCTCTTTGTATTAGCAGCTTGTGGCGTACCAGGCTCCCGCTATGGCCTTTCAACTCCGGCCCCAATCCCCTCAGCTGGTGCGTGGACCTGTGCTTACCCCGGCCTGATTCAGGTCACACCGGAAAAAAAAAAGGCTCAATAAGTGATTTTTTGTTGATAAAAGGGTGAAGAAGAAAATCCAGCCTTTGACGCTCGAATACGAATTTTCAATCCATTGTCTCTAATAATTGTTCTGACATTCACACGAATGTGCTTTTACTCAAGAGGGTTGTATCCAAAATGTACTTTCTCTTACACAGATATCCGCTGTCGGTCAGGGGGCTGCGGAATGGACAGATCCCACAACTGGCGAACATCAGGACTCGGCTTTGGCTGTTCCCTGCTACCGGAGCAAACAAAGGAAACAAACAAACCCAAGGGGATGCCTGGCATCGCTGCAGAACACTGCTTGAGTATTATTTGACAAAATAGTCAACCTGGATTGTTTGTGAACATTTTCTTGGTTCCTGCTTTCTGCCCTGGTGAGTAAGCATCATGGTGGACTACGGCTGATGGAAGATCGGATGGACGATCGGCAGCTCTGGGGATGGACATACTGATACAAAAGTCTATAAGAGACTTTTTGCCTCTAAAAGATGTGTCACTGAATTTTATTGTATGTGTGCGACGTTGTGTAGACATGAAATAGCATGTGTCCCAGTTGAGTTTTACGAGTTGTAGCCCATGTATTTGTATTGTGTTTTTTTCTGTGTTTTTGTTGTTGTTTGTAGTTGCTAGGATTCAAAAGACACGTGAATGTGAGACCCACGACAGCAGTGAATAATACTGCACTGCGATTGGACAGCTCCATGTGTCAGCTGACACAATGGTGAAGGTGTGAGCTGTTGTCTTTACACTCTATGCAACTGTTCTGTTTTTGTTTTGTTTTTTGTCTTTGGCAAAGACACTTTTTACCCTTGCTTTTCGTATTTTTTTCTTTTTTTCTTTTGGGCTCAGCCTATTGATAGTCCTTGAGACATCAATGATAAAGTGTTTTAAGGAGCTTATACTCACATCATAAATATGCAAAAATATATTACTGTCAGAATGTGTATGACAGAGAACAGCTCAGTTTCATCAGGATTGAATCTCATATTTTCAGCTATAACAGACTTTGAACTTGTCTTAATAAACGTGGACTCCAACACTTCATATGCCTGATGGCAGGAGTGTTGTTTGATCAGCAGGAAGTAGCTCATGGAGTCCTGTTCCCATAATCCGTGTCCCCCTATTGCAACCTGCTTCCCCAGAAGGCTTTGAGACACAGCAGTTTGCTTCATAACATTCATCTGCTTCATTGTAATGGCACATCTTTTGGTGAGACATTACAAATATAGCAGCTTCAAACACTGCCTTAATTTCCTGTTCTTGACATTAACACACACACACACACACATACACACACATACACACGTATTCACACATTCAAACTGCAATAAGGCAAGTACTATCACAGCCTAATTCATTCTATATTAATTTTCGGGAAGTGGCAAATTTCTTATTATGATTGATAATCTATGCAAATCTTTTAAATATTACTTTAAACAATCTATGCAGTGCTTTGCAATTGATTCAAGGGAGAATATCTTGGCCTAATTTAGAAAATGTATTCTTTTGATAATCATGCACATCCCAGTGCTCAAGACAATTACTTATCTGCCTGGATAAGCTTGAAATTATGTTTTTAATCTCTTGCAAAGAGACACACACTCTTTTGATATCGGTCCAGAGGCATAAAAAACATGAATTCTGGTTTGAAATAATTAAATTATTTGCACTAAATCTCTTCTTTTTTATTTAATGCAGATCAGGCATATTTTCTGCTTTGTCGTCTGTTTATGAGCTCATTGTTTCATACATGCAACAATGTTTGTGTTATGCAATCTGATCGCTCTGGGTGAGAGCTCACCACATGTGCCTTTTTATGTGAAAGTGTGTTGAAATTGTAATAAAGGTTTACATTGAAAACAATGCAAATGCTGACAGTGTGGATGTTTGTGTCTATTTCTCTTGCATATAAGTGGCCAGAAGGATCTTATCAAGATAACTGGACAGGTTGGGCACTCAGCAGCCACTTGTACAGTTGGAGACACACTTGAGTTGTCATTGAGCTTGCTCACTGTAATACACCGAATTACAGATCTAACAAATTACATAACAACTTTCAAAAAATGTATTATAAAGACCAAACAGAGCAAAACTTTAAAAGTGAACTCAAATTTTGGGTCAGAGCTACAAATAAATCAGCTGTGACTCAGTTCCAGCATTTTGTTACAGCCACACAATCAGAAATCCTCCACCCAAAAGCAAACCCGGGTCAGGGGTTGTATTCTATAGCTTTCAGTATCAACCTATAGGAAAGGTAGCCAACACCTCCATCTTAAAAAACTTGAACTAGATGAATGACGATCTAATATGCACCCACATGCATCCCATCGCGTTAGTGTAAACCAAAGAACGGCAGCACTCGTCCTTGATTGTAATAATCTCTGTGCAGGATTGCTGCCTTGCTGGCCTCTTTGTGTGACGCAAAACACTTCTCCTGGGTGATTTGCTGTCTAGCAACGCATATGGCAAATGTGCCAACGTTGACATATGGGCTCCTCGCAATTCATTAGCATTGTCATGTAAAAAAGAAAAATCAAAAATTGGGGGGAAAAAAGGGGCAAGGCAACTGTAAGAAACATAATAAATGTAGCCCGTACAGGTTGATTTCGTTCATTCATCCCTCACTCGTTTATGAGGCCTGGACAAATTCAGTGAGAGATCTTTTTCAGTGTGGCTGTAACGCAGCCCCCCTCGGGTGTCTGCGCTCACGGTTTGTAGTAGCGGAAGCTTAACAAGGCGCTCCGCTCTTGTTTACAGCTGCGTCGTACACAAACAGCAGCTCCACGCAAATATTACAGTGCCCTTATTAACCAGGGCAGGCGGCAATTACATTATGTCCCCGGCGTTAACATCCAGACGACCAGCGCCGGTCCTCCGTGACAACTCCCCCTCGCCCTTCAGTGTTTGTTGGCTACGTTATGGCCCTCATAATCTGATTCACAGTTTCTGTCACACTGCCAAGAGGCAAGTTTCCACAGCCAAGCACTATAGTTCTTAATGAACTGCTTAACCAATGTTAAGCACGGTGGAGCGAGCGAGCCGGAGTGACGGCGTACAACTGCGATGTCACTCGCAGCCATGTTAGATCACGGCCTACGGTAAAGCCGATCGCGGGAAAAGGTTTCTCAGCGCGCCGACTGGAGGGAAAAACCTCCAGCCGCTATTTTTTTTCTGGGTGCAGTTGGCATCCGACATGACAGACGTGAACGTAAAGAACGTAAGCTGGAAGGCTGGGGTGTGGCTTCTTCTTCACAAAAAAGCACAAAATGGCCGCCGATCAGATCGGAACGTGGGGCCGAGAGGATGGATCTTAAGATGGTGCTGAGTGACACGAAGAAATGGAAAGGTCACACTTTGATGAATGCACTAGCAAAGCCTGGTGGCGCAGGGCATCCGAAGCGGAAAATGACAGGTTTTGGGGCACGTCCAACGACTAGAAACCGGGGTTCTGCTCCTTTCACAAATGGCTCAGAATCATTGATATGCAGGAATGCACCCCCCAGGAGGCAATTATGGGATTTTGGAGGGAAACACGTTTACCAGTGGTTGCTCGGACAGCAGATATGTTTCTCTTTGGATCTGACAAGACAGGGGAAAAAACGGGGGGTTTGACATCTTTCCAAATCTGCCCACCTTTGTGAAATGATTCCATGCATTTGATGTTGGTCATTTTGTTCAATGACCAAAGACAAAATGGTTTGCAGACGCTTTGGCAGATGCCAAATGTTCCATTTGTAGCTGGCAAGTGTGCGTGCCCGCGTTGGGCTCGATTGTCTGTCGTAGAGATTACCGAGCATTTCTGGACACTCTTGCTGAAAAAATAAAAAGAGAATCATTATTGGTTAAGATTCATGAATAGTCATTAAGAGAGAGTAACATGTGAATCAGTCAATCACTTATCACCCTGAACCACAACGGGGGAATGATGTGAAACGTTCCTATACGTATGGTTCATCTCTCTGCATTTAGATATTTATTGACATGTAAAAATTGGACTTGTACTGGTGAACCTATGAAGTAAAATATGGGCTCCAGAGTAATAATAAAAGAACAGACTGATGTTTCCCTCTGTCAGAGGCTAAACTTGCAGTCTAAGACTTCAGAATCCACTTTTTAAGTTGGGTTTTTGGAATTGTAAATCCTTCTCTTTTGCAGTTTTTTCAATTAATGTTCAGATATCAGACTTCCATGCATCACATAGAGATCTTTGGTGTTTCCACCTAATCTAAAACAAGAGAAACAAGAAAATCAAACTAACTGTATTTTCACATCACAGAATTATTGTTCCAATTTCGAGTTTTCATCTCCGGTTAAAAAAAAAAAACTAAGCTCAAAATCTTCCCACACCCTAATGCACTGTCTTGGAGCTCATGCATCCATATAGTGAAGGAGAAATCCTCAGGCAGGCAAGGTTAGCAAAACTTAAAGCTTAGGCCTGATGAGTTAGACATCCAGATCAGCGAGGATAGGTTTTCTTGAGGGCGAGCGAGCTCTGTTGTGGAATGTCAAGTAGTTTGTGTGGGGAGGGTGAATGAAGCGGGAAGTGATTTGACTAATGTTTTTTCTTTCATAGGGCTGCTCCACACCAACTCCCCCTACATCCTCCTAACCGCCAAAAAAACCTCCCCAGAAAACTTTACGGTGATGTCATTCATATGCAAAACAGGCGTGCTTTTTAGGGGCTGAATGTGTGAGCATGTCTGCTCGCTAGTGTGTTCATGTGTTGCTTGAGTGGCTGATTCCATTACTTGAAGGACCATTACACTTGCCTGTCAAAAGCCAAAAGACCTGAGAAAAATTAGCGGATTAAATGCTCCTCTCCTCTTCGTCGTCCTCCCCACCCAAAAGAAGCGTCCGCGCCGCCGTTTGTACAATGGACAAATCTAAAATATAACACATCTTACTGTGAAACAAGCGTCAGTATTTGATCAGGGACAGGTCCCGGATTTTTTATATGAAACTCTTTTAATAAAAACGCAGATATTGGTAAAAGGCCCAATCAGGGCCGAGCTTCTGGGAACACGTAGAGCTGGGATGTAAAAACCCTATAAACAAGGGCAACCAGGGGACATGTCGTTTTACTGTCTTGTAAAATCAGATGACAATGAGACTTTAGGGGATCCAGGGAGTCTTAATGAATGCATATGGGTGAAAGTTTAAATGTTTGGGAAGGGTCACAAGATTCAACATTTTTTTCGAGTTTTCCAGCGAGTTTCCAAATACCATACACAGTGCGATTACAACCAAAAGTCCCCATCCAAGCCAGAATCTTGATAATTTTGCTCATGCTGATGGGAATAAAGCAGAGTTTCTTCTCCTAAAAACAAAAGAATAAATCCAGGATTCCAGAATGTGGGAATGACACCCCCTTGGGTCAGATTAGCATTATGGGAAAACTAAATTCCCCATTGGGGCATTTGACCAGATGGGTGTATCTTAAAAAAAAAAAAAAGCCACTCCAGGGGAAGTGGCTGTGGAACAACAAGAGGAGGACGCAGCACGGCCCCCAGGGAAGATGGAGGAGAAAGTGTTGGAAAAGGAGGAGGTGGTTGTGAAAGAGAGGGAGAGAGAGAGAGAGAGAGAGGGAAAGAGAGAGAGAGAGAGGCGCGAAGAGTTAATGCCGACAGCTAAACAAAAGCCACCACTGCTGCTTGGGGCAGAGGAGCACGGGAAAAGAGCAAAGGTCAAGGAGACACCGGGGGTGGAGGGGTGGAGGGGGTGGGGGGGGGGGGTTAAGGTTAAGGGGACCGTCAGTGTCTGCATTTTAATGGCAGCGCCGCATCCTCAAAGTGCTTATGCTTCCATTAGCAACATCTGCATCCCCTGGATCATCCACACACCAGCACTAAATCTGATGCTGCACACAAGCCCTCCATTATTTGTCAAACCTCACAAACACATAGGAGCAGAAGGGAAACGTAGAGGGGCTCATGGGATGACATTTGAACGCCTCTAGGAGAACGTCGGAGTGAAAGATGTTAATGAAAGATGCTGTCTAACTGTTTAAATTGGGACTGGCTGGATTTTGGAGGACTTTCACAATTTTACACTTCAGACAAGGCATTTTTTTTACATTCATAGTAGAATATTTCTTCTGGAAACTATTCTATGTGTAATGTACAATGTAGCAGGACTTTCAAATGTTTTCTATGTCTATTAAACAACTATTATTTCACTTAATTGTCCTGATGCTGTATAATTGATTGATAACTGATATATAATTGATTATATAAAAGAGTTGAGTCATGGAACACACAAAAACCTTCAAACTATCCTCAAGACAAACAAATTTAGCACATTCTACTGATTGGGGGTTAAAGTAAAATATTGTGTCTGGGAAAATGTAATTTCCAGTCATACTGAATGTAGCTAAAAGAGCTGAAAAAATATGCTGGATATGCAGAACAATAGCATAATGAGATTCTTGAAGTCAATTATTTCAATTATTTCTGCTACTCTCTCATGTCAAATGCTGCATTAGGATGCCAAAGCAATTCAGCATGGAGGAGCCAGACGTTATCTCCGACACGCGTGAAATGTGTAAGGTGCGATCACAGACCGAGTCACGGCTGCTGGCAGGTCGGCGCCGGACCATGAAAACAATAAAGTAATATGGTGCTTTTTTAAACACTGTAGCTCGTGGCATGACATTTCACAACATGATGCTAATTGTGTGTTCTGATTAGGGTTCGAAACTGTAAACTCAGCTTGGCAGGAGGCAGAAATGTATAGGAAAAACACACAACCAACACACTTCAATAGACTTGAATGATCTGTAAAGCGCAAAGTCAATTTTGGATGGGTGATTTAAAGTTGCCGCCTTATAAAATCCAACATCAGCTAAGTTTTAGGTGCCTCCTTACACTTAACCAGGATACGTTTATGGATCTGCTCTGGTGGGAGTGTGTCTTTACGTCTCCTCTGACTAATCTTGACCACAGTGCAAAAGTCCAGCTCTGTTTAATGAACTGGAACACCACACGTTGTCCCTTGTGGTTTGGATCCCTTTGAAAAAAAGCGAACGCTTGTTTTCCTGTGTGACCAGGCAGAGGTCAGGGGTCGTGCAGACCACCACCGTCACCCCGTAAAACACAACATCGCGACCGACCTCATCACGTTTGCACAATGGCAGGTCAATGGGGTGGAAATCTGTTTTTCCTGCATCTTTTTGTTGGACTAGACAAACCAAAACATGTGCACAGGCTGACCTATGACCACATCATTCGCTGGCCACACATCCCAAAATCTGTATGATGTCTCAGGGAGGAGATGGATGTGTACTTAGTTTTCTTCAGATAAAACAATCAGGGACTGTAGAGTGCAAACGTTTTACCTTGTATAATTAAGTTTTTCTATTTTAAAATTATGTTGCAGTCTGTATAAGAGTATACTGCACCAGGAGGTTAAAGCAACAAAAAAACAAAACAAAACAAAAAATAAATAAAAACACATTTATGTTACGGAGTAACTTCAGTTTTTACATTTTTCTCACGAAGCAGTCCACTGCATCAGCCACTGAAGAGTCCAGATCTGCTACCATTTCAATAATTTGAGTCATTAGCATTAGTTGATGTTCAAATTTAAACAGGCTCCTGAAGAATACACATTACACTAGTTCAGACAGAAAGTGTTCAGAGAAAGTCTAAGACCTTTATCAGAGTCATCTGTGTTTTTGAAAAAAAACCCTCATGCCATTTAATCAATTAGAAATCTTGCAAAGAATTGAATCTCATTTTGTTTAAGATCCTCAGAGTGCTTTGGAACAGTTCACAGTTGATCCAAAGTGCAGCAGGTGCCCATCCATTTGTGGCATGTGTGATTGCGTGTTTTATACTTAGGATTAAAAATTGTTGACGGATGACGTTTGAACCAAGTGTTTCAAATTAGGAAGACTTCAGACACCCCCACCCCAGGAACTTCACCCAGGGAAATATACAAGTTCATCTCATTTACAGTTGAGGCACTTCAGTTTGCTTAAATAGACAGGATTCTTCTTCCAAAAACCAAAAAAGTTAATTTACAGAAAAGTCAAAATAAGAGAACCTCCCCATGACAAATTCCAAACTGAGACTGGGTGCAGATGCGTACCAGTATTGAGGCTTGCAGTTCACTTCACGTGCTTAGCACCTGCACGTATACAGAATGATACAAATACACAACTAAAAATGGAGGGCTAACACCGCACACAAGAAACAGAGGACAATCCCACAAGTGGAGGCCAGCAACCAGCATCGAAAGAAAACGAGAGACATAAAAGATAAGCATCTCAGTAGTTTTGAGAAAGCAAAATAGCACAATATCATTTACACATCTAAAAACAAGTTACTCAGAAATATAAAATCTCTCCAACATGCACACATTAAGGTAGCTCAGAACTCCCACATGCACACAAATCACTATTTATGAGTCACAACAGCAGGCTGCACAATCCTGCCTCAAAACAACCAATCTACATTCAAGACAGGGGAACCAAATCAAAAGCAAAAAGCATGAAGACAAAAAAAAAAACAGAATTAAAGAAAAGGCAGCAGAGTTTTTGCTCTGGGATTAAGGCTGCAGGTGTAGGCCGCTGTGGCTCCAAAGTTAGCTGTTGTAGAGGGCTGCACAAAAAAAACCCAATCTAAGATTACCCATTACCCACACACAAACACTTGTTAGCTGGCATAAACGACTAAAAGGAAGTGTCAGAATTTTCACACCACCCTTACCTGTAAGACGATGTTTCTAAAAACAGAGATAAACAGAGATTCTGAGCTCATCCCGCTAACCCTCACCTAAGAACACAATGCACACTGATTACTGCTGGTACAGTACGAAAAAGCACCAATAAAACAAATACACGGACGCACAAAAAGTGATTCACAAATACTCACTGAAAGAAGAAATACTAAGAAAAATGCTTTTTTTTGGCCACAAGGAAAAGCAGAACTGTTGGAGCAACAAACTTTACCTGCAGCGGCCCAAGGACAGGCAACCAGGAAATGGGCAGAGAGCTGAGGGGACACAATTTGCTGCAGCACCCGGCCAGGTTTTGTGGCAGGCTGGTGAGTCCCATGCAACTAAAGGAGACTAGTTAATGAATTATTAAAGCGTGGCTGGAATAAAACATTTCTCATGCAACACATAGGTTAATTATCATTTTATGCAGCCTGTCTCTGAAATGCCACCACCAGATCTCAATGTGTGTGTTTTTTTGACACAGTCTATTTCTACCACAGTCTACCACAAATCCTAATTTTGGCCCTTTCACTGTTTCAAGGCTAAATGTGCCAACTTTCAAAGCCTTTGTCACATGTTCTCATAAACAGCGTGCTTTGTAAAAGCTCGAGAGGTAATGAAAATGCATTTATCCCAGTTGTTAAGCTACATAGAGTATTGAAATCAAACAATAAATAGTTACTGGATGCAGGGGATAGTTAATACACACTTTAGAATCGAATCTTTTGTTATCTACTGTCTCAGCCTGTTAATGATGTCATCCTCCACCTCCCCGTTTCATGACGGGTCAACAGGGATGCGCACAAAAATAAACGTTGCGGCATCACCTTCACACACACACACACACACACACACACACACGCAAACACACACAATAACATGGTGGCAGTTGCTTGTCACACTGGTGCCATGCTCCACCTCTCCTCACAGCTTTCATGCTAGCTCATGGTTGCCTTGGCAACTGGTTGTGTGCGCGTATGTGTGAATGTTGGCACTGTGTAGAGAACATGAAGAGAGTGGGAGAGCAGCTAATGCACATAGACATGTAAAATCACACACAAAATGTGTGCAGGAAACACACACGCAAATTAATTTATGGAGATGTGAGAAGTGCAGGATTAGCTGTATGCCTGGTGTTACTCCACATTCATTTTAGCATCCTGATACCGAAACATACCACAATACCACATCATCAAGCCAAGACATGTTGGATCAGTCTCTCTCCAAATAAAAGCTTTTTCCTCAAGAATTCATTAGAGCCAAAAAACATCAAATAATTAAAAAGGCACATACGGCAACGAGAAATTACTGAATGACAGGAAAAACTCAATCAGTGGTGACTTAAAGGTGATAATGAAGTATAATAGATTGCGCCTCTCTGTTAAGTGGCTTCTGTAATTTATGGTGACTGAGTTTGTTTTGTAAAATAGGCATACAAACAATAAATGTATGGAAGACGTTCTTCATGTTTTGTGTGTAACCTTGTTGAAACCACAAAGGGTGACAATTCCCCGATGGACAAAAAGTCTCAAATAAATGGCTGAAGAATAAAAAATTAGAAAACATTTGCATTATTTTTTTCTTGAGCCATCTTTGTCTGCCAACATAAATTGTGTCCTAAGTGATGACATTTGCAGATAACAATTTATGCACCATTAACAAACTATGGTACAATGCAGCCAAAAATTAAATTTAATCTATGTTAAATACTTTATTTAAAGCCTGTACTCGATATCGACTTTTGTATGCAGGCACATTTTCAACCAAGAAATTATTTACCACCATGGTATCAGTGCCTCAGTTTCTTTTTCCACAGACACCAGCAGTTCAGGTGCCAGCACTGCTAAATGCTGTTCATCCTGTTCACTTGCTGGCCCTGGTGTGAACCATGCCTCCAATTAGAGTTAGAAAAAAAAAGCAGCAGTGCTTTGCATCCACAACAACAAGACATAGAAACATTGACTACATGTTTGGAGATTTTCATTCTCTGTCAAAGAAAAATATTAAATGTTTTTCCGTAAAAAGGAAATGTTAAATATTAGCTCCAAGTTGAAACAGAATGTTGAGTATTTACGGCCAACATGGAACATGATGATACATGCCATCTTCACAGCTTGACATTTTTAGCATTTTGTCACGGTTTGTTTAAGATCGTGGTCTGGTTTTAATACAAAGATATCGCCAAGCATGAGACAAGATTTACATACTTAACGGTTTTCAATTAAACCACCAGCTTCCCCCAAACTCTAACTGAATTCCATACCATAGCCCCCAGACAGGATTAAGAAAGGCAAGGCTTTGTCTGTGGTGTCAAGGTTCTGCATGTCTCAGTACATATATAATTCCAAGGTTAAATCAGTTAGTTAGATATACACAAGAATAATGTATATTCAATGAAAAATGACAGAAATGCATCCACAGAAAGTGCAAAATTTAGAATACTTCATACCAACCATCAGTGATGATTATGACTAGATTTTAAACTCTAAATTGATTTTCAAATAAAATCATTTGCCAGGTCTTTTTTGGAGCAGCATTGGGTCGCAGTGGGGGCCAGGGGGGGCTCTTAAGTGTAACGCCGTTTGTGGGAGTGACAGCCAATTTATTTGATCCTATAAGGTTAGCTGTTGTACACCTTAATCCACATGCATTCCTCCTCCCTCTTTCATTCAGAGGCTCTGATTGGATTACACCACAGCTCAGCCCAAACGTGTGTGTGTCTGTGTGTGTGAGACGCGATTCGGAAAGAGAGACAGCACGAAGGGCATATGGAAACACAAAGGGAGGCCGCTTACTGAATGATGTGCAAGTGAGCTGGATTCTGGTCCTCTGGTGCACCCCAGTTAGTGTTTTAAACTCAGTCTTGTGTGTGAATTAATCCAGAATTTCTGCCCTCTAAATGTAAAACCCCTTTAAAACCCTTTAAACACGGTCAAACAGTTTTTTGCCCATTGGTGCTGATTAAATTAGAATTTAGGTGAAAACCAAACGAAAACTAAATTGTTTTTTGGTAATAAA
Source organism: Menidia menidia (assembly GCA_907169785.1). Classification (NCBI taxonomy): domain Eukaryota; kingdom Metazoa; phylum Chordata; class Actinopteri; order Atheriniformes; family Atherinopsidae; genus Menidia; species Menidia menidia. Next base: position 3,123,990 of record CAJRST010038888.1, read on the forward strand.
TAGTGTTACTGGTGATGTTTCACAATGAAAATCACAAAAGAAAACAAGAAGATGCTTGAAAAGGAAGCTTTTTATTGGGATTTAACTTTATTTTGTTTGGTGTTGGTGAAGTTATTCATATGCTATCCCTAAAGAAACATGAAGTTCCAGAAAAAAGCAACAGAAGTACTAGCTGACATTGGGCAAGAGGTGAGGTACATCCTGGACATGTTGCCAGTCCATCGCAGGGCCACACAGAGACAAACAACCATGCATGCACTCACTCATTCCTTCGGGCAGTTTAGAATCTACAATTAAAACAACATTAATGTTTTTTTCTTACGTCAGAAAGCCGGATATACCTGCCAAGAAGCCCAGCATATACATGAAGAACATGCTAACTCACCACCATGTAGCCCTTTACTGAGAAATGCTGAGTGTACTTTAGCTCTTTGGAAGTATTTGGAGTTCCTTTACATAAGGGAAGTCCATGGACAAACAATAAATGAAGACAAATCAAACACGGCCATGGCAGCAATTCCAAGCCACGACTCTGGTCTGTTTTATGGGGGCAAAATCTACATTTCACAACGGTTTCACCTAAAAACTATCAAGATCAAAGTACCCATGCAGGTCGCAGCTGGCACAGGAAATCCTGAGACCCGAGCTGCTGCAAATCAAACCCTCCAGATTAGACCTGGAAAAGTAAGGAAAGGAAGTTGGAACTCATCACTTGACCTCTATATGTGGATCTGACTATCCACTGGGAAAAGAAGAAGGCAGAGGATATATCATTTTTGATGGCCTCCTTCAGCCATCTGCAGTCTTGTTGAGGACAATGAGTAATCAAGGGTAAGTGTTGGTGATTAGGGAGACACAGAGCAGACATGGCCACCAATGAACCATCTGAAAACAGCTCCCTGCATCAATCTCAGACCCGTAATAACACTGAGCTGGCAAATTCTGAACTGACAGCCCTTTTCTGTTGACTTTTTTCATGAAACGCCATTATGACAAAACTTTTGGGGAATTCTCTGCAGAGTAGAAGCATTTAAAATTGCAGGGGTTGCATTTTAATATGCAAGGCTGAGCATTTCTATGGTACAAAACCCATCGTAAATGTGTTTTTTTCAGTCTGATTATATAGAAATTATACTGTCTTCAGTCAAATTAGTCAGGAGACTCCCAAATATAGAATCATGGCAGTGGTGCATACGAATTGATCCAATTAAAAGGTAATGTTAGATGATATTCATATAGTTTCCCTAACTATTTTTCATGAGCCTTTAGCCTTTTGAAAAGTTTCATGGGGTTTTCCATATGATGACAACAGCACGCACAAAGGCATTCACGATGATGCTGGAACAGAGGACCCCACTGGTGCTGCTGTGATAATACGCCACATATGTTTCTCCTCCAGTTGCACCTCTGTGACATTACGTGTGGAAAAAACCCCACGCATGTGCGCTCAGATATATGCATGTGAAAGGTTCCACAACCTCGTAGGCTCCCTTAATCATGCGCCTTCCTTGGGTCCCTCTCTCTTCATTAAAACTCAGACAAAAAAAGGGGGTGCAGACAGGAGCAGGGTGGCAATGAAAGGCTGCTGAGGCCGAGTCCTCCAGCCTGTCTGGTTGAGAGTGTGGGAGCGTGTGTGACAGTGTATGTGTTTTTTGGAGAGGGGGGGGTGGGGGGTGTATGGGAATTGACTTTGCCGCTAAACAACTCGATCGAGAAGCACCCACCCACTCGTCTTCCTCAGACGCGAGGGCAGGAATGGCAGTGGAGCTCCGAGGGACCCGCCATTATGACCACGGCAATTTGTTGTCTGGGAGGCACAAAGGGGAGGTCGGAGGTCAAATAAGTGCCGTTAGATGGAGCCGCTTTCTCATGGTAATGCCTTCACGAACAAGTCGACATCTTTCCAGCGCTGTTAGCCGGCAAGAATGCGTCTGGCTATCCCGATGATCCGATGATAAACGACACCCTTTGGGAATGTGCGGGATTGCTCGATGTGTCGCTCAAAACCGAGCAGGTGTCAGACAACCGAGTCATGGAGAAACTTCCTTCCATCCATTTTCTGCCGCTTGTCACTGGGGCAACAGTCCTTGCCGCCTTCTTCAGACCTTCCTATCCCCAGCCTCCCCCTCCAGCTCTTCAAGACGGGGGGGTCAGAGTTGTTCCCAAGTCAACTGACACACATAGCTATTCCAGTAGATGCTGAGTCTGCCTCAACCCACTGAACCAGGGGTTATCCTGACTAAAGATGCATGACTTTATTCTGATCACTGAGAGTTTGCATGTTCCTTTTAGTCATTTAGATGAGTATCATCCATTCTAGCGGCTCCAGCATTTCCACAGTGATCCAATTGAGGTGGACCTTGAACATTAATCAGCTTAATTGATGGTGTATCATACATCTGTCTAAGGATCAGGTCTGAGCAACAGTGAGACAGACAGTGACAGCAAGTCCAGGAGAGGAAGCACACGTGCTCTCACATGCTTTCAAACACACTTCTGAGACACTAACAGCCCTCTGAAGCAGGCCAGGAGAAGGCCATGGCCTCCAGTGGTTCTTCCCGAGGGGCCACAGAGACAGAGGCCCCTCCACATGTAGACATGAGGCATTATGTTTGCTGAGCTGCTTGTTTCGCTGTCTGAGTGACAGAGAGAGTCAGGTAAAGGGGAGGACACAGCTCTGGCATCAAGAAATGACATCCTCCATACCAAAAAAATCCCTGGATCTTAGGCCGTGCCAGCTTGGTGACATTCTGACCGAACGGAGACCCAGAGGGACAAACTGTCATGGACACGGGAGGCTTAAAGTTAGAACTCTTTTTAAGTCGTGCTCTCTGAATACTTCTGAAGGCTAAGTGTTCGTACTCGATCAGCCACAGTTCCAGGCTAGATTTCGAGTGGAGACCTGGAAGACTTGATGTACTTGATTGTTCATGTGAAGAGTGCCAGGAATGATATTGTATAGAGCGAAATGAGAGCTAGAGGGTGAAGTTTCAGCAGGGGGCCCTGATGATTTGACTGGCAGTTCAGATTGCACGCATTAGGCCTTCTGGAGAGAGAAAGATAAAATGTGTAGGACAAAAACAGGCACATGACATTGAGGTGAAGCTTCTGCTGCCAAACTGTGCTTAGAGTAGGACTCAAAGTCAAATGTTCATGACTTTTTTAAGTCTAATGATACTCTACAATTACAACCTGACACTCAACTGGAGAAGTGTATTTACTGTTGGAGCTAGTACCCCTTTCAAAGCAAACTTACCCTCCAATAAATGAGCCAGCATCTGTTTTCGGAGTCAAAACGGACAAACCACCCTGGTTGTGAGTCCCCCTGTTGGCTCAGGATCCAAGTGCCAAAAAATGCAGCTGCTATGAAACCTTTCAGAAGAACATTGAAACCCTTTTTGGGATGGGTCTGTCTCTGTATGATCCACAAACATGGTCATCTGTATCAATCAATCATTTATGACCTATTTTGTTTTTATATTGTCAAATAATTTATCATTATTTACAATTTTGAGGAATTCTCTTCTAAATATATCATGTTTTGTTGTAAATGTATCTATTAAGAACTAAGAACATCCTATAAGTATATTTTTTTGTCTGATTAGGGCATTAAATTGATTATAAATCAGTGTTATGAGAGAGTATCACAAAACATTTAATAGCAAGATGTTCTTCTTGGCTTTTTATTCTGTATAACTGCAGTAGAGCATCCGACTCATGTTTGAGTTTTCTGAAATATCCCATACATTTTTTCATTTCTGATAGACTAACACATTACTATTAAGAGTATTAATTTGCATATCCTTTCTGATGACCCCTCAGTGCTCATAATCCTGTAACACTGACGGCTGCACAGATTTAGCCTACATGAAAAAAGCAGGACAAATTGCAGATGCTGTTGTTCTTCTAGCTCATGGATCAGAACTGTGTGAAAGCATGACTACGTTGAAATAAATGCCCACACTAAACAAAATCCCATGTCTTCTGTGCAACTGCACACATAACGACAATTAGTCGTCCAGTTACACAACAGACAGCCTTTCAGGTTTTTATAATGCTTAAACCCATTACCGTTTAGCACACGTACACATAATGGGCAACTGTGGGAATACTAGAATAATTTTCTGTGGTACAAACGGCCAGTTCATTTGTGTACAAGGCAATATAAAACAGTACAAGGTTGTAGTGGTGAAATAAAGTATGTTGCAGACTATGACATGTTTAAAAGATTTTTTTTAAGCATAAGAACAGTTGCCTTCATAATTAATTATTTATTATGAATCTAATATGATGATGATGATTACCAAGTGAGCAGAAATAGTTTTTTTTTTCCGCATCAAAACATCACATTTAATGACTCAAACTGAACCCTGATAGGGAATAATGTTTTAGCGGATTCAGAAGATATATGCCACACGAGTCACTTCAGCCTAATTACCCTTTGAACCGTAAATTAATCCAATAATAACCAGAAACGCACATCCGTTGTGCTGGAAGGCTCTTGAGCAGGACAACCTGCTCCTCAGCTGCGAATGGTTGTTTAACGGTGGGATGGAGGGAAGCGGCTTTTGTTGGTTTTTGTGCTCCGCCCTTCGGTTAAAGGCTGGCTGACCACGGTGCAGGAGAACGAGTAAAGTGTTCAAACTTTGTTTAACACGTTTGTCCAGTTATTAGGAAAGCTCTATCTTTTTTCCTGTTGTGTAGGTCATAAGCAGACGTCGACTTTTCTAGACATTTACACTAGAATAACAGTGACTTTTCAAACTTTGATCTTTCGAAGTCTTAGCAAAGTAAGAGTAGTTTGCAAAGCAAAATATTAATAAGAAATTCATTTGCATCATGAAAAAACTCAGATCAAATCCATGCATATTGCATAAAATTAAGGAGCAGACATTTAAAAGTTAGTAAAAAAAAAAAACGTTCAACATCTATCTAACATATATCTAACATTTTCCAAAAAAATTAATTATGAGCTCTTGTTTCTTCTCAGTTTGGAAAACTCTTTTTTTGTTAAATTCAGAGCTCAAAATAATTTACAAATCAAAACCGTTTGTCTTAAAATCTGTTTTCAGAACTGAATAACATTTAGCTCATAAGGTTTTTCTGCAACCTTTACTCACTTGGTCACGGTTCCGTTAGTGTTTACTGGGGAAGAGCAACCCAACTTCCCGTTTTCATTAAAGAATAAATAAAAAAAACAATAAATTACCTCATACAATTTCCCTGGCTTTATTAAAGAGAAATGCGCATAATGAGGACTTAGACCATGTGGGCAACAGATGAAGGGCCTGTACTGAGTGTCAAAAGGGTCTGATTTAAACCCTCTCTTTGGTCCTATAGGCCACATGTTGTGGAAATTGTGTAGGATGTGTAATTAAATGCTCGCAGGCCTCGTGTGTGTGTGGTTGGCCGGGCAGGGGCTCTCATCCCCGGGCCTCTGTCAGCCTGCTTGCAGGCCCCTGGCTCCGTGCGCGTCTGTGGGGCTTTGGCCTTGTCTGCTGAGGGGTGTCTAATCAGAGAAGACAAGCGGCTGACGGAATGACGACGCCTAATTGGCATGGAGTCGTGGGAACGCGTAAACAAACAGCTGCCATTTTCATTTCGCTTGTTCCCCCCCCCCCCCCCCATCGTGGAATAAAAGCCGCCGCGGAGAAGAAGTGGAACAGCAACCTGGCAGCTGCAGGGAGGCTGAAGGAACGAAAAGCAGAGGAGGAGGAGGAGGAGGAGGAAGAGGAGGAGGAGGAGGCCCGGATTGGAGATTAGCTTCACTTTAATCCGCCCTCCACCACCTCCAGTGATGGGAGGAAAAAACAAAAAAAACACACCGTGCAGATATACCTTCTGAACAACAGAAAAAAAATCTCCTTCACATAAAGGAGAACACATTTTTCCAGATAAGCCCTGCATGTGATTATGCACGTCTTACACAAGCATGGGTGTGCTTTGTGGAGAAAAAAAAATCACCAGTTTTTCTTCAAGAACCTTGGAATGCACAACAGGATGTATAAATGAAAGATCTCATACTTTGGACTATACAATAGTTCTTTAAAAATGCTTACGTGCTCTAAAAGTTATGATTATACCTTCTGTTTCTAATAAGATAGACCCACTGGTATGTTCTAAAGTGTAAAATTAAAGGTAAAATTTAGCTTTAATTTTTATCTAAATGTAGATATTAATTTGTTTCCTGTAATATGTAATTTCATTAAAATGGTCATTTTGATTGTGGTTTTGGATGGTGGACCCTATTGGACTTTCAAGCCAGAGTGTAAATGATCATTTGAAAAATGTAATTAAGTGCACCAAAAAAATAAAAAAGTTTTAAAAAATACCTAAGAATGTATTTGATTTTAGTGTTATTGGGTCAAATGATATCAACAAGTGCAGGATTGTTCTTTGATTTTTTTACAATACCATGAAAAAAATAACACAAACTCTGACATGGGTATCCTTGGCAACATCTAAATCGCACACAAAGTGCTCACAGCACAACACAAAAGAACTACAGTAAATATAAAAAAGTTAACCACAGAGATGAACAACCACACACTCTCACATTTACTGGTGTTTGATCAGCTCTTATATGGCGTATGATTCTACTTTTTAAATATAAAGGAGCAGAAAAAATTGTCATGAATCTCTCCAATAATTAAATCAAGTTTACTTAAATAGAATAAATGTGTATATTGAGTTTAAATGCCTCATTATGTCTATTTTAAGATCGTTATGTGTGTCTTCATGCTTTCCGCATTGACATTTGCTCCACTTGGAAAGAGTTTGTAAATTTTCATGTTGGCTCCTCTTCTTGATGACTGTCTTACTAGCATTTAATTTGGAGCATTTTAATCCCTGCATGAATCCTATCTGAATCCATATAATGCTGCGCAGACATTAAGATTACGACTTGATTAAGAAATGAGAAATTAATTCATTTTTTTGAGGCCCCACGTTGCCTGTGTTCCTATGGAAAAAGAAAAAACACAATCCTGATAGTGTATCGCCTTCACCATTTAAAATCCACTTGTGTAGAGCCTCACAGTAAGTGAAGCAGAGCACACACACACAAAAAAAAACCTGAACAACAGGCTGGATTTTCAGAGAAATTAATTTCAGAGAAACAGTGAGCTGTTTTTTTGTATTTATTTGTATTCGTTTCTCCTGGAGGCTGGCCTGAGGGGTGGCTCCAAGCTGGCACACCTGCAGACAACCGGACTCACTACAAAACGCTCCTTGGGATCTGACTATCCTGCCAGATAGTTCTGCCTGTTTGTTCCGAGCCACTGAATCTATGAAAGATTCCCTTTGTCTTCCTGTGCTGCTTTTTTTTCCTCCCATCGACGCCGTCCCCAGACACCTGCAGCCTGTGGAGGTCTTCTTTAGTTGCCTTTGATTGATTTATTTCAGACTTTACCCAAGAAGAAACTTACGTTTTGATCACTGCTGAAATAAACCTGGGACGTGAACTGTAATCTCCCCTTGTAGTTTTCTGCTTGTGGCTCCAGCCTCCCGAGACCCTAAACGCAGAATCAGGTGGAATGGTTATCTTTGATTATACCTAGAAATTAGCCTACTAAGAGGAAACTATTTAAACATGTCAAAACTAGTTTAAATGCACCTGGGAATATGCACCCTTAACACTTGATTCTGGTATCTTAAGCACATTTGAGTGCTCCTGTCAATATGAATCATTCCTATACTCATTTACCCCCCTGCCTCACACACACACACACACACACACACACACACACACCTGCACAAAACAAAAAATGCTTTTTTTTTACTGCCTCATGTAACACCATACCCAGATGAGATGAAAATATCGATCAGGGGCGGATCTTGAGCAATGACTTGGTAAAAAGAGAAGTTCAAGAGAATTCCTGTGATGTTAGAAATAAAACAAGATTACAGTGGTCAGTCAGCTGCCACATGATTTGATAATTGGCTGAAAGTTGCTTTGTCTGCGAGTTCCAATAGGCGTTAGTGAAGCTGTTAATTAAATAATGTAAATTGCATTCGTGGACAAGACTTCCTCTTTTTTTAATTGTTCATATTGATGTAACCAAACAACAAAGAAGTTTTAATGAATATTACAGAGAGCATTTTATGACATATTATTAACTGTTGTACAAGTGATGTGTAAGAATGGGACGTTTGTTCAGATGGTTGGGAAGTTTTTGAGGTGTGAGTGGGTTTTTCTATTAGAAATCTGCTCTTCTTTTGCTGCTCACACTGCTTTTCAAAGGGATTATGATAAAGCACCAACTTAATGTAAGCAAGTGTTTCACATTGTGAACCTCATGTTCCAAATAGGCTTTTTGTAGTTTAGCGTAGATAGAAAAAAAAACTCCTATAATGTGTCAGCTCTGCTAACATGGAGGAAATAAAGCACAAATTCACTTGCATTTTTGTGCCACAAATCACTAATTACCTTGAAGCTGGATTCTTTTTATGGTGCGTTGATCACCTTTAAAACCATTTATAGATTTCAATGAAGTGAATGGACCCCTTCTGGATGACAGTAAAGGGTCTGGATGAGGCACTGAACTCCTCTCTGCTGGAAAAATGTAGGGGCTTGAGACACCCTTGACATGTTTCCCTGAACAAAAGGGAATATTTTGCTTTTATTTTTGTGTCACAGAGAGGCATAACTGAAGGCAGCATCAGAAAAGCGGACAAATGGCATGATTTGGAGAGCAGTCCCACAGCTTCTGCTGGTAAGGAGACTTGGTGGCACTGGGGGCACAACAGGAGAAGAAAAGCAATACCCCCACAATTGGACCAACCAAGCATATCACTTGCATTCACTTTACATTTGCCACTTCCTTCAAGACTTTCCTTTCTTTGATTTTCTTTTCGGAACTGCCGCACTTCTCTCGTGCTAATAATAGACTTGTCCATCAACTGTTCCCACCCTTGGAGTTAATTGGCGCTGTGTAAAGGGAGCCTGTGTTGCTCTGAAGTCGGGCCGTCATTAGATCAGTGGATGCTGACCGTCCCCAGCTCGCGTACGTCCCTCTGATCTGCACACACACTCCCCAACTCTTTTTTTATTGGCCCACCTGCTCTCGCAGCACGCCCCCTCCCCTGCAGAGCTGACCCTCCTCTTCGTTATCCTATGGCGTCGTCTGAGAGGGTCTTGAGAAGGCCGACCCACCTCCTTTCATGTCTCCATTTCAGATGCAGCTGTGATCTTACCCCAACTACATAGTTCTTGAGCTAACTCCCAAAATGACTTGAGGGAGAGCCCCTAGTTCTGAAATGCATTGTAACACTCGGCATGCTATTTTCCTGAATTGTGGTTTCAGCTCCTGTCATCTAAATCCATGCTGAGTTTTTTATATTTACAATAACCCTTTTTTTCTGAATTGACACACCTGCCAATCGAATGATGCTCTGAAATAGTATGTAAAGCAAAGGTTGAAGGACAATGAAAAACAAACAAACAAAGATTTGTCCAGCGTTAAGATACAACCTAATTCAATAGAAACTTTTGGCTTGGTTTTTAATTCATCTGTAAGACTGACTGATGGATTGATCTGTCTAATCCAAGTACCACTTATGCTGAATATATTTGGGCATATATGATGATTCATTTGGTGCTGAAAATACTCATGAAAGTACCCTTGCATCTTAAGTCTAAGTAATCATTGATTTGAACTGTTTGATCATATCTAAAAGATAATTTAGAAATGATCCTTTTAAAATGGAAACATGTAAAAAAACATCTATCAATTCAACTGGCTTTTTAAACTGCTTCTTATTTGTTCTTTTTAAATGACATCACATGTAATATATTTCCTGTGTCATTATTTTCTCCATGCTGATATTTGGAAATATAAAAAGATCCATGAACATTTTGACACACACAGTACAGAAAAAAAATGAATTGATCATTATTTAATTGACTTGATAGAGATTTTAGATGTACTATAAGCAAAGGCTTTTTGTCTTTCCAGAGAAAGCTGCTTCATACATTTGCTTAGGATGAATTGGTTAACTATCCCTCACATATCAGGACACATTTAAAACACTAATGGACATTTCTGTATATCATAATCACTTTTGCTCAAT
>CAJRST010038888.1:3139060-3203302 GCA_907169785.1 Menidia menidia
TCCCACCAAACCCCAAAGATGCCTGATTTCCTGATTGTCTTTAGTTTTTTAGCAGTTTTAAGGTGGAGCAAAACAAAGAAATTGGAGGACTCATCTAATTTGAAGATATATCTGGAAGTGAGTTGAAGGACTTCAGTGTGCTGAGTAAATTTTAATTATAAGATAATGATGTGCACATTCTGCTGGAATATTTTACCCAGTTTATGATCTGACTGTAAAACTTAGAACGATATTGTATTTGGGAGTCCTGCAAAGACGTATTGGTAATCATTTCAGATTTTCTCTGTATGACTCTGGAAAGGTTATGACCTCCCAGGTTTTTTTTTATTATTAAAGTCCAACACACACATGTCTAAACACACTGACATGTATCTGTTAATTGTAAATCAGCCTTTTGTTTTTTATTTTTAGCCACTTAAAACAGAATTATCTAAGATGGTTGATTTTAAAGCAGCTTTCCAAATTAATTGAAATGTCATATTAAGAAAAATTAATGTTATGTGAGAGCATTTTACTGCAGAAATATCTCCACAACCTGGTACCCATACCTGGTATTATTCATTATTATACTACTAAAGTATGATTAAACAGTGAGTCAGTGGCCCCTCTCATCTTTGCTGCTTTTAGGTTCTGATAGATGCTCCTTTGTTGTGCACTGAGTCATGTGGGAAAATACGGGGGAGGTCACCTCTTCGGGAGGCCGTGACGGGCCAAACCATCCTGCCTCGCGTGTGCTTTCACACATTAACCCACAACCACCGAACTCGCCACTTTAACCAGTGGCAGTGTCGTTAAACCCGTCATGCTGCCCGCTCGAAGTGTGAAAGGACACGGCGGGCTGCTCTGCCTCCGTTTGGTGTGTGTGAATTAACAGGGGTGACAGCGGAGGGTCGGCGAAGATGCCCATAGTGTTCCAAGAATGCACAACGCGTGTGTGAAAGAGGCTTGCTTATTATCAAGAAGTCTCTGGTCATAGCTGACCTGAACAACTGTTACTCCAATGCTAATGAGCTATTGGTTTCCCTCCCGTGCACAGATGAACACACACCTGCCTTTATCCAGAGCTGAATTGGCATCCACCTGTGAAAAGGGATTTCAGCGACCCAAATCGTGACCTTTTAAACCCAGAACACCTGATAGAGAAGCTCACATTCACCTGGTGTATTAGCCGTCCTATTCTAAGAGAGGTGACATTTGGACCATCCACATTTCAGCAGGGCTGTGCAGCACGCATAGAACTACACACGCTGCCCAAATCCAACCTTTTAACCGACGGTCAAACTCTTATACATGGGGCAACAACCCATTCTCATCCAGAGGGGGGGGGGGGCAATTCAATCTTTCTCTTAAACCTGAACTGCATAAGTTTAATTTTGGATAACAAATGGAAATTATCCAAAGCAAATTAGCTTTCCCTTAGATTCCCTGGATGCACAAGCATTGTGGAAGAGAGTACGTGAACTGGTGAAAATATGGACTAATGCGGCAGTTTTCTAATTCAAGGATGGCCATGCAACCCACCAGAAAAATGGAATTGATTTGGGCTTTAACAGCAACTCTTCTGTACCATCCCAATTTTCAAAAAGCATTGGATCCATGAACTGGGGATGATACAAATATCTATCCCCCTGAGCTCTCCAGTGATCTTATCTGCTCTCCTTCATCCACACTTCTGGCCTGCACCCCCCCCCGATGAGCCAATATGCTTCCTCAATCGGTTGACTCAATTAACCGGTCAAAAAGGTCCCAACTTCGGCCGACCCCCCTCCACAAGGCCTGCAGCTGAGAAGCATGCTTATGGTGGAAGTGGGGGGCAAATAGGTTGGAGGCGGGGAACGTGTGTGATGATGGCGGTGGGGTCGGTCAGTGATCTTTTGTTCCGGCGCTGTCCATCTTGGCCCCCTTCACCCCTGGTGTCTTTCATAAAGAGTGTGTAATAACTGCCTTTGTTGGTTTTCCCTCTTTGAATGGGTCCAGCGGGAGGCCTTGTTAGTGCACGGGGTGCTACACCAGGGGACCTCGCAGGAACTCTTGGATTAGAGGGCTGCCCCTCTCTGCCCTAAATGTGATCTTTCTTTGTCACAATGGTCATTCAGCCAGTGGATGAATATGATTCTTCTGATCTTAATTGCGAAAGCTTCTTTGTTCTAAGTGCCTCAAATTTGGGGTTTGCTCGGTCATCAAAGGAGGAATTAAAGGACTATCATGCAGTTTCAGTAAGGATAAAAGAACTGTGTGCTACAGAGTGGTGATATAATGACCACAAGGCATGTGAAAGAGACTAAAAGCATGCTGAAAGCAGCGGAATTGAATTCATGTTCCTTGGATATTTTTTTTCTCTTGATTCTTTAAAGCTTTGTTTAGGGATGTATAATTTTGCATTAACCTGGAGCCCAGAGTGTCTTCAAAGCCAACCCTGAGTTGGTCATTTAATGTCCAGCAAATTGTGACATCTGGATCTGGGAACTGGAGAGATTAGCTGTTGTTTTTTTTTAAGTAGATCACTTGTTATCACAGAAACGCCTTCATGCTGGACTTCCTGTCCTGGCAGGTCGTGCTTTCACACGTGGGATTTGTCCACCAAAAAAAAGGGAGCTTTGAAAGAGCTGAGCATTTGTGGGGCCCGAAATGCATACTGCCACTACTTTTGTTGATTTGGCATTCACAGGGCTAGCCATTTAGAGGAAGAAAATTCAAGTGAAGCACTCCCACGTACTCCTGAGGCACTGAAGGCAATTTCCCTTCAGTCAAGTGGCTGAAACCCTCTTCAGCTGAACAACTTCCTGCATTTAGTCAGCACCCCCACTGACACCCTTGCTCCATCATCCCTGTGCTTAGCTGGCATCAGTCACAACCTCTCAGCACGTCTCCGCTCCTTCTAGAAAAGTGGCGAGGGGGCTACAACAACAGCTTTGGGGCTGTGAAATAAAAAATACACAGTCTGAGGCCCCAAAATGGGACTGTAGGTGTGCTTGTTTCCACATGACTTTTTATTTTTTTCAGAGATGATTATTTCTACCTGTGAGGACTGATTTACAGGTGGTGCTTTTGGGAAGACGGTTCGAAACTATGATTAGCATTAGATTAACTTCCTGACACTCCTTTCACAGGGTTAATATTTTATTCCCTGAGAGCAGTTTAGTGTCACAATATCGTTGCGATGGGACCTCTCAAAACACAAAGTCACATGGATTAAATATTCAATTGTTTTTTCTGTATCTTAAAATATGTAAAAGCTTTTTTTTCTTTTTTTATCATTTAACCAAAAGCTACCGACTAGTTCTTGTCAGTTTTAATTTCATTCACCTTCTTCACCAACATCTCCTTTAAGGTTTCAGAGTTAAGAAATCATTTTCGCCCACATTAATCATAATGATCTAATTCAATAATGCGCTTTTGCACAAAGGCCAGTTGTCCTCTCAGTATGTCAGGGTGACAATGATTTTGTCTTGGCCCATTATGACCGTTGCAGGGCCATAAGTAGGCTGAGGACTCCCACAGGAGATTTGGACATCCTGAGGGAGCCCATTAATCTATTATGCTCACCTCCTCTCCAGAGCAGAGTTACGGACAACAACAATTGCGTACGAGCTGGAGGCTGATCCACAGGAGGCCACAGCTGCCCGGAATGACCCGGCAGCCCGAGGGGCTGACCCACACCATTCCTGTGTGCCCCGCTCCCCTGATCGCATTCACAGAAGTACAGTCGTCAGGTCACGGGTTTTATATCGTCTGATTTGTAGGTATTGTTACAGTTTAGGGAGATGTCTCTGTGGCAATTGCCGATAAACATCCCGGCGAGTCATTTTCACACCCGAAAATGTTACATCTTAAAGCCGTCACCCGATTTTTTTGCCCGTGACATTTCTTTGTTTTAAGATTATGTTAAACCCAGAAAAGATTTTATTGTGTAGCCGGAACATATAGTTATGGCTCTGACCACAAGCATAATTAACAACTAAAACGCAGTTTCTCTTGCAGGCTATAATTAAATGTTCCTTTGTAACAGCTTATTAAGTAAAATATTTCAAGCAAAAGAAATCAGAACAATCAACATGATGATTTTATTCCAACCAAATGACAGCTTTGGCACATGCTCACCAACCAAAATTATTTTCACTTCTCCTTATTTTTGTCTTTGCAACGCTGCAGGTATGATGCCAAACAAGCACATCATCAGAAGGCATACTGGACAATAGAATAATTACCATAATCATGATTATTTTTCTTTGCATTTTAATTAGCACTATGAGGCCCAATTAAGCTTTTGAGTATGAGCGCCTATTCAGTAAACAGCTGTCCACCTGTCTTTTGGTTCCTGGGAAAAGACTGCAGCGCCCGTTCACGCCATAGCACCATCAACTAACTGGTTGGAAGGGGGGGGGGCTTCAGACAGGCTCATGAAGCCTGCACGGGGGCCTTTATGTGGGGTGATTAATTCTGCACAGCAGTAGGCAGGATATCAAGGTATGCAAACAGCTTGATTAGAAAATCTAAATCTCAACAAGAATACACGCATTAAACAGAGGGGAAATGGATAGTTTATTATGATTAACTGCAGAAAAATACACATTTCACCAAATGTGAGACACCCATTTTCTTGTTGAGACAAATAAAGAAAGAAATTCTTTGCACATTTATCAGTAATTGCCGTCCTATTAGAAAATAAAACAACCCTGTAAGTTGTTGGCTTTGCTGCTAGCCGTCACATTTCTAACTTGTTTCAGAACAAAAATTTGGATTGAAAGAGATTTTATTGACAAAATAAAACAAACGCATTAGATGAGGTCTGGGGTGTTACACAGGTCAGGCAGGACGAATGATGAAAACCTGTTTAAATGTCAAGTGAGTGGGGAAATTGTTGATGTGTATGATTCTGGTTAAGTTATGGAATGAGGTCATATTTTATCATTTCTACAGTTGCAGCTGCAGTTTCTTCACCGCTGACACATCGTTTGCATTTATTCATTCATTCATGCCTTCATACCACTGGTGAGAGACACTCAGTCTGTTTCTATTGTATAAACCGTCAGGGAAATGACCAAAATAAAAGTCAATCTGAATAATTCTCACAATTCTCACAACAAAAGTTACTTGTCAAAGAGGAAAAGTCACTTTTCCACCAACAGTGAAGCAAATGTGAGGATAGTGCATCATAAAATAGTGAGTTACTCATTCTTTAACCATCATTTCCCACAGTTTAGGTGTGGGAAACATCTCCTCTTTTTAACAAATTTGTTTCATGGCTGTTAATCCTGAGCTAAGGTTGTTATAGCTGTTGATGTGCAGAAAACTTTTGGACATCTACAGCGATGACTGCTTACAGCTTGATGTAAAAATATGATTGAAATCATTTAGAGGCATCTTTCTTATAAACACATGATGACATATTAGAATGTTATTGCATTGTTCAAGTTCTGTTTGAATCGTGACAGAGATGAGTGAGAGTGCTCTTTCTCCATGTTCTGTAATCTTTTTCTTTGTGGTTTTTGACTCTGGAATCCTTCCATATATCAGAATCTGCCAGCAATGAGTAGAGGGCCTTCTGGTAGACTTCAGGAGCATTAGTCATCTTCCATGCTGTTTGCAGGCCATTTCTTATTGGAAAAAAGCTTTTGTAAGCTCAGTCATCCAAAAAATGAAACTGGGAGGATTCTGGTGAGAGGCAAGCCCAATCTCTATTGGAGATTTCAACTCTCTCCACCATAATTGCCACAGTGATTAAGCCTTTAAGATGAAGGGACTAATGATGGCTGGTCCTCATCACAGCAGAGAATACATTGTACAGCTCCTTGTCACAAGCCTATATTTCATGAAATCAGATAAATCCTAAAACAGTCAAAAAGTGCAAACATTTTCCAAATCAGAACTGTTTGAAATGCATAAAGCAAACAATAGCAAACATTCTTTTGAACGCTTTATTTGGCAAAAAAAAAAATCCAATATTGTTTTTCAAAATACTAACTTTGTTTAAAAAAGCAGTGAATATAGCTATTGTACAGTCAATCTAGGCATATCTAAAAGTCTATCAATTTTTTTGCTAAAGGGCCAAACACTAAAATACATAACACACATTACTAAAGGGGGCATATCAATTCCACCAAATCATACACATGTTGAGCTTAAAAGAAAAAATGAATTATTAGGAGATAATAGATACTTAAAAAAAATACATTAGTAAGTTTTTGCATGGAGTTTCTTATGCAAATGAAAAGAAAACAACAGAATAAATGTTTAAATTTGAAAGATTTTGTAGCCAATAAAAATTCTCTGTCTTCCACTGAATCCAGTGGGAATAAGAACAGGTTTTTAGCTCTTAATGTTGTCTCTTTGGTCTAAAAACAGATTGTGTAACATCTTCATTTATGAGATCATTCTAAAGCATTTTTATGCAGACAGACCCATGAAGTCCCAGTGCAGCCTCACAGGCCTGTAACAGAGTACTGCAGCCTCAGATTGACCTCTGGTGGTTGAAGCTGTCAGTAATCTTAAAAGGTGATTTTGTTTTTCCAAATTGGGGAGTATGGAAAAAAAATGTACATGTAAAAAAAAACAGTTTAGCAGTTGCCATGAGAATAACGTGAGTATTTTCAATATTTCGGAGCATCTTTGCTCTCCAGTGCTAGGATGTTAAAATGTCAGTGCGTGTCCATTGCCCTGGTTTCCTGTGTTTTTTAACCGTTGAGTTTCTCGGACTCCTCTGTCCTCACAGTGGTCAGCTCCTCATGACTTTCCTCTTCTCCGGGCATCTGAGACAGAGAATGAAGAATTTCTAGACTTTCGTAACCTCATACAAACTTTCCTCCATTTTACCGGATTAAATACAGTCTAATTTTCTCCTTTCAATGTCCACATAGCCTTCACCTTTTTCATGTAATAATTTTTCTTGTTGTGGTTTGTCTCTACAGTTGAATTTACAAGTTTCTTCAGTATTTTACAATAATTTGTGAGGTGAAACTTGAGATGAGAATAAAAAATATGCTATAGTATTATTTTAAGATAATTTTCTGAGAAAAAAACTAAAATGCAGATTAATATTATTATTTTTAAATGTTTTAATATAAACTGAAGGCTGCATTCAGATTGTATGTGCTCCCCGACTAGTCAGACGATAATAATAATACAATTTAATCTGCCGTTTATAGCAAGTTTGATTAAACCTAAATGACGATAAGCAGTTTTTTGTTACACAGTCATCTGATTGAAAATTTGAATGATGCAAGCTCTAAGTTTCATAAAGGCCTGACGTCATCCATTCTTGGGTAATTAACCAGCCCTGTGTGCTGGTAAATTTACCCCACCTAGTGGTCATATAGCGCTATTGTGTGCATGGACTTGGATCACTCACACAACAGCTAGTGATACATGATGGTTGGTTCAATATCACCATCTTATGGCTGCTTAATCAAGCAGCCATAAGATGGAGATATAACTGGCCTATTGACAAATACAATCAGACTCACCTCCCAGTAGATGCCGTCTTCAAAACAGTGTGTGTCATTAGGAGAGCCGAAGACAGGCAGCTTCAGAATGAAACCTAAATAGAAGACAGGAACTTAAAGTTTGGTATTTCTACAGCAATCAGATATGAAGACATTTACTTTCTGATTTTCTGAGGATTATTGCTTTAAGATGCTTTAAGTTTATATTGATTTGACTTGAGGAAAAATGACATTATGAACACTTATAACTTTTACAGTTTTGTCCAAATACAAAATGGGTTTGTGAGGAGAGGCCATCCCACCAAAAGCTATTTAAAGACATCTTTAGATTATTTTCCCCTAAAAAGCTGTGAAGAATGTGACACGTACCAACAATAAGTCCCCCAAGCAGGGCAATGCCAAGGGTGACCGCAAGGGATATGGCCTGGACGCTGCCTTGGTACGATGCTGTTCTCTCTTCACTTGCCACAAGAGGAAACACGTCTTCCAG
Source organism: Menidia menidia (assembly GCA_907169785.1). Taxonomy (NCBI): domain Eukaryota; kingdom Metazoa; phylum Chordata; class Actinopteri; order Atheriniformes; family Atherinopsidae; genus Menidia; species Menidia menidia. Next base: position 3,146,993 of record CAJRST010038888.1, read on the forward strand.
ACTATGAGACACACGGGGTGAAAACATCAGGTCGACAAACCTTTTCATCGTCGTTATTAATTTTATGTGTGGTCATGGTTGATATTACATGACTAAGCTCAAAGTCCTACAGGATTTCACTACAAGTATCACAGTGTAACGAGCTAAACTGAACAGAGCAAGGGAGCAATTTATTCAAACTTGCAAATCTGATGATGTGAAAAGTTTCAGATCGTTTAAATCAAGTGAGAGCACAACTGAAAGGCTTTACCCGCCGCCATAAACATCTCTGGTTGCCACGGCAGACGTTACAGCTCCGACAATCGCCCCCAGGATACCGGGCATGCCGTGCAGATTGTGAACCCCACAGGTGTCCTGGATCTTCAGCTTTTCTTCCAGGACAGGCTGAGGGAGCGAAGCAGAAGATGAGATGTGGTCTGAAATTGAACTGCACTTACTTTAGCAGAAAACATACACTACAACTAAGTGTAGGAATGGCATCCCATTTGAATCAGTAAGTGTGCCCGAAACCCTACCTGGGTTTACACGTTTTAAAGTCCAGCTTATTTCCCAGAGCTTCAATTTTCAGGTGTTTGGTAAATTCCCAGATATAGGTGTATGTAATTCTAATAACCCTTACCGAGAGGTACTTGAATCCCAGTACAGAGATGATGCCAGCCAAGAAACCGACAATCATGGAGCCGAAAGGTGTCAGCATCATTTCGCCAGCGGTTCCCGCGGCAACTCCTCCGGCCAGGGCAGCATTCTGAATGTGGACCTAAAGCGTAGGCAGAAAACCATCAGAGCACATAGTTTCAGCATCTGTGACATGAATGTTTAGCGTTTATTTCGTTTTTTGGATAGTATTTTGAACCAAAATGTCTTTACTTTGTGCTGCAGAGTTCAAACTGATGACAAGTTCTTCATTGGGCAAAAGAAAACGCACCATTAAATGTTCTAATACAGCCGTTTCTTAGCGTGTCTACATTTTTTTAGAAGTATTTCTATCCACTTTGATCTTTTAGTCAATGTAAAACATGGGTCCATTTAATGTGGAGCTTTGTCACGCTGTTTCAGCGTTGAGACGTTCTGAAACAGAACTGTTTTAACCTACTTTTTAATTGTCGTGGTATTAACTTCTTTATGAGTGCTGTTCTCTTGGAAGGTTGAGGTGGCTGTGACATTACTGGGTTTCAGGTTCCTGATGGAGCAGGTGACCACTTTCTCATTTGCTCTGCAGCAGCTGTTGAACAGTTTTGTAACATTTGCTTTCACGCCGCGTGGAAACAACAAGTGGAGCGCTTTAGATGCCAAACGATTCCTTCAGGAGATTAGCTTGTCGTCGCCATCGACAGGCTGTGCGGCGTGTGTACTGTGTGTGTCGTGTCCCTGCTCTGAATAAGATGCTCTCTTAGCCCTGATTACTATCAGTGTTGACACTCCTTCTCGGTCACAAGACTGTGCACCTGCCTGATCTCACAGAATGTGAAATAACATTGCTGGTGAGGGTGTGTGACAGCAACCGTCCATGTGACTCACAATCAATTTGTACTTTTTTAGGAAGGTGCGTGCATTTAATTGATAAGCAAGTTATCTTTTATCTCATGTGTTCTCATCACTGATGATCTGAGTTTGTCCGATTCTTGAAATTTATTTCTTTATGGGGGTTTTTTGTGTGTGTTTTTTTTAATAAGCACTGCATTTTGAATAAGTCTCTACATTTTACGGCTGGATTGACGAGGCGGTAAGCTCACCATGTCCAGCTTGCCGTCGTGAGCTGTGAGTGCGGACATGCCGAATGTGGACAGTGTGCAGGCTGCCAGGGAGTAGTAGGTGTTCATGGCTGTGCGGTGCTGGTCGTCTCCATGCTCTGTAATGGCCGAGTTGAAGCTGGGCCAGAACATCCACAGGTAGATGGCCCCTATGTAGAAGGAAAACAAAGAAGGGACCATGTCAAGGATGTATTTTTATAGATATTCAAACTACTTAAAAAGTCACTCCTCATGTTATTCTTTTGCTCATTTCTGACTTGGGTTAGGGTTAGGGTTAGGGTTATGGTTAGGGTTATGTTAGGCTGAAAGTTGTCTTGATATCTTCAGCATTTCACATTGATTACCGATCATTGCGAACAGGTCAGAGTGGTAGACAGAGCAGTTCTTGTGTTTGCTCTTTTCAAGGGTTGGCCGGTACAAGACACGCGTCACCATCAGGCCGAAGTAGGCTCCAAAGGTATGGATGGTCATAGAGCCTCCAGCATCCTTGGTCTGAAACAGATCAAAGCATAGTTCAAATCACTGTCACAGATACAGTAGTGTGTATGGATGTTTTGTTATGGTTTACAAAATAAATTTTTGAAGCATTTAATACCAAGACTTTCCTCTTTTTTATCAGGGATTGTGACACTATCTATACATAAAGCTTTACAATTTAAAACCGGTTGTAGGAATATTGCAGAAACTCACTCCAAGGAGAGTCAGCAAGATGTACTCATTGACAGCAAAGAGTGTGACCTCAAATATGGCCATAATCAGCAGCTGGACGGGGCTGGTTTTACCCAGCACAGCTCCAAATGAAATGAGCACAGAGCCGGTGCAAAAGTCAGCATTGATCATACTGAAAAGCAGAAACAGAGTTTAACACCATATTTCATATATCAACACATATCCTAAATGTCCTAACTCATGCACCCATGTGCTGGATAGAGATCATATATAAAGTTATTATTTAGTATTGTATTACCCATTTACCTCAGTATACTGTTCACTAATACTTCTTAGAGTGTGACCTTAAGAGTCAGGAACTAATGTAAGAATTTCTATGTTGGTAAATTCTTGATTATATGTTTATTAGATACCTCTCCACCCCAATGTGGATCTTGCCCCCGTGCATGCCATGGAAGAAGCCTTGCATGAGCGTGGCCCACTGCAGGGCAAAGGCAGCAATCAGGAAGTTGAAGCCCACGCTGCCAAAGCCGTAACGCTGCAGGAAGGTCATGAGGAAGCCGAAACCAATGAAGATCATCACATGCACATCTTGAAAACCTGTGCAAAAGATTGGATAAGATTGTTGTTTGAACAGTGTAATAGAAAAATCTATTTTGTTGCTGTCCAGCATGTCTCTGTAAAACCAGATCTACAAAAACATCAATAGAAACACTATTTGATTTAATTTACCTCCTGTGATTTTTCAATGTTACAAATGAATCTTTTATGGTTAAAATTGACTGTGACTGAATTTCACATGCGTTATGGGGTCAGTGCTTTGACTCATCCCTAAGAGTTGTCCTTCACATTTCTCTGTCACAGTCAGGAGTCATTTCACTTCAGGACTTTGTTATTGAAAACATTTTTTTTCCTAGAATATGCAGCTGCATAAGCTTTGGAAGACTGGAACATCAGGTTCAGCTGTAACTCAAGACCAGTGTAGTATGACTCTTGTTCAGTGGTTAGGATCAAACTAATCCAAGCATGCAAACTCATTGTTTGCGATACTCTAAAAGTTTACTTAATACCTAAATACAGAAACATATATATATATACATGTGAAAGTACATTAGCATCAATTTTGGATCTGAACTCTTTGACCCTGCAGGCTTATGTTTTTTCTGCCCTCTTTCTCTAATTTTTCTCAGTTTGTGAGCATTGCTTATTAAATGTCCCAAACAGCAAGACACAGTATTAGGCTGTACCCATTGCCATGGTAACAGTTAATTGGCATGGCTATGCAGACGGCTTGCTAGCCTCCCTGTTGGCATTTTGGCCTAGTTACGTGCAATTCCCAGAGGTTCTGCTCAACCATTCCTTTCAAAGGAATGAAGGGCCCTAGAAAAACAGCCAGAACTTTAATCACATTTCTATAATGACATAGGTAGTTAATATTATGAATATGGCTAATGAACACAGGCATACTAAAATAGGAGTGCTGTGAGTTTGGGGTAAATTGAATCAGGCTGAAAAAAATTCTTAACAAGTACTTAAAGATAGTTTTTTAGTTCTTAAGTGGTTAATTTTAAAGTGGTAAGCACAAGTTCAAAACTACCCTACGACATCTGTTATTACCCACAGAAACGCTACAAGATGAATTGACAATGAACACCTTACAAAAGAATGTGGCTTTGGAGACTTAGACAAGATCTGTGAGCACGCCAGCGTCTTTCGTCACATGACAGCTTCGATCACCTTCGGGTGATTTGTTGTGCAAGAGGGAGACTTGTGAGACACATTTCTCTGAACGACCTGTCCTTATTTCACAGGAACATGTAGCACCAGCAGCACTAAAATATGAGAAGTGTAAACTTGTCCGTTGTATTTTTCTTCAAGGTGCGTGGTGAGGATAGAGGATGTAGCTTTAGTATAAACATCCCTGGGACATGAAGGTGAACGTCCTTTCCAACTCCCATGGCAGCAATGGTATCGGGTTAAACATTATCTTTCTTTACGGACGCAAGATGACTTTCACAATCTTCTTGCCTTCTTTTAATCTCCAATGTTCTGAGCACTTCAAAGACAATTTACCATTTGTTCAAAGACTAAAAACCTCTATCTGTGTGCAAAAGTCAAATTTGCATTGGGGCGACTGGAAATGCTGGACTTTGAGATGAGTTACTGCAGATCATGGCTCATGTTTTTAGAGGCATTTAGAGGACAAACATGTGAAGTAATTTATATTTTAAGTGCCAGTTAATTAAGTCAAATGATGTTAATTATTTCCATGAGTAAGGTCCTCACTGAAGGATAAAGAGGAAAGCCTGAGAGCTTTCAGCCATGCTAGTAAAATCTCTATGAAACTGGACTTTGGCATCATGAAATGTTGGCAACAGCATGCAAACATGGAAAGACTGCACTCTTCCTATTTCAGCATGTAAGCAGCCTTTGCTAACTGAGAATCAACATAAGTTTTGCTGCAAAGAGAAAGGAGTTTCTAAAATAAAAAATAAAAAAATTCCCTTATTTAGTTTTTCTTCAGGCTTCTGTCTGTTGAAATCATTCTTACTTTAGGTCAGAGATGAAAACTACTTGATCAGGGTTAGGAAATACTGTTTCCTTGTTAATGTAGGGAAGCTGCCAACAGGGGCTTGACTTGAAAATATTTTCCCCTTTAATGCTGTGTTATCACACATAATTGTACTTCAAGCTGAAACAAATGACTCATAATTTTGTGTTTTAACCTTGGTGTATCATTACTGCATACACAGAATATTTCAATTGACTAATTGTACAGTAGTTAAGATTTACTGTATTTGAACCAGAGGCAGCACAACTTTAAGGCTGAGTTGTAGAACTCAGTATTTTCTGGGATGAGCACTCACCACATGTATACTAGTTATAAAGGTTTTACGGTTTATAATTTTCTAAAGAGATCTTTCAAAACCTCAGCAAACAATTCTGTAAGGTTCTCCTTGAAAAATACCTTTGAAATACCTTTTACTAAGAGGTAATTAGCTCTGTAACTGAAGAAAAAGGCCGATTTGATAGTACAGTTACCAGCCTGCAGCACGAAGCTGATAAGTTCAAGATTCATAGATTGTTAAGTGAGGAGATAGATTTCTTTAAGTTCCCATGATTCCCAGCTCCGCCTCAGACCACTGCCCCCCCCCCTCCTCCTCCTCCTCCCCACCCGCCTGAGGGAGAGGCCTACAGGTAAACTGTTAACAGTGTTCTACTTGTTGGGAGGTGCCATCAAGCCTGCTGTCCAACAGTTTCAGGTTGTTAAGGTGGAGCTGAGGGTTTCAGGAGTTTGCAGAGAATGGACCATTTTTGCCATAAATGCATGTGGAAAAGGTTTTTGCTCTGAAAAACCGCGCAGCTCCGGATGCCTTGCTGTGATACTACACTCTCGGATTATGAAAACAATAAATCAAATAAATAAACAGGATGCTTGATAATTGACTGCATTGTGTTATAACAGCATCAACGTGCTTAGAAAGGCGTCTGACGTGTTCGCTGAGGCAGAAATTTGCCAAGAACATATACATAATTCTGCTCTTTTAGTTTTGTGTGTAATCAGCGAGAATGCATAATTAGGTTTTGCATAAATGGCGTAATGAGCACGGCAGCGAGTTTTATCTCAACACCGTCAGTTTAAATAAGTCAGGAAATCATTGATGAGAGAGACCAATGTTTCTATAGGGCATCATTGGACTGGAAGACATCACTGTGAAGGGTGCGCCGACAAAGACTATGGCGGGTCCAATTAGGGAATAGAGTGCTGTTGTGATGCACTCAGCAGCTTGTTGTATCTTGCACAAAATCACGCACTGTGCCAAAAGAGTGCAACAAGTTTAAGGGGGAAAAAAAGGAAAAAGCCTGCATGCAAAGATGTTAGAAACACAGGTGAGACATAAAAAGCTCTCAGTAATATTGTTGCATGGCTCACTCAGCTCTCAGTGAGTAAGGCATGCAATGTTACTACCGTAATATTAATATATCAGGATGCAGTGCCTCTTTGTTTATGAGGTATGTATGGTTTTCTTTTCAAGGTGAAAACTCATAAATGTGTCTTCGTGCTTAAAAATAATCCTCATCTAAGAAATTCTGGGTGGATACTGTCTTTGGAATATAAGTTCTATGACTTTCAGTGACTTATGTTCAGTTCATTTGCTGTAAAACAAAACAAGTTTTCTGCAAAATGCTAGCAAAAATCAGAGATCAATTTGTATCAATATCAAGTTGTTAATGACACAGTTTTTAAAAAACTCTTACATTTTTTGTGCACAGTTGCACATCTGTTATTGCCACTGGTTGTAATCCTGACATTCACAACAATGCTATGAAAATGTGACTAAGAATGAGGGCATCTTGACCCCTGATCCACAGAGCACTCACTTGGATAGCGGTAGTAGAAGTCATTCTCATAGTCAGAGTGGCCGTGGGTCCCATTGCCATGTTCGTGCCACTTTCTTGCATCAGTGTCATGGTCGTACTCCACCAGCACACCAAAGAGGATGATGAGGATGATCTCCAAGATGAAGCAGGTGATTGGCAGCTTCAGCCGCATGTTGGTTGCGTCTGTCATGGTTTCTGCTCAGTTAGAAGAGGACGGGAGGCTTGCTGAGGTTTGTTCCTGTTGAAAGGTCCAGCACAAAAACTTGTCTCTCTCCCACAGCCACTGGGGTGTCCTGAATGCAGGCTGGTGTGTGTGTGTGTGTGTGAGGGGGTGGAAGACACGCACAAACAAACACAAGTGCTTCTCTTACATGTGCATTTTTGTTCTGCTGGGTCACACCTACTGTGCCTGAGAGGGAAGAGTCTCGGTTAGTCCCACCCCATCCTACTCTACCTCTTAAGGTAGACCTAAAGACTTTAGCTCAATTGACACATTAAGATTAATTGGTTTAGTAAAGGCTTTTGACCAAAAGGACTTAGGAAGAAGAAATTAAATGACCAATTGTGTTGATTTGGAAAAGTAATTATGATGAGCAGTGCAAGTGTCAAGAAGTATATAAAAGGAATACATGATGAATTCTTATTTTACTAGTACTAGATTTAAAGTGTACAGTTACTTTATAGATGTGGGTGGACAAAATTCCACCCAGTTTCCATAAATAAAAAGGATCCCGATGAGATTACGTGAAGGATATTTCTCCAATAACTATATATATTGTGGATTCATGCAAAGTATATCTTTATTCGAGTCTGACTCAATGGAATGTAAGGTATTTCCTTTTTTTTTTGCTGTCCTCATGTTGCAGTGTTGAGCTTTTATTCAGCGTTGGCGGTTTATGTGAATGCAACAGGCATCGCTCTCATGTACACAAAAGTGCCAAAACTGGCATTAGATACTGTAGAGTTATATAAAGAGTGTTATATATGGTCGTATTAAAATATGTCACCATTGTGAATGTTGTGTTAATTGCATGGTGCTTATTGATAGTATAATTATCTTTAGTAATCGAAGTTTGTTGCTTCAGAATGATCATGCCATGACCCTAAACGAAGGGTGGAGGAGAAACTAAATGAATGAAAGAAATACATAAAGGAAGAAAGAACTAAGACTTCAGGCAAAACAACAGCCAGTGAACATGTCTGTACAATACAGACTAACTCAAAGGCAGAGTAGGACACTAATGAGAAACATTAGTATCTATGCTGAGAGACAGGGTGACTAATATGGAACCAGTGTAGCAATGAGCATATGCAGGCAGCAAGCCCAACAGCAACAGAAAAAGGAAGTATGTTCTGGGTAAATGTTGAACTATAAACATATTAACAACAAGCATAGACAAACCATAGATGTTACCAGAACATGATATGAATACAGTAAACCAATGCAACAAAAACTGGTAAAGTCATTCAAAATAAATCAAATTCTACAGTTATTCATGATTTCAGTTTCTTCAAAATCCACGACGATAAGAATCGCAAGCAGTCGTAGTTGCTCGCCCATTAGAAGCATATTTACAGTGGGCAAAAGCTGAAACCACACCAGCACACAGACCATTGACGGCTGTTAGACAAACAGGATGTGGGAGGTTTCTTTGAAGAGTGGGTACAAGATGATTAGGCGTTAGAAGCTCAATGACTACATGCTGTGGGCTGGGTTGAGAGCCGGGATACTTCGCTACGTCCCCTCTCCTCCCCCTGCTATAAGTTATCATGAAAGCTGCCTCTCACATCGGTATCTGTGTCCCTCATCAGCAGAGGACGCCTTTCTCAAGAAAGGTGAAGGAACCGAAAAGAATGTTGTTATTGTTTGAAAGAATTCAAACTATCGCCCCTTGAGGCTGCAGATGGCAAAGAGAAGCAATGAACTTAGCATTGACAAAGAAAGAGCCACTATGCCCTTTCAGCGTCCTGTTCATCCAGCTTCCTGTCACCTAGTCTCACAGTTTCTCAACTAATTGAGGGCTTGGTGTTCTAGAATACAAAAGTTTGGGTACAAAATGTGTAGAAAACATGTTTTGAAGCTATAATGATAGCAAAAGTATTCTACGTGCCATTTAGTTCCAGGGCTGTGTGCGATTAAAAGGGTTAAAGTTAATCATTTACTGGCTGACTGATTAACTGCCACTGAACAAATTTTTAATTCACAAAAATGAAAAAAACAAACAAATGTGGAATGGATTTTCTTGAGATTTCAAGATAAAAAATTCAAAAAGTCATTCTTAGAGCCGTCTTCTTCTGAAAAACTGGGATTTATACTCACCACCACTTGATGGTGACATAACTGGACACCAAGGAGTTCCCTGACAGCTAAGTCAAATCTTCAGCTATCACCTCTGGCAGAATTTCATTTGGATTACACTGAAGAAGGAATTCTCCTGAGCTTGGTTAGTTTTTCTGGGGGGAAACTAACAGGCATCGGTACGCCCAAATGAATGTGCCTTGGGCAGCTGATCTCTGGTAAAGTTTCCAGATGTATCAGGTGAGGGAACGGTTGCTTTACTAATTGAAAATTGAAAAATGGCTGGTCCAAGCAACCACTTAACTTTGTGTGTAAAATGATGGCTGGCTCTTCTCTGCATGCTGCAGGATCCTGATGGGAACAGGACGTGAACTGGTTAAACATCCAGCTGGCTTGCTGTGGGAAGCTCAGTTACAGCACACTGCAAATAAAGAAAAAAGTTTCCTCAGCACAGAGACGAGTTAGCTTAACGGGCATTTTGCTGCCGTTTGAACTATTTTATTTTCGTATGCGCCTCAATTTCATGGTCAAAGAAATCTTCCAGCCTGATGCCTCTGTAAGGGCACTGTGAATAATCAGGAATAAATCTGATCAGTCCTCATGTGTTTTGTAGACTGAGAACACACAAAAGCTTCACATGTAGTGTCCTGTGTGAGGTCTTTGGGAGTCTAAGCCCTCTATCATATTTTTGGCTGTCTATTTCCTTCAAAGTTCAGACATCTGTATATGGAGGAAATCTGAATGTCTCTTAACTGTAAGAAATAAAACGAATAAAGTGCCTCAGACCAAAGTCTTTATAGACCGATACATCAGACTGTCCTTTGTTTTTTTGCTTTGGAGTGCTTGAACAGCAGGATGACCAAAGGCTAAAGGGTAACCACTTAGGGGGGAAAAAATCTCTGCGAAAAACTGAGAAATGGTGATTGAAAGTGTTTTGGATTTTATTCAGTGAACTGTATCATAGCAAATAAAGATGAGCGCGTGTGTAAATTAAAGAACTGCAAGTTTATCTAAGAAAATGTGACGTGTCAGTACAAATGAAGTGAAAGCTCGAGGACAACGAGCTGCTTGACATCTGATGTTCCCTCCCGTCCCACCACAGACGCACACCGGCATCACACTAAAGTCCACAAAATGTGCAATGACCAGCTGACTGAAAAAGTTACAGAGCTTCTAGTACAGAACATGTTTTTTTGATTACATGCCAAGGGTTTCTGTCATTCCAGAGAGCACTCAGCTGAAGAGACCTGTGACAGACACCTGACGCCTTTCTGGAGTCTCGTGCTTTCAAATATGTGGCATCCCTGTGATTATGGCATTCAAGTAAGATTGCAGTTAACAGTTGTTTGAATGCTTTAGATTCTATGTGAGTGTTGGCTTCCTTCCTCTTTGTTGCACGTGTTGGTGCCCCTATGTGATGCTTAAAAGATTCCTTTTGTCACAAATAAGTAGAAATCATTATCATTGGGCCACAAATAATGTGTGAGCATGTGTGGTCGTTTGCCTCTGTGTGGCCACACAGGTTATGGTGGCCTGTTCAGGTTACATGTCCCACCTTTTGACCGATATCAAATGGGATCATCTCGAGGCCTCCCGCAACCCTGAACTGGATTTACTGGGTATATAAAATGGAAAAATAATCCAATGATAAACAGAAGTTTTCGAGTCAAACTTCCCAATAACCCAAAATGTTTTAGTCCAGAATCAGAACATCTGGATGATTCATGAAAACGCTTCACTGTTTCATTTCCTCAGGATCAAACAGAGAGCCGATCCAAGTGAAAGCATTTATTCACTTTTTGAGTCGATTTGAAAAGAATGTTAAACCAATGATAACTGTAAAGCAAAAATCGCAGTTCTGCATCATCTCCATCAAAGGTCACGTTAACTTTTATTCTTTCTTTTTAAGTACATCATGTGACTCTTAATAGACGAGCAAAAAAAAACAAAGGTCTATGTGTCAATGCCACACGTTTTTTTGTGTGTAGTAGTAGGTGGTGCTTCTTGTTCCTTTATCAGTGCAGGTTGCTGGCTCCAGGGCCCGACTGATAATGTAATCTCATAATCAGAGGCAGGAAGGCAGCAATAGTAACATAGGCCCAAAGGAGCCTGGCCCCAGATCAAAAACGATAAATGCAAGACTAAACTTGCCGGTTATATAACACAAAGATAATATACATTGGAAGGCGAGTTCTTTACACCAAACTTGCTAATGCGTTCAGTCATTATAGCACATTATGGATGTTTCACACATGGTTAAAATACAATGTATCTGCCTTTATGTTTGTGGTGTTACAATCAATCTTTAAAAAAGGGAACATCTGTCTGCAAATCAAACAACCATAAGAGAAAATTTTAAATTTTTACTAAAATGAAATAACAAAACATTTTAAACCACTGGAAATGTTTTTGTATTGTCCAACAGTTAATGAAATATAACTGATCTGAACTTATTTTCATTACGTTGCAACATTTGACATGTTGCATAAATAATTTAATAAAATTATATTATCTCATGTAAAATCTATAAATTAAATCAATTTCTGGATGATAATTTAAATTTTTATGAAGAAATACACACAGACACACACTGTTTTCTGCTGTAGCTTCTAACTGACAAGGAAACAAAGTGGAGAAGCTCCAGGCTAAACAGAGTACAACAGGTATGGGAATGTCGAGTTATCTCTTTTCTCCTGTTTGTCTTCTCAGATCTTAATCTGACTGCATGACTCTTCACCACGTGTTACACAACCAACGCAGCTGGTAAGCGATAGGTCGAAGAACGTGTCAGTAAATCACTCCATCTCAGGACAATAGGTCAAAATACTTCTCTTTATTTGTCTAGATATGTGGTTATGCACAACTAATCAGTTTAAAGACTTTCATAAAATTGTACATATTCAAAATTTCAACATGGAATAAAAGAGAGGAATAGTATTCAGATGCATGTGTGGACTTATGTCTCAATTTAGTATTCATAACTCCTTTCCTTAAAAGTCTTGTTTCACATCTTTTGAAATTGTAATTAGCCTACAGTGTATTTATGTCAACGGAAAATCATGATGAGAACCTTAATGAACGAGCAAATAGCTAGTTTTCTTGTACCTTTTATACACACAATGTTCACCTTTAAAATGGTTTAAAAACCTTTTAAATGTTTTTTATGCCTTGTTTTGTGTTTCTTCAACCTGAAGACAAAAAAACTTTTAAAACTAAAAGTTCAGCCCGAGTGTCTTCTGCTTTTATTCAGGTTCTCACTTTTCAAAGCCAACTTAACAAATACTGTATCTGTCCTCCTGATGCATTCAATCACCCCGGGTCACATGCTGCCTCGTTTGCCTCGTTCACCGTTCACCGCTTAAGATAAGCTCACTGTCAAAATCCAAGCCCATTTAGGCTTTCAGACCCTGCTAAAGGTATGCAAAGACGATAAAGATGCCCACATTTTTGTTTTGGAGAAAGAAGGAGGTATACAAAGCCTTCAGTCAGGCAGACCCCTAAACTGCCAGTGGTGATCTGCAAGAGAGGGGAATCAGTCACTGCACTTGAAAACTGTCACTCTCCAGTTTGGGGTTCATGAGCTGGGGCATTTGTAAGAATGTTAAAAATGTTTCAGGGTTTGAGTGTTTTTACAGGTGAAAGAGGGTAGAAACCAGAGTGGTGGAAATGTTGTCGGAAAGCGCATACCTTTACTCCCGTTGCACTTTCATGACCCCTCCGCATGTCACAGGGTCTGTCAACATGGTTACGCGCCACTGCCGCCATCACACCTACTGATACTACATCAGGGCTGCAGGCGGGTGGACCTGCTCTTATATCGGCCTCCCGCATCAGGTGCAGACAGACGGGAGGGACACTCAGTCGTCCAGCAAACTTAATACAAATTATATCTACTGTGTTTCTGCTGTAAAGAAAAGGTTTCCCTTGTTCGCAAAAACGTTCTCACTGTCTCGATATGATGAGTGATCAGAGCCCGAGTGAGTGATTCCGGTCCCACAATTATCCCAGTATCTCCTGTATCTCAAGAGTAAACTGCAGGGCGCCAGAGGCATCAATCAAGTAGAAATGAAGTGTCATGGAGTCAAAGGGAGCGTTTACCTGCAGGCTGGAATATGTTTCTGAGAACTTCCAACAGCTGCAGAGAGCTGAGAGATGGGAAATGAGTCAAACTGGGAGACCCGGTGTCAATGAGAAACTCCCAGATGAGTGATCTCCTTTAAAAAGAAATGTATACACTTTGGGTAATTCGTGCATATACAGTTTTTACCTGAAGAAACGTGAGTGAGTCAAACATTTAAAGGAGTTAATAGAAATATCACTTCATGGAAATCTGGGAAAATTGTGTAATTTTGAATAGCTGTTTGTCTGAGAAGTGAACAGAAGAGGGCAATGTTTCTTCTCATTATTCACAAACAGTTGAACTAATACAGAATGCAAGTACAGCAGAACAGATGGAAGAGGTGATAAAAAAGACTACAGCAGCTGGGAAAAAACAAAAAATAGAAAGCTGAAATCAAGAGGATTAGAAGTACATAAAAAAATTGAATGGAAGAACATTTATGAACCATTTTGTTAATTTTGCTTCTCAGAAGTTTGAAATGTGAACTGTGTGAACATAAAATTGTCATCAGTCTCATGGGCTGGTCAGTGTGTTCAAAGATTATGAGAGTCAGTGCAAAACTAAATAGATGTTCATGCAACACTTGCTGGGCTGTTTATCTCAGAAAAACTAATACTAACTGTCAAAGTGATTAAACTGCTGTCTCAGCAAACCAATAGACAGTTTGCATTACAGTTCATACTAGCTGCTGAGACAGATCCTAAAAGATAAATAAATATGTACAGTGGTGAGTATTATTAGAATTACTCATGAGAGGAGCATGTCAAAGAAAAACTTCCAGCTCAAACATAAGATGTATGTTCTGGCATCTATAGAAAGTCCTTCAGGGACAGTTGGTTGTTGTTACCTAGAGGTGTTTGTTTGAATACTAATTAGAGAGACAGAAAGACTCCCATTGATGATCGAGCACAATGGGGGAAGTAACACAAGCAAAAACAGAAGAATCCTATCATCGCATCTTTTTTCCACATTGGATGGTGTTTGTTTGTTCACCGCCTGCTGTCACTGCATGGAGACCGTCAACCTCACAAAGCCGCCCTTGTGTCTGGGAGCCATGGGGGCAGAGGGAGCTGCATTCAACCCAGCATCCTCTCCCACTGACCCGGGAGCCGTGTGTGCAACAACAAAGATGGCTGAAAGCATACTATAGTGCTCTTGGCACAGCCTAAAGGTTAGAAAACACTGACAGGCTTGTTGTCTGAGGCCTCATCACTGTACACGCTGGATGGTACAATGCTGTTCGGCAGCAGGAGCAGATAAAGCATTAGCACATGGATTTCAGATACAGCGAGAACCAATTTTACTCCTCATTTTTAAATCCCCTGAATTTGAGTTCAACCAAAACTACTGTTTTTTTTAAGACTGTAAATGTGCAGCTGTGTAAATTTGCTCTGTGTTTGAACAATGACAAAAAAGCAGCAGAGGATGACAGGGTTTGTTTCAATCTCCTTCAGCTTATTTTTCCCTGGTCACTCATCTCTTACTAACTACTTGTCTTCCAACTTTCCTTTTGTCTCACTTTTAATCAACACAAACAGGAAAAGAGAAAACAAAGCCCGGGACTGTCAGACTTTCAAAAGGTCATTAACATCTGGAGCGCCGAGGACAACAGTCCTGCTGATCACAGGGAGGACCTTATGACCAGAGTGAGGACAGAGGGAGGTGAGAATGAAGGATAGATTACAACGGGACACTCAGAGCTCATTCAGAGGACCCAGCTGAGTTTAAGAGTGGAGATGAGTAAAATCATGAATCATCCTGGAAATTCCTGATCGGATGCTAACAGAAAACGGGGTCGTCATGTCTGGAAGCACAGGAGGATGACCGGACAGCCTCATCTCATATGCACAGGTCTGTCCATTTAAAGCATGAAAAGTAAAGTTTTAAATTTGATTTATAACTGTTTCTTCTGACTGAAAGCTTCACTCACTGAAAATAACCGGTGAAGGATTGGGAGTGTACGGTTGGTCTTGTGTACCTCAGACTATCTGTCATGTTGGTTTGAATGATTTCAGGAGCAGGAAAAATGACACCTTCATGGTCCTCCATGGGGAACTGGGCAGTGACCCTGTGGTTTTTATCGGGCTGCTTCACCTGCTCTGCAGCTATTTATACCAACAACAGACCAGGTAGAGTCCACACAGTGGCTTGAAAGGTTAACTTCAGCTGTAAGCTTTCCTGTTTACATTTTAGAACACGACAAGCCTACAGTGTGACATGTCTTACTCGCCTCATCATGACACATAAGCATGTTTTCTGAACTAGTTAACTATCAGTTTCTTAGACAATAACAAATTAAAGGAGCAACAGAACCTATAGTGAAAGGAGATGCTAATTTATTTCACTACCTCAAGAAAAAAGTTATTTTATTTCCTTCCTTTACAAAAGAACCAGTTATGAAGGCCGTTCGATAGTGCTGCTCAACACAGTAATGTTCTGTATAATGTGACCGAGCCTGTCTAATGGTAACAGAGTGGCATTATCACCACAGCGCCCGCAGAACCCATGAAGCTGCAGTATCTTCTGGAGCCGCCTGTGTATGCAGAGGTTTCTGGACGAAGGGGAGACAACGTCACCTTGCCGTGTATCCTCAAAACCAAACCCAACCACTACAAGATTAAGTGGACAAAGCTGGAGCCGGACCGCGTCGGACATGAAAACATTGTCATGATATCAAACGCAAAAGACTTCAAGCCTTACGGCCACCTTGGAAAGCGGGCCTCTCTACGCGGGGCTCACGCCATGGACGCTTCCTTGCAGATAAGTAGTCTTGAGCTGGAGGATGGCGGCACCTATCGCTGTGAGCTGATTAATGGAATAGAGGATGAGAACGTGCGCATCGCTTTGAGGATTGAAGGCAAGTAAAGCAACTTCTTTTATAACAGTTTGATTTTCATTTGTCTACAGTTTGTAGTGCGCAAAATGTGAAAATTGAAGGGAAAATAAATGACAAAAGTGGTGTTCCCAGGTGTGGTCTTCCCTTATCAGAGTAAAAATGGCCGCTACAAGCTCACTTTCCATGAGGCCAAGCAGATCTGTACTGAGCAGGATAGCACACTAGCCACTTACGGCCAACTCTACAGAGGTACCACACATCACGGACAACATCGCTTTATGTTCAGTGAATCCTGTTTGTTCCGGTTTAAATTGTTCAGCCATCTCACTCAAACCTTCTCTTCCTGGAGCCTGGACCGAGGGCCTGGACTGGTGCAACGCAGGCTGGCTTCATGATGGAACTGTTCAATACCCCATCATTCTTCCACGGCCCGTGTGTGGGGGTCAGGTGCTCCCAGGCATTCGCAGTTATGGGCCGAAAGACAAGGATCATGATCGATTTGATGCTTTCTGCTTTACGTCCCAGACACCCGGTAAGCTTGGAGGAGAACCTCCCAACAGTGGCATATCTGTGTGTGTTCCCTCCGTGTATGTATGGATTCACCTAAACACATATACGTTAGCTAGTTAACAGGTTAACTGGTGAGTCAACATTGACCCTACAAGTGAGCATGCATGATTGATTGTCTTATTTTTCTCTGTGTGGTCTTGTGATATGTTCAGGGTGTACCCTGTTTCTCACCAAGTGACATCTGGGATAGGCTGGGATGGTGAATCACATAAATTAGTAAATGCCATCCATTGAAACCAAATGAGATTGTCTCAAAAACACATACATAATTTCAACACAGTTCTTCTCTCTACACGATTAGAAAATTCCCAGATTCCTGGAAATTTATTACCAACTTGATTTTCACGCTACTTCTTGGAAAGTCAAGCGGTTTGGGGTTTGATGCTGTGATCGTGTGTGAATGTGAGCTCTGCAACAGGTTGACCCTCAGTTGATCTTGCATGAGAGTAAGTAGGCTGACAGAGGCTGTTCTGGCATGGAAAGTTATTTATCATTGGGAGACACCTGGCCTGGAAACTTTCATTACAGCCAACAGAAATCTGAAAAATGAGTCTGAACTGTCAAAGAAAACAGTTTAAACAGATAAGATCTGTCTGAGTGTGTTCTCCCTCCTCCTGTCGCAGGCTCCGTCTTCTACATTTCGGGATCTTTCACCTTCGATCAGGCCGCGCGTGCTTGCCAAAGTCAGAAATCCGACATGGCTCTGGTTGGGCAGCTGTATGCCGCCTGGCACTTCCAGAATTATGATCAGTGCGACGGCGGTTGGCTGAAAGATGGAAGTGTGCGCTTTCCCATCAGCAACCCCAGGAAGCGCTGTGGAGGCATCCCAGAGGCAGGCGTGCGCTCGTTCGGATTCCCCAACAAGACCACACATCTGTACGGGGCCTACTGCTATCGGTAGCCAAAACAACCTCAGATCAGTCAAGCAGAACCATTTACAAAAGCGCCAAAACCCCGAAAGACTATGTGAACATTGTTGATTAAATTCTATGTAATTTAGTGCAGGGAGGAAAAAAAGATTAGTGTAATCCTGCAGCTACAAAGAACAGCATTTCTGAACCTTTTTAACCTCCGAAAGAATACAGAGACGTTTGTGTTCCTCCTTTCTCTCTCTGTTATCAGGCTTCGTGGGTTACAAGCCAAACACTTGTTCGAATTTTGATGCAAACATGATGCGGACAAAGAATAATTGTCAGAAAAACAAACAAGAAATTCATCTGGAAAACAACTGTCAGCTGCTTTGACAGGAACTATTTTGTAACTGTTGGGATCAACGGGAAAATGTGGATGTTTGAACATAGCACACAACACAATCATCTTCCACTTAACTTGTAACGGCTTAATGAGAAATGTGTAAACCCACCTGTGTGTCTCTTTAATGTGACTATTACTTGCTAACTCATTCCAAACAGCCAAAACCTAACTTACCTTTCTGTTTATTAATGGTATGGAAATAAATCTGTTCAGTAAAGACGTCTAAACATCTGTTTTTTAATTCCATTATTTAACTGAAGTTTTGGAAAAAGAAAGAAATCCCACACAACTACTAGGAAAACTTGGTTTTGCCAATGAGTCTGGATAATTTTCTTAAAAATATGCTTTTAAGCAAACTTTTCAGTATGATATAAAGCAATAATAATATCAACAGAGATCACATATCTTCCAGGATCATTTCAATTTTTCACACAGTTGTATAAACAGACAATTGACAGAAAGATTCAGACTACAAATACACATTTTTCTTTATTCATTTCACCTTTATACATTATTATGGTTCCAGTTCCTTGGAACAATTACAATGATCTGCATAGTCACTTTTCTAGGTATTAAATTACTTTCTGAAAACATTTAAACATAGGTCTGATTTTCAAAATGAGTTGCCAGTAAACTGTCATCTGGGTTAAAAAGTCGATAATAACACTTTTTGAGAATACAACTGTGGTCAAACAAAAGATGCAGCAAAGTTTGAGGGGGGGCCTGCACAAAAAGATCCAGAGGACAGGAAGAATCGCTGCTCTGCAGAGAATCACGTGATGTGGTTTGGTTCTGACCCAGCAGTGTGACGTGTTAAGTTAGGAACTGAACGAGGCACAAAGTCGTCCTGGAACAGTAAAGAGCAGCAGAGAGTTCTTATTTCTGCTGACATTAAAGGTTTCCCATATTATGTATGTAACCATTCTGTCTGGTATCAGAACACAACGAGGCAGCATAAAGATCTGAAGCATCATAGCTGGAGCTCAGTGTGATTACTTGTGAAGAAAAGCAGACACAAAACAGAACAACTCGGGTCTGACTGGATCACTAGAGTATGTATGATCCCTTGAAATCCTCCTCCTGAACAACTTGTATCATCAGTTGTGTTTTGTAAAGTAAAGACTGAATAACTGATGCACAGTTAAGTGTATTTCTGTTAGTAATGTACTATAAATATGTTTTAGAAAAATAACTGAAAAATCCAAAAACCAAAAAGGACTTTATGAGGGGAAATGCAGTGAATATACACACATTAGCTTTTGTGACACATTTTTCATTAACTGTTTCCAGCTCCAAATTTAATTGTCAATGCTTGTGTAGTTAAGGAGAGAAGGAAATCATCCCCTGTCATAATGGGCAGCTTGAGGACACAGTAGTTGCACATCAGCTGGTTTAGTTGGCACTCTAACGCTATAAGAAAGAACTGACTTTTAAGCGTTCTACATAAATCTGTTGCTTTTATCTATGAATTTCAAAAAAGCTTCCATGTGAAATAGAAGCCTTTTTGGGAGTTAAAATGTGTCCAGGAAAAAGACCAAAAAAAGATCATTGTGCTCTTACAGTAGAAGGTGGTTTACATGATCAGGCCGCTGCAGTCTTGGATAGTTACACATTTACATCAGATATACCAGAAATATAGTCGGACAGGATCTGGGACAGTTTTTAACACTGGTAGAAATGATTCTGAGAAGAAGTTACATGAGTGTTAGATAAAAAAAAAACATTAAAATAAAGCGAAATATGATCATGGTCTCTTTAATCAAGTTATTTTTTTAAATCACGTAAATGCAGTGATTGGTGTCAGCAGTCAAATTTACAAATTTGACATTGTCACTTAATATGCCGATGCTCAAAAAAATAACACAACTCAGCTACATAATGACAAATTATCTAAACCAGCAATAATATCATTGTTATTATTGCAACAACTGAAATTTTGTGGATATGTCTGTCTTGATTTGTTACCCTCCTCGTTTCCATCATCTACTTGAATTACTTGACAGTCTCTGTTTGATTTGGCATGCTCCCAATAAAGCAGACTGTAAAATTGACATCAGATTCAAACTTCGAACTTCTGACGTAATACTGAATTCATGGGGCATGATAAGCAGACTTTTCTGAATAAGTTATCCTTGAGCATGACAGTCAACAAACATGTGTCCATAGAATTTAGTGGAAATATCTTTCTCGGAAACAGTTGTTCAGTATTTTGAACTGTGTGCAGAATCCTATGGTTTGATGAGATGTCACTATTTTGTAGGAAAAACTTTGGTGGATTTATTTTCTTTCATGTCTTTTTTTAATCTAGATCAAATAGCAATTGGGAAGAGAGTTTGTCATTTTAAATGGTCAAATGAATAGATTGTTAAAGGATGGGTCTTCAGACTGCAGTACTGGAATACGCACATATTTGGATAACAGGACTTTCAAACTGCCCAGATTTTGTGGAAATGTACCTTGAAAATGAGTCATTAATAGAAATGTTTTAATCAGTTAAACATAATAGAAAGATTGGATGGTACATTTCCTTGTAACAAAGTAAAAATGGGAAAACAAAAGGAATCTTGCTTTTTGATTTAGAAATTCCACTTAATGTCCCAAAAAAGTGGGACTGCTTTCTCTGTGGCTGCCCCCCTGACCTCCTGGTGCTGGTCAGGCTGTGAGGTAACTGAGTCGTCTTCTACTGGATGAGCTGCCGGAGCAAAAACACAGACACAAATCATAACTGGCCTGGTTATTATTAAATGTAATAGAAATAAGCACAGTGCGGTGAAGAATATATCAATATTTCAATAAAATTGTCAAGTAAAGATGAAAATAACAGCCCAACACACATTTAAATGAGTCTCTCTTTGAAATGCTCTGGATAAAAAACTAAATTGAAAGATTTTTCCATTTTTTCTTCCCATCCCATCACTGTAAAATAAATCAAACCTAAATACATACATTTTCATGAACACTTGATGCTCAAATTAAGCCAATAAATTGAGCTATTTTTTACAATAAAGCATGCTTAAAAAATACAACTGATCCATTTCCATGTCTTCAGTCATATCTAATTTATGGGTTTGAAATGATGGCTCCTAACCAAAGACTAAGAGGCCCAAACTGCCAACAAAATCAACTAAGCTTTGCAACGACTGCCCTCCCTCAAGCAGGTTCTAACGGTTAACAAGCAGCCAGCTGATGTTCATCATATCTTTAATGAGAGGAGTATAAGACAGGTGGCAATCACATAATGATAACTAAAACACCTTGGCATGAAAGAAAAGATTTAGGCTTTCAGCTTTGGTACATGTAACAGTTTGTTCCTTTAGCTAGAAAGAAAAAGAAGTTTTGGCTTCAATGTTTGATGATAGATGCTACAATGCATATTTAGAATTGACTGTATTCTACTATATGTTATGACCTTTGGTAGAAAGTTTCTGAAAAACTATCTATTCACTGGGATTCAGTTGAACTTTTCATGCGCCTGTGATTTCTTCTGAATGGCTAATAAAGCCCATAACATGCGTTGCACTCACTTGACATGCAGGTAATCAGAGGCTCCTCCCACAGGCCACCAGGCAGGCATTTGATTACGGGATTGAGTCTCTGCACAAAACCCTCTTCACAGTAGTAGCGCACCTTGCTGTTGGTCTCGTAACGCGACCGCTTCTTTCCATAGACCTTAGCAAAGGGAACCTGAGGGGGTGCTCCACAAGAGGCTGTTGGGAACAACTTAGATTCTTATCTCAAGTGCAATGCTTTAAAAAATACTGCAAAATACAATAACAAAATTTTGCACCAAAAAGGCTAGCATTTTTTAAAAGAAAGAGAACTCACAAACACCCTTCTTGCATGTGTATGGCAGGTGGTAGTTGCATGGCACATCACTCCAGTGGCCGCCATCATGCCACACCATTATTGCACAGTCCTCACCGGACAGGAAGTAGCTGTCCGGCTGGCCTTTGTACCAGTTTTCATAGAGCTGGCAGATGGGTAAGCAGATGAAAACAATCTCATGAGGGAGCAGGCAAAAAAATAAACTCCTTCATGTAATATTAGCCTGGTTTAACAAAAGCAAATCTTTTCATTGAGTCAGAATGAGTGCTCACCAGAGGGTTCCCATCTGACCAGCGGAAGTCGCCCTCAATGGTTCTGTCATTTAGTCCGATCCACTGGTACTCTTTGTATTTTTCTAAATTAAATATCAAGACATGTTTTATGGGTAATGACATTTTGTTGCCGAAAACAGTGAATCAGAAAATGTAGATTCATTTCTGTGGCACCTGTCATGATCTGATTTACAATAAAATATTTAAAAGAGGAATGAAAGAGAAACATGTACTTTTACTCTTTCTAGCGTGTAACATGTTACATGTAACATGAAGCAACTCTCAAAAAGACCCGGCGACATGTGATGGCCATATTTTACCATCACATGTCTGTAGTTTTGTATCAGGTAGCCTTTCAACTACGTACAATTATTATTATATAATACAAATATTAATAAAAACTATGAGGCACTCATCAAATGTTTGCACACTGGTCACGACTGTGATGGGTTACTAAAGAGAGAAAAGAACCCGCCATACGGCGGCTTCCACAGCTTTGGAGCGGCGACTTCAAAATATCTTTAGTTTTGACTAAACTATATGTTGATTCTGCCACCATCGATGTTTACATTCCCTGGAGCTCTTCCTTAATCTCTTTCATTGATGTGGAACACAGCTCCATGATGCCACTTGTCATTGAGGTCTAACCACAAATGTTTTAATTTAGTTTTTAATTAGTTTTGCTATCAATTATATTTACCTATAATTAAGCTTAAAGAAAATGTGCAATTAACTCCAATTAAGCTATAAAAACAAGAGGTTTAATGCTTTGTATGCAGGCCAAAAGTCAGATGATCCTTACACTTGAAACATGGAGGATGAATAACATGAAGGGTGTGAAAGGTTCACAGCAAGGGTAAGTTAGAACATTACAGGCCAACGACAGTTAGTTGTAGAATGTTTGTCTCACTGAGAGCTGCTTATGTAATCCTGTAATAGTAAATCATAAGTTAATATGATCTGAGGCTGCTCCCCACAGGGTGAAAAAGGAACCCGAGGAATGTCAGATAGTCATCTCATCACACTGCTGCCAGACAAAATACCAACTTCAAGAGCGTGACACGGAAATTCGAAGAGCTGGAACACTTGAAACGCCGATGTCGTGTCTGGGCATATTTCACCCCTTTACATCTTTCATGAATCTGACTGGGAGGAATGTTGGGGGGTTTGAAAGAGAAGTGGGCTGGTATCTGAGGGAAAGGAAAGGGGGCTTTGTACTTTTTTAAAGCTTTTTTTCCGTTGGATGCCCCAAATCAAAGATACAATAGGATTTTAAGCAAAAATGATATGGGGATAACATGCTTATAAAACAAACATTCCTAGTGTGTTATAGAGTACTTTGTCTCCATTTGCTCCAACTATTAGCATTTAAAGTATACCAGAGGGTTTTTTGCTTTCACATCAGCAAATCTTTGAAACATTTATATTTCCCTACAGCTAAGTTTGTACCGTTGATGTAGTCCTGCTCCTCAGGGGTCATGAGGGAGAGCAGATGGCCGCCACACATCCGACAGTGCTGCTCAGCTGCCTCCCAGCTCTGCTTTTTGCTGAAGTGATGATAGCAAAAGCCCTGAAACTTCTCCCAGCCTGGCTCGCATTCCTCTGCATCTAAAGCGGAGCGCATTACAGGATTAAAGACACATAAGATAATCGTATGGTGAAGAGCAGAGAGCTTTTCAAAATATAGCTTCTGTTTCCATAAAGGGGACTATACCTGTTTGGCATACGTCTCCTCCATAACCGGGCAAACAAAGACACCTCACATGTTCTCCATCAACACAGGTACCTCCATTCAGACAAGGGTTATCCAGGCAGGAATCTGCAAACACAGACGGATCGAAACCACATTTACATTTGTACAATACATATTGTTAGAAAACTTCATATAATTGTATTTCAGCATAAAATAAATGCCTCAAGCATTAGATTTAGCTGTCAGCTTGAGAGTGCAAATAAGTAACTGGAAAGATGTCAGTGCTACTCACTTATTTATTTTTTCAGCTAACTTTTATCATAATTTTGCCTTTTCACCATCCATTGAAGGGCTGGTCCATATCAGAAATCTTATTCTCACACAAACATCTGACTTCAAGGTATTTCTAACCTGACTGATAATCAGAGTTTTTGTTTCCTCCAACTCTTATCGATAATTGTTTTATGCGATATGGTTCTGTTTTTCCCGTAAACAGTTAACTTTCTACGTTTTTGGTAACCAGATACACAACTTGCTGAGGGGGAGCTGGTGATGTCTCAGACTCCTGTATATAAACGGTATAGAAAATCTGTCCTGTTATCAGAAATTCTGACCCCTGTCGAAGCTTCTAAAAGTGTTAAATGAACAGGACCACAAGGCAAACATCACAAACTGGAACCCTGCTAAGGACAATTTAAAGAATTCAGTGGAATATCAGTTCAAATCACTCAAACACTTTTGGTGTGAAACAAAGTGACTGCATATGCATTCTCCTGTTGCTTGCATCTATTCCTTTTAGATTAAAATTTACCAGCAGATGGAGCCGTTACACCAGGTTTGGTTTCCACAAACCCATAACGCTGGAAGCTTTACTCCAGCTGCAACGTACCACATCCTCTATGATTTCAACATTACAGAACTGCAAGCAAACGAGTGTGACTCCCAAAATACAGTTTTGCAGTGGCAACAGCACCTGTACCAAATAATCTTCCAAATAAATAGACGGAAATAATAACTGAACATTTTTAAAGTGCAGAAAATCATACATGCGTATTTGTTAGATTCAATATGATGTTCCATCCAGTGCGGATCACTGGAAATCTCTTCATTTCCCATTCTAACAGACAGCATAAGCAAACTAACCCCAGCTTTTGATGCACTGATCAACAGTTGTGTTTTATGGACCACAGATACCTGAGAGCTCCCCCTGTTGTGCAGCAGAAGCTTTGGCAGCTGGCAGGGTGGCGCCCATGGCTGTCTGCAGCCCCTGGTCGTTTTCAGAGTTTTCACGGTGAAGGGTGGGATCAACGACGGCCGCGTCACTGCTGTCTGCGGTGTGGGCTGGAGTAGAGGTCTGCTCCTCCTCAGGACGCCATGTGCATATGTTAACGGAGGGCTCGTCCTCATCTCCCTCTGATACACGTTCTGTTGCAGGAGTTCATTATTGTTCTCATTAATCTCTCATATTTAAATACAGATGATGTCACATACATTGTAAATAATAACAAAACACAAGTCAAGCAACAATTAAACAAAAATAATGTATGTCTTCACAATAAACAAAAAGAAGACCAAAACTGTTTCTCGGTTTGTCCTTATGTTTTAGGGTTTAATTTTAAATTTAAATTCTGAATACATATTTCTTTTCTTATTCATAAACCCAGATCACATCAATAAGATGCTCAAAGGCATGCTTTAAAGATCTGGTTGTGTTTGAATTTTCCAAATTCGACTGAACTCAGTAGAAATAACTGAAGTCAGCATCTTTGAACCTGAACACAACCTTATATGAACTGTGCCACATTTTATGACTGCATCACTTAAAAAGAATACTTCTACTTTAAATATCTGCCTGTATCATTTAAATAAATCATTTGAACCCATTGTTTGTTCTAGCAATTCACAGAATCGAGGAAGTGATACCATTTACCATTAATATTGCTCGTGGTAGTGTCTTGTTCCTTAGAGGTGTCGTCAGACTCCTCTTTGACAGGAGGCATGGCGCTGTACTCCCGATCAGAGCGGGACTCCTGTGGCGTGGAGAACGAAGGCTCTGGCTCCCAGCCCGGTGTGAGGGTCAAATGAGGGAGCAGTGTGATTTTTATCTCTGATGGAGGGGGCGCATCGGTGCCAGATTCATCAGTAACTCTCTCACTCGTGTGCTCCACTGAGAGTGTAGTGTTTGTCAGATCCAGTTCCGATTTCATCCCAGGATGTTCTCCGGAAAATTCATCCGATATTTCCTCTGGGTCATTGTCTGTGATATTCTGGGCTGTGCTGAGGAAGACTATAGGGTTTTCTCTCAATCCGTCCCGGTCTGGCTCATCTCGACCTTCGTGAGGTTCGGCATCAAATAAAACATGACCTTCTGGAGAGGATGCTGCCGTCCCTAGAGTGAAGGTTTCATTCTCCACGGAGGGTGAAGATGGAGTTACAGACACTGGGGCCGCAAGCAGTGTAATGTGAGTCTTCTTTAGGACGGGAGCATCTACAAAGGTATATGTGTCACCTGTGACAACTTCAGCTGCAGTGGCTCCCACCAGATGCACTTGTCCACTCAGCTCTGTTTGATTATCTGGTGCTGCAGTGGTTTTTAATTCCTCACCACTGTGGTCCACTGAGAATGACGGCTCTATCGTAACACCAAAGTGCTGTTGAGTGGGATTATAACCTGTAAAAAAGGGAGCATGATCAAGTACATCTTTTCCCTTCTAGAACAGTTTCAACTGAAGATGAAAAAGCAGATGTAATGCTGAGTCTGAATTAAATTTGGTTGGAACATACTAAATTAATTCATGATGGCTGGCCTGCGGGTAAATTATGTAGAGGTTTATTCATATGTCGAATTTTCAAGGAGAGTTTCTACTCATTTAGCAACAGCTGTAGTTATTCTTACAGCTCAAGAATCTAAACTGTAAGGAATATGCCTTAGATAAGCTTTGACATAAAATAGTGGAGACAGGTCTGCAATGAACCAAAAAAGGCATTTACAACGAGCATCTAACATGTACTCACTTGAATCAGAAGTAGGGACCACCTCAAAGGAGGTATGGACTTGTATACCCATCAGACTTTGGGTCCCAGGGTTCATTGTGTCCTCGTGTGGAGGAGGATTTTGAGTCTCCTCCTCAGATGCCTCCTCTGTTGGAAGACTCTCTGTTGTACTGTTGTCTAAATATGGAAACACGGTAGTGGTGTGGACATTTGTTTCCTGACTGTGAGGTGAAATGTTGGCTGAAATGTCTTCAACAGCACCAATGGTGCCCTCTTCTGGATGTCCTGAGGTGTGAGATTCGGTTACGGAGATGCTTTCCATGTGGACATCCTGAGTGTGGTCCTCCTGCAAAACTGGGAGATCACTTTCTTCCTCATGCAGGTCATCTTCATCTGCCTCTGACGTAGCGTTTACGACATGGATGTCCATGCTTTTGGTCTCAGAAGTGAGACCTTCTGTTGGCTCTGTGCTGTCTGAAGGTTCATGTGTTGGGATGGCGGGATCTTTGTGAGTCTCCACAGCATCGACCTTCAGCGGAGCTGTTGGAAGCACATCGGACTCCTCGTGGTCAGTCTCCTGGTTTTCTTCAGGCGCTGGCTGGTAGGACTCTGGGTAGCTGGCTTTTTTTACTAGCTCCCAGGTTTTACTGGTGGACGACCTCTCCGGATGCTCTGAAGGAGAAGTCTCAGACTGAGTGGGGTCGGCGGTAAATGCTGACTCCTTGCTATTGTCCTGTTCTGGGGACCGAGCATCCACAGGGCCAGCCTTAACTGGATTTGCTGTTCGGGCACTGTACACCTCTTTAACCCCTTCTGCCGTTACCTCGTCTTGATTGACGTCTGCCTGCGTTGTTAAGAAAATAATGTCTTGGCCGATATCCTCTGGCTCAGTGGAAAGAAAATCGTGCGGGGATTCAGTGTAAGGACCATGATCACCTGGAGAGAGGGACGTAATGTAATAAACAAAGTTATAATGTAGCCTTCTGACTTTAAAATTTACAATGCCCCACTTTTTGCGTAAATTAAAACAAAAATTCGTACTTTTAAAACAGTAGACATCATGTTGCGATTGAGTCTCTGGGAAGCCCGTCTGGTTGCTGTAGCGATAGATGGTCTTAACGCCAGGCTCCCCCCCTCCACAGCGCTCTCTGGGGGTGACGATCGGGTAACGCACGCTGCCGTCTGCCAGCCACCCGGGGCTGCAGTGGTTCAGTCCATCGTTCCAGGCTGCATATAACTGAGCTGTGGTGGCCAGCTCTGCCCCGTGACTCACACAGTAAGCCTTGGCCTCCCAGAACGTGAAACGCTGGGGGGTGGAGCCATGGAACACTTCACCTTTGAATAGACAGATGTTCATAAAAAAATATTTGCAATCTTATTTCTGCTGGAGTCTAAGTATAAATTTGAACAACTGACAGTATTTTAATACTTTTTTTCTCTCTCTTATCAATAAATACTTTGTGAGTTAATGAGGATGGATAAATTAAACTAAACCACTTTCAAAACAGAGAAAAGTGTTACAATAATGTAACATAATAAATTGCATAACCACGTCCTTTATTTAATTCTACTGGTTTCCTTTGCATTTGAAAATGTTGTCTTTCATTTAATTAATATTGTGACCATTTTTTCCATTTTTTTTATCTGTCCTTTGCATTTGGTTAAAAATACAGCCTATAAGCATGGTGGAAAAATAGATTTTTGCCTTGCATTTCAGCTTGGTTTGCTGTCCAAGCACGACATCTGGTGGAAGCATTAGGTGGTATGTCAAACTTTTTGAATAGTAAAATTGTAAATTCATCTTTATGTTATACCAGTTAAACATGTAAGAAAGTGCATTACATTTCAGAGGAGGCTGTATTAAAGAACGGAAGAAAAGATTCAGCTATATAAAAAAAATCAAACTTGAGTTTTCATTGTCTAACCGTGAATATTCTTCACATAGCAGTAGACATCGTAAAGCTCATCAGGCTCTAGCAATCCATAGTTCCTCACTCCAGGCAGGCCATCCATGTCTCCAAAACAGCCCTCTCTTGGCATCTGAATGGGATATCTGTGGATGGAGCATCACATATCACTGAGGGTGATCACTGAGGGTGATATGTGCTATCAATATGGAGCTAAAGCAAGAACTCGGAGTGGTGCAAAAACTGGTTTTCTGGGTTTCTAAACTATATTACACAAAACGCAGAGTGTCAAAACTCTCGTTGCCTCTCAGGTCCTGACCTGACTGAGTGGTCTGCCAGCCAGCCAGCGTCACACTGCTCATAACCGCTGTGGTAAGCAGCGAGGAGTTCCTCCGGACTGGCGATGCGAGCCCCAATATGCTCGCAGGCCTCTGCGGCTTGCTCAAAGGTAAAAGCATACCGGCTGGATGCATCACGATAATGGAACACCACACCTGGAAAAAACAAAAAGGAAGTACGCCATATATTCTTAACACATCGGCAGATGAAACACACAATCATTGCAACAATGGTAATGATAGGTCTGCTGTTTCTCTGTTTCTTGGCGTAGGGTGAAGATTAGATGGTTTTTAGTTTTGTGTGCTGGTCTCTGTCAGCGCGGTCACATGGTCTTACCCTTGACTTTGACCTGAACCACGTCGTCAGCGTCCTCCAGGCCCTGCTGCACCTCGCAGCGGTAGAAGCCGGTGTCGTTTTGCCTCAGGCTCTCCAGGTGGAGGGTGAGGTCCGCAGGGGAGTAGGCGTAGTTGAGCAGCGAGGCTCTGTCTTTGTAGGCTTCGCTGACTCTCACCCTGTCGCCGCGGGCCACCAGGATCTCCGTCTCCTGACCGTGGGTGAGGACGCTCCACTTGACCCGGGGCTCGGACAGCACCGCGTGGCGGCCGTTGGAGGTGGTCGACGGCGGCGGGTGGGTGAGCGACACCAGGCAGGGTAGAGTTAGCGAGCCACCCAGCACGGCAATCACAGGCTCGGCGGAGGTGATGGTCACCTGGAGGAGCTTCGAGTCATCTGAGAAGATGTAATCACTTTAGTTAATTTCCACTTCGAGCCTCAGTTACAAAAATGTCGACGCGATCTGCTGACATTGCGTAAAAGATCTTATCATAAAAACATTTTAGTTCTGTTCAAAGATGTGTCAGTCAACCTTGGTTGTCCGCAGAGATGCCCGAACACCCTCATGAATAGAGTCCAGAGTGTACATGTCAGCAAAAATGGTGAACAACAAATAATAATTGAAGACCACCGTGCTGTCTCAAAACGTCAGAGGTCACCGTGACTTAATGAAATCACAGAGGTCTGTGGCAGATAGAGAGGGAGGTGTGCGTACCTGGCTCATGGTGGGCTGTGGAGGTCCACGGTGGGGCAAGGACACAGATGGCGAACAGCAGCACAGATGGAGTCACAACCAGTCTAAGGTGAAGAGAAGGTGGAGGGACAATAATTAACATTAAGGCAGATGAATTTCCAGCAGACATGCTGGTGTGATACTCAGGACTGAGCTCAAACTGTCAAAAAAAGACTGGATCTGCAATGGAGACTGTTCAGGAGCTGTTAGAGCTGACTGAGTGGAAAATACATTATTAACATTTCATTCTATTACTTTGATCTGATTTTTTTTTTTTTACAATGTTGTTCAAAAATGCTGTGAAGTAGTTGAAATAGCGTTTTTTTATTTTATTTGGCATTCCATATTAAATGCGAAGCCTCACAAAACACACACAATGTAGAGTTTTTTCTTTACCTATTTGTTTATAATTTAGCTCCTGTTGCTCCTGTTGGCTTTATGTTGGGGTGCAAAAGGACTGAATGTGATGATGAGTCACCCCTCCACAAGAAAACTTGCACATGT
The DNA here is from genome assembly GCA_907169785.1 of Menidia menidia. Taxonomy (NCBI): domain Eukaryota; kingdom Metazoa; phylum Chordata; class Actinopteri; order Atheriniformes; family Atherinopsidae; genus Menidia; species Menidia menidia. The sequence continues at coordinate 3,177,475 of CAJRST010038888.1, forward strand.
TTGCAGCCACAGACTCAACAACAGAGGGGCTGCCTGTGTGTCCTTGGAGTTTTGGGGCTGCTCTTGAGTCAGACTTCAGGAGCTGTAACGTGTGAGCTGAATTCTGATTCCTCTGAAACCTCCATGAGGGTCGGACAGAAGCCCAGCTGCCGGCTCAACTAGATTTACATGATTACCAGTCCAGCTATCCTTAAGTATGCGCACATTTGTTTTCGGATTGTCTTTGTATCTTAAACTCCTGTTTCAGTTAAGCTTTATTCACACTACAGCTCACCAGGCAGACTGATATGCTGATTCGCTCTAAAGACTGTGAAAGTCTTTTATACAGGAAGAGAAAGCCCAGCTGATAACGTTACATCATGACATACATTATGTAAACTTAAAACTCCTTCTTTTGACCATGTATAAGCACTTAATGACATATCTTCAGTATCTTAATACAGGGCATTTCACTCCAAAACCAGAATTATTATGGAGTTCCATTTGGACATTTCTGCCACTCTAGAAAACGACTGTCGTAAATAAACAATCTGGGAGGAATTAAATCAAGAGAACGAAAAACAATATTACAATTAACATCCAACATGCTCGGTGTGATGCTTTGAGGTGGTTTGTTTTTTAGATAAATGTTTTTCCGGCAGCAAAGGGAAAACGTGGACTCCTCACCAAAAGGGACCAGACATGACTTTAGTGATGTGCCTGAGGAAAGTAAATGAAGCTGAAAGAGAGCAACTGGTTCAAGCAGTTGCTCATGTATTTATGTGTCTTAGAAGGGAATATCCGAGGACATCTCTGTGGAATCAGATGACTGCAAGCCTTTCCTTTGGACTGAAGGGGGTATTAAACTTGCATTGAACAGGGAAATTAAAATTTGTTTTGTAGCTCTCAGCAGAGACAGACTTCTAATCAAAACAGGATTAATACATAATTACTCAAAGGTTTTCTTCTAATGCTTCAATTTCGCTCTGCCAATCATAAATGAAAGCTGTGAAGGCGGAGAAGCCATGCGGGATAAAGCTAGCTGCTGAAATTATTTAAGTGAACAGCGTCGGAGGCTGCCAAATACTAAAATATGAATAAGGAAAGCCGACAGATGAGCTGCAGCAAATTTATATTGAATGTGAGAGAAGAAATATTTGGATTGCTTATTGTTATACGATACCTAGAGGAATTGTTAGTTTCACACACAACCACTGAGGACAAAAAAGTACCATTTTAAAAGTAAACTTTTTGAAAAGTCCTGATCAAGAGGCTGGTACTCACAGATAATCTGTGTGGGCTCCAAAACATCAAATATTTGTTAACGTTTAATAATCTTATCACACCTCTGGCACAGTGAACAATGCATATCTAACTACAACACTGGGCAGAGTGTGCGGCTTCTTACCATTACCTCATTTCCATACAGCATGGGAGGCAGGGGGACAGTGGGGGAGGGAGAAAGAGAGAGAGGTGGTTCTTCATCAGGCTGAGGATGCATCCCAGGCAACATTACAAGTGCAAAGACGGGCATCGCAAGTGGCTGAATAGTCAATGACTTCACCTTGAGGGAAAGGAGTTCGTGGCCAAGTTAGGATGTTTGACCGCTCCGTTTGCCAGAAGAGGTCATCTGAGGCTGCGAAGGAGGAGGGTGAAGGAAGTGGAGGAACTCCATTCTTGAACAGTGGGCACCAGCTTTGTGAGAGTTTGGCCCATTTTGCTGCCTTGCCCAGTGTGTGATGACATTGTGGAGAGTTTAGAGCAGGACACACACTGACATTTTTGTATGCAGCAACACAAGTGCTCATTCTGAAATGACAAATCGGACTGTCCAAAACCATCCTGATGTTTGACATGATTTGGCATGATGGTTGAGTCAGTTTGTGGGCGAAGGGAAAGTACCTGTTTTATTCATTTCAGTTCAGTTCATCTTAAATCACTGAGTTAGTTAGTTTATCATGAAATAATGTGTGAAATCGGTTGTGAGGAGGCGTCTAAACAAGGAAATGCCCGTATCCTAAGGGATCCAGAGACAAAATACATAGAAAGACCTTTTTCTTTCTGTCTGAATTCCCTTCTAACTCCAGGTTCATGAATAAATGTTCAGTGGGGTGCTATTCAATAAATTAAGAAATACATTGGAAAGAAAAATCAACAGTTTATTTTAAAAAAAAGTTTATAACGCTCTACCAGATATATGTCTCATCGTTTACATTTATCTGGAAGTTGGGAACTGAGTTTATTTCAATAAAACACAACAGAAACTGTGTCTTTAATTGCATAATGACAGCTGTGTAAAAAAGAGTTGTTTTGCAGTCTGTCAGGATGAACATGTTTGCTGCATTAGAAGTGTTTTAAACTATCATTAGCATTATTCTTAACTGATTACTTATTACAAACCTTTCAAGGAGGTGACATGGGCTCTATTCAATACATGGGCTCTATTTCCCAGAATGGTGCCCTCTTGGATGTTCTCTTGTATTCTTTATTTCGTATTGGTCAGATTTGAATCGGGGATGGATTGAATGCAGGATGCAAAATCAAAGATGCAAACAAACTCAGTGACACCGAAAGTCTTTCACACACACATAACCGGAGCACCAAACACCCGTCTCCAACGCGTATGTCATTCAGATCTGGAAATGAGTGCAAGACCACTTGCTGAGCCACTATTAGACCGGCCTGACCTCCCCCACAACCCCTCCGTTTTCTCACGGCAAGGACCACCGCCGTTTCCCTGTTCTGCCCCTCTGCAGATCGTCATCCTTCCAGCCCACCAGTTCCACATCACACCACCTCAAAGGATGCCCATCTCCAGGGGCAACCTGACCCCCCCCCCCTCCTGACAGACACAATTTGACAGGAAGCAAGGAGCAGCCAGGAAAGGCTGGAAGCAACGGAGACCTCTTAGGAGAAAAAAAAAAAGAGGTAGCAGCGGAAAGAAAAAGGGTCCGTACAGCATGACTGAGTGCTAAGACTGATGTTAAGTTCACGGGAATGATTTGGAACAGTTCACCAGTCAGCCTCGAGCAGCAGCCATGTCTTATTAGCTTTTAGCTGCTGACTCTCAGCGCTGGAGGGCAAAACTGTTAAGGCTCTGACAAAAGGCATAGGCTGACAGGGCCGGCTGTTCGCCGCAGCGGCAGCGGGTCAAATCCACCCTCAAAATGGGCCACAACGCTGATCGGGCAGATTTAAAGAACCGATGCTTAAAAACAAGGGCGAGAAAATCGCACAACTGGGATCGACTCGCTCTGTTTGAGACACCTTTCTGAGGAGCTGCGGGAGACTGCTGCGGTATCTGTGGAGAGGTGGCAACTCCTGAAATTACCAGAAAGTGCAACATGGCAACAACCTGCACGACCTGCTGCCTGCACCAGGAATCAACTCTCCTCTGTTAAACACAACCCACAGCCATGTCTAAATACAACTTTCAAAGCCAACATTTCCATCGTAAATGTTGCTGATTTATTTATTTTTTTAAGAGTACAGACAGATGTTTAGAACTAGTAAAAAGTGATGGATAAAACATATTAAGAAAACTCAGTAATCTGTGACTTATTTTTGGTGAGTCTGTTTCAGGATAGTATGTAAAAACTTAATTTAATCCTGTCTCACACCTTCAACAAAACAAAAAACATTCAGATTTCCCCGAAAAAAAGGTTTATTGTCAACTTTGTCTGCATGACTTCCATATGAAACCTCAGGCTTCCTATCAGAAGCTATGCCTCATTCAATAGATTGAATTCTGCAAATAGTCATTGATGCGCAATAACAACACAACACAACTCGTTATTAACAGTTAAAGAAGTCCCAGTCTTTAAAAGAAGTAATGCACCTTCATACCAGTGTCTCTTTAGATATTCTGCTTTAGTTTGTGTTACTATAAATCTCAATCTGCACTGAATGCATCGTCACTCATGCATAGTATTGAATATGATATGTCTAATGTTGCCACGACAACAATGGTCTACCTGTGTTTTAATCAGCGTTTCAGTCTGGAGTCCATTGTTTAAATTGACTATCTCAATTTGTTTTGAGTTGTTCAGACCTTTTACTCCCCTGCATGACCTGACAGCCCCGAGCTGCAAACTGAGATTTCCTTAACCTAAACTTAATGGTTAAACCTCAAGACCTATACCTGTTTCAGAAATAAATGAATAAATATATCACTAGTTTTAATATTTTAATTCAAACAATTTTCGGTAATGTGCCAACACGGCACACTTTAAACAAATAATGAAGCTCAACCTAAAATGACTCAATTTCAATAAAGTTTGATTCGACAGTTTAATTAAAACAACCTTGTTTTACTAAAGTTTTGTACAAGAGATACTGACATGAGAAGAAATAGCAGTCACTAAATAAAATTAAAGCCAAACTAAATCTTGCTCCTAGAAGCAAAGATATCCTGTTTAAACTAGGAAGCAGAAAACGTTTCCAACAGTATTTTGAAATGACCAAGAGCGTTCCAAAGATTGCCGCCACACTGGGTTCTCTTCTGAACGCTGAGACCCACAAATGCTGCTTACTGCCCATTCCCAGCTCACAGTTTGGGACAAGCTGGACCAGGCCAACGTTTCATTAGACTCTTTGACATGTTTGTCATAAATCACAATGAGAAGCAGCCTCCAAATTACTTCTTAAACTCTCCTGTTTATGTCATCTGATGTATTGTAAGTTTGTGAGCATCCATCTCACTACACTCCTTTTACCCACCTCTGGTAAAACGATTTGTAACACTCTAAAGAGACTAAATAATACATTTTAATGTTGACACATGTTTAAATAGATAGTGTGATCATTATTATTATCATTATTATCATTATTTCTGTACAAAAAAGGTGTTTCTGGGTTATTTGGCCCTCATGATCACCAACCTAGAAGGTGACATTCTCTGGGAGCATCCAGTGATGCTGCAGCAGCAGGTGACATCTCGCGCTCATTATCTTGCAGCCTCACGCGCGCAGCACATGTCGCCCCTCTTTAGTTTAAAACATCAAAATGCATATCGCTCATTGACAGTGATGTTTTTCCAAAATGCGAGCTCCGTAAGGTGGTAAAAAAAAAACCGTCCGTGGCGCGCTACGGACGGAGACCTGAGAAACCGGTCGCGTTGCATGAGAAAATAAGCGACTTACTTCATTTTGGACGGGAGGAACTCTCCGTCTGGATTCTCAGAAGTTGTGAGGATGTGGCGTCTTCTGCAGGGAACCCACGCACAGGTGCAGGCTCCGTGTCCTCCTCAAGTGTGGGGCTCTTTCCTCGCTGCCTGGGTGTGTGGACGTGAACGGAGGAGAAACTGGGATTAGAGCAGTGTTAAAGGACCAAAGACCCCCCTTCACTCCCCTCCTCCTCCTCCTCCTCCTCCTTCATCCTGCCCAGAGAGTCAGTGAACCTGCTGAGAGGTGAACGAGTGTAAAACAACAAACTTAATCAATTACTCTCACACCTTCTCAGTGGAATTCAAACTAAGCAGGTGGTCTCTAATACAATAATATTTTTTTTTGGGCAGCAAATTAAAGCTGCATTTCTTCGGACTAATTTGACCACTAGGGGGCAGAAGAACGCTGGCTGTGCCCACCTTTAGCATCATTTAGTGGTAAAAACTTTGCTCAAAACCCTGTTGTAAACAATCAGATATACTTAATAAATACAAATACTTCAAACAAAAAAATAGATATGATCTTCTCTCCGTGTTTTCTGGGATTAAGCTTTAAAGGGTTAAACGATTGAGTGCTATTTGTGTGTTCATTTCTTTTGTTTGCAACAATGTTTGAATAAATTCAGCAAGAATAGCAGGTGCCTGTGAGAATACAGTAGTTTCAACAAAAAATAAACAAATAGATAAATCATTCAGATTTAATACATAAGATGATTTTAAGAGGCAGTTAAAAAGATGAGTTAATCAATGAACCCATGTATTCTACAGATGAGCTGCACCCTGCACTGTGCACACTGTTTATCCTGTATAATATGTATGGACAATATAACTTATATACGTGTAACATCATTAAAAAAAAATGTAGAGTGGACAAATTCCTTATGGTGTGGCAGTGGGTAATAAAAAACGAATTATGCACATGGTGCTAAAGCTGGGCCATGACTAATATGTACAGTGTGAGATGTGTGCATGGGAAGGGATATACAATAAAGACTCATATAAAGAGTCCAGTAGCCTGACCCATGGAGTGATGAATTCTACAAAATCATTATTGAATTACCTCACAGAGCCAGCCGAGCTTTTTCGTGTAATCCATCGTGTTGTTATTACAGCGTCTTATTACCACAGCGGGGGAACGCTTAATCTTCTTTAATGTCAGATTTCAAGAACAGTCCATAGACTAATACCGTGTAAGCACATTTACCAAAGAACTAAGTGACATATATAGAAAATAAGGATTCAAAATTGAACATGATGAGGAGAACATAAATGTATGTCCAACAAATCAGGCTCAGGAAAAATTAATCTTAAGGGCTGGTGAAGTTCTGTTGTTTCTGTACCAAGCTAACAGAATTATTTACATCTATTTATTCACACTAAATAGTATGAAATCATTTTCAACCCTTTTTCTCCTTCTCTGTCTCCCTTTTCCTGACATTTGGAGTGATTTCAGTGACATTCATTCATTTTTCACACCCATTTTATCTAATTAAGAGATTCAGAAAGGGCGACATGGGGGTGTGGTAGTTAGCACCATCACCTCACAGCTAGAAGGTTCCGGGTTCAAGTCCCCGGGGGAACCAGAACCTTTCTGTGTCGAGTTTGCATGTTCTCCCTGTGTCTGCATGGGTTCTCTCCAGGTTCTCCAGCTTCCTCCCACCGACCAAAAACCTGCATGTTAGGTTGATTGGACATTCTAACATTGCCCTTAGAAGTGAGTGTGAATGGTCGTTGGTCCTTGTGTGTCTCCGTGTGGCCCTGTGATGGACCGTCCAGGGTGTATCCCACCTCTCGCCCATTGAGGATAGGCTCCAGTCCCATTAGGGAATAAGCAATTACAAAAATATTACCAGTGAGGTTTGGTCCTTTTTAAAAAAAACTCTTTAACTAGGCTCCTATGGCCCTGAGGTTTAACCCGGTCTGGCTTTTTCTGGCAGGATGGCCGGCTGTATAATGAATGTGCTTTTGTCAGATCCGCAGCGGGGACATGGCGCTGCTACACTCGGCTTTAAGGACAAACACTCGCCAGAGGAGAGGCAAAGTGGAGCATTGAGACTCGGAGCGGGGGCCAAACGTGGCAGGCGGTAAAATTCTACCCAACACAGATCAAAGGGCTCACAATGAGGAGCGGTCAGTCTGAAACAGCCCAGTAATAAAGCTTAAATACTCCCTTAGTTTTGACATTAATAAATGTATGAAAGGAGCGATTACAGAAAAGCAGATTAACCCGTCGGACCACCACTTTGGACTGCACAGACGAGGGGAAAAAGTCCAAACCGCTCTTTTGATGCTTTCTCATGAAATCTGAGACATTTATTGGCCTTGGGAGGATGAAGCCCGCTGACCCCCATATTCCTCACACAGCAGCCTGAGGTGGAGCGCTTTTAGTTGGTCGTGAGTTCTATTAATCAAAGGATTAGGATGGAATTTGGTATCCAAAAGACATCTCTAATCCCCTGAGTGAGAACCAGAATTTAATATTGATCATTCAGTCTGCCCAACATGCACTGACATTCAAGATCGAACATCTAAAATTGTTGATGCTCTCAGAGATCATTTGTGAGAAAACCTAAAAGGCATTTTGAAAAAAACCTTCGTAATCATTCCTAAAATCCCTCAGACCAGACATTCAGGTCTGTCTTCATAATGAAAACACATTAAAACCAGATGACTCGTGTCACATGCACCACCGGAAAGTTTTTTTTTTCTCTGATGCTGATTCAGGTATTTAGTAGTTTTTTTTAGATGATGGCAATTTTTCGGTCTCACAAACAACTCTCTGTGTTGCACTTAAAATTAAATCTTCCTCTTTTCTACACTGGACCATACAAGCTGTTAAAGCTCCATCAGTTTGAGATGGGGAAAATATGACAGAAATCGTGTACTGAAGTAAAGACCAGAAGAACGAAGAACTGAGAGAATCATCTCTAATAATCCTGACACGTCTTCATTTCTACTATACTGTTTATTAGCAACATCCAGTAACAGCTAGTGGAAGCTGCATTTCTTTAAAAAAAAATAGCAATAACATCTTTAAACTACGGATTAGTCAAAAATATTTTTTAAATCTTTCTTGCCATCAGCCTCAATAATGTCACTAATTAAGTAATTATGCGGTTAACAAAATGACAATACCGTGAAATGGTTTTCCCTTAAAGTATTTTAATTTCAGCATGTTTTGAAGTATTAAATTCCATTTAATATGTTCTCTTTCCCTCATCAGTTAGAAGATGAGATAGAGCATATGGTTTGCTCACGATGATCTGCCTTGTTATGTCTTCATCCAATGTTTATTCAGCATCTAAAACATTTGAACCATGTTCATTCGCCGCTGGAAAAACGAGGCTGCCCTCAAGTGGTAAGAAACATTTCACCTCCAATAACAAAATCTTTTCATGTTACAAATGTAGAAAATATGCTGTAAAAATCAAGCGGTTTTAAACGCCTCTTCCATTATGTTTCAACAAAAATGGATGCTCTGTAGATGTGTAAATATTTTTTCTGCAAAAACCCAAAAAGGAATAAGTCAAAAAATGTTGTCCATCTTCCTGAATGCTAGTTTGTTCCATTAGAGCCTCGGCATCTGGAGTCCTCGTATCAACGGCACAGTTGATCCAACGTGGAAATTCTCAGTAGCGGCCTTGAACTGTGACGTTTTTTTTTAAAAGGTCAAACACGTCTGTGTTTATTTTTGCGCTGTCTCCTCAAACTTGCCACTAACTGGCCATTGATCTGGAGACTAGAGTCCTCTCCCACTCCACTTCCACCACTTTGTAAAGCTCCATGGTGGCTTTAGCGTCCTCCACAGAAGAGTGGCCTTTCCTCCCAGTCTGAGGACACAAGACAGGAAGCGCTCAGTCTCATATTCATCACAATTCAAATGAGATGACATTAAGAAATCTTTCGGAGAGGTAAATTACTTTTCTATTTTGACCCAAAAAGTCCTGATTAATTCAACCAAGAGCCACGTTCGACATAACTAATTAATTTAATAAGCTGACGCTTCTTTACCTGGATGTCACGGTTGAAAATGGCTTTGGTGAGTCTCTTCAGTGATGCACACTCACTGGCATTGAAGCCGGCCTTCAGGTTGAGCAGAGGGATTCGGGAGGTGTCCCTGGTCAAGATGTTGGGGTGACTGTAACTTAGGGCCTTGAAGTCATTGTGGATGGCGTGGCCAATAATCACCTTCCCCATGAGCAGCTTCAGGATCTATTTCGCAAAAGGAAAAAAGACAACAACATTTGATTACTTTTCAGTTTTAATCAAATTAGGTAGTTAATTCTATATGGTTGTAGTTAATTATTTATGGATGGTTTTATTTTATTTTATTTTGTGGTGGTTTATTTATGTCATTTCTGGTTATCATTTTCAGTGTCCTGCATTGTGGAGCCAATGTGGGCTATTTTTGCTGATAATGAAGAATCCAAAAATGACCTCCTTAATTTCCCATTCATTTCTCCAGTACCTGCTCGGGTTGTGTTTCACATTAGAAAAAGATGAAGCATTAACTGTGGGATGAGTCTCTCCAAACCATGTCAGCCTAAGACTCTCACCTCCTTCCTGGCTTCTGAGAACGGCGTGGCCACGAGGAGGTCCCTGGGCCGAATGCCGCTCCACCGTGTGCGGTAGTCGGTCACGGGCATGGGGGGTTTGATGAACTTATCATACACCACATCCCCCTCATAGGACACGATGCTGCAGCGCGCCAGTTGGTTGACGCTGCCTTTTGGACCCGAACCCACCATTTCACAGTCAATGGCCAGGAACTTGTTGGGGTCTCCTGTGGATGTCGGGGGCCTGTGGCTGCTCGACACCGCGGGCCTGTGGTCAGCGGCTGCCGCCTTTGGCTTTCCGTGGCTGCCTTTGCCGTGACAGAGGCCGGACACTGAAGGCTGTGAAGGCGTGGACGCCGTTGCTCTGGAGCTGCAGTGCGTCAGGTGAGGTGAACTTCCGGTTGGTGCTGCAGCGGGGGGGTTCTTTGTGAGAGACCCATTCTGACGTTGGGTTGGGTTCCCTGTGAGGTGTCCCCGTTGGTAGGTGCCGTTTTGTTTACCCCTCAGGTAGCCCTTGGCCTTTAATTGTTGCATCTTTTTACGAAACATCTTTTTTTTCTTCTTCTTGTTCTTGTCCGTTGCTGGACGTATTACCCGAGAGGCGTCATCCGAGGAGCACAAGTTGATCACAATGTCCGACATGTTGGCACCAAAGGAACAGTTTTCCTACTTCACTGGCAATCAAAAGTATCCTTATTTTAACAGCCTCAGCCAGTCTTTGGTTTTTGTGGTCCAGTTTATTCTCACTGAAAACAGTTCAGCTGCATCATCCTGCAAGGCAAAAAACAAATTATCAAACACCATCTTGATTTGATTACCTGTGCCTGCCTGCTTCTGAGCAAAACACATAAACATGTTGATGTTCAAGTTTAACAGGAGTTTCTGTTTAGTGTGTGATAATGTTGCCACTGTTCTCAGAGTCTGCTACTGACTTATCAGGAAATATTCTGTGCAGATGACTTTGTCTTTACATGACAGTCTAGTTTCTGTTCCCCTCATTTTGGTCAATCTTAATAAATCAGTAAAAACATGGGGTACCTGCATCCTGCACTTGTCAGGTTTCTTCTGTGTGTGGATTAAATTAGTATTCTATTCTTTATGCCAATCGAGAAACTAAAAAAAGAAACTAAAAGAAAGAAAAATACACTCCAAATCTTCCCTTTATGACATTTCTATTACAAAACGACCAACCACAATGATGACGACCCAGAAATGTTACAAAGTTTGGTGGAAAAAATGGAATGAAAAGCTTTAGTCTGACATTTACAACATAATTGAATACAGCAACGTCAAAAACCTGTAGCTGTATCACTTTAACACGTTAAAAACTGAATACAAGAAGAGATGAACCACCAGTTATGGTCTGATCATCCTTTTTTCCAAGTCCTTAGGTCACTCAAAGCTCACGTTATGCATCCAGTCCGTCAGAAAATGATCCAAACAAAAATGCACTTTTTGTGTGAATTCAGAGCCAAATAGAATTCAGGACTATTTTTTTTCAAATTGGCTGAAAAGAAACAAACACTTTTCAACAATGATTTAAGAAAACTTTTAAACAATGAAAATAATAAGGATCAGTCTAACTGAGCACTACAAAAAATATATAAATGTGCTGTTAATGCCAGTACTACATGTTAATGTTTTCACGTTTACGGCGACGGACGTAGCTTTCGGTTTGACGTAAACTAGCTAATGGGTTGACGACGTTGAACACAACTTGCGTTAGCTCGTTGATTGTTGGTGATAGTTAGAGCTAATTTTGAAGGCTGTTGGTCAGGAAACACTACTCAATCCTTTATGGACTGACAGGGGGTGATACCGATATATTTCCTACAAGTAAACTCAGAGAATAAATAAGTGGAAGACAAAACCAGACCTGCAGCACGCCCGGACCCCGCGAGGCTTCCTGCCACAATAACAGATTCATATCCGGGGCATGATGCATTCAGACTCTCAAATGTAGCTTTTTCATAGCCGCCAACTTATTATATATTTTAATAATAGCTTAATACTTTGCCGTACAAGCAATTTACTATCACTTTGCAATATAGGCACTGATTATTACGAGATAAATGTCAAGTATGCACGGCACAAGATACGAAAGGAAACGTAAAAGATACAGAATTTCACTGGCTATACAGAATTTCACTGGCTGTTCAATCTACCTGTCAGACTATTTGTTCTTTTTTTTTTCTTTTTTATGTGTCCATTTAATCATGTGTAAATACTGAGCATGGAAAATAAGAATTGGCAACAATGACAATGTCACGAGATGTTTGTCACGAGTAAAAGTAGAAATTACGAGGTACACATGAATGCTGCAGCGTCCCATGTGTGAAAGTTAGCTGCAAAAAACGGCTTGTGTTTTAACTTGCACGTATTTAGACATTTTAAATCACTCGTGTAGTTTATGTATTTCAATTCAAAAGCGACTTGATAGCAGTCAACGCATATTAGAAACCCACAATTTTAACCGTTACAGTAAGGTAGTAACACAGTTTTATCAAGCTAACCCATGTTAGCATTAGCTCCCCTATGAGTCCTTTCAGATGCACAAGATGTGAAGATGTTTACACCAAGTTTCTCTGCAGAGCAGCAGAAAGAGCTGGCGAAAAGACTCACGGATTTTCTAACTCAGTACAGCTACCTAACCGACTCGTATATTATTGTGAGTATAGAGTGTCTTGCCTTTTGAAGGCTCTGCTGCTTGTGCCAAATGAGATAAATGTATCAATCCATTTGTAATGTAAATCTTTGTTGTGCCCTCCTCAGGAGTTCTTCACTGAGGACCTCTGGCACTCGTTACCCAGCGCATGGCAGGCTGTGCTGCAGGACCTGACTTACCCACAGATTGCAGACCTGTTATTAGATGCTACACATGGAGAAAGGAGGTACTCCTCGATCATAATGATGTTAAGCCACATACAGTGCAAGTCAAACCTTTTGTCACACATGGACCACTTTTATGAATGAGAACCTGTCCAAACTTTTGACTGCTCAAATACCCACATACATGCATCCATTAATGTGTGTATGAATGCATATATGACATAGTCCTCCATTAGGTATGGATCATGCATTGACATGACCTGTCAAAAGATTACCAAGAAGATTCACTAAAGGTCAGTATTGTAAAGGGGTCATGCTTTTTTAGAGCATTTCTGACCACTGACCCTGATGTGGAAACTGTTTGACATGACTAGAAATAAGCAAACTTTTTATCCAAGAAAAAAAAACATCAGCAACATTCTTGCCCTGTGCAGGTATTAATATAAAATATTGCGTTATTGATGTTGACAGGTGTAAACGTAAAGAGGAATAATGATAGTAAAAAATCCTCATACTCCACTGATGAATCTTATTCATATTGATAGTAACTTTAAAAACTGTCAAATGGATCAAATGTGTGTGGAACAATGAGGTTGTTAACTACAGAGACTTTGTCGCCACAGGTACCCCTCGGTGTGGCCTCTGTCTCTCTTGGCTTTCCGCGCCACAGCTCATGCTCTGGCTTTCCCCAGAGATAGCAGGGATGACCAAGGCGGAATAGCTGGTTTGCTGAAGCCTGAGGAGTTCCTGGAAAACCAAAGCCAGAGTTCTCTGCTGGGCCATATTTTCAGGAAGCATGTCAAACCAAAGAAGCAGCACGAGATCCGAAAGCTTGGCATGGTAAAGAAAACTTGTTTTTGTTTTTTTATTTATTTAATCAAATCTAATTTGGTTAATGTCGTAAATAGAACTACGGTATACTTTTTTCCCCCTGACAGGTAGTTAGACAAATTTGTGACCAAACTGGCTGCCGGAGTGTGGTGGACGTTGGCTCTGGGCAGGTACAGTTTTTTTTCTTTAATCTGATTTTTGGTTGAAGATAAAACAATTTTTTTTTAAAAACAGATGTTGTAAGCTTCATCTTGTCCAAAATGTATTTTTGACAAAGGGTCATCTGACTCGTTTCCTGTCCTTTGGGCTGGGGCTGTCTGTGACTGCCATTGAGGCAGACCACACACTTGTTTCGATGGCAGCCAAATATGATGGAGAGTTACTGTGGACCTTGGAAAAAGAAAAGCAGAAAAAGGTTGGTAGCTTCACCGTTTTCCAAAAATTACTCACACCCGTTTTTGTCCACTTGGGGGCAGCAAATTCCAAACCAAAAACAATGATTTGGTGTCTTACTCCTCACATGATGGCCTTTTCAACATCCAGCAGAGGCAGCACAACATTTGTACTCATCTGTTTTGTTTTTTGGTGTAAATCCAAGGAGCTCAGAGTTGCTCACGAGACAAAAGACATATGTAGAATTTGCAAACACACATTATCTTGTATAAACATGTTTTTTGTATAAACCTGTGAGTCAGCTCTTCCATGAACATCTCTGTCTGTCTTAGAGCTGCTCCCTGCTTCCTGTAGCCCAAGCACTTCCCCGCCATGTGGCTGGTTGGGTAAACCCCAAAGCATCATGGGAGGCTTTTATCAAGCAGCTACGGGCTGAAGATGATCTCGACGATGGCCCCCCGACTCCATGTGGGCCCAGCAAAAAGAGACTGCGTGGTGTTGACCATCAGAGGTGCCGTCATGCAGTCCAGACTCCACCCACCAATGACTCCACACCTGATGCTTTCTCGCAAGTCCCAAACAAGAACAAGACTAAAGACGAATTTTCTGCCGAGGACTGTGTGTCGTGCGTCCAGGCCGACAATGGGCTGGTGGAAAACCTTCCGCGGGACTATCCCGACTTCGTCCTGACTGGGCTCCACGCCTGTGGGGACCTCAGCGCCACTCTGCTCCGCCATTTTGTCAACTGCCCTCACGTCCGCGCCATCACCTCTGTGGCCTGCTGCTACATGAAAATCACGACTAAGGAAAACCCCGCCCCCCCAGGGCTGGTCGCACCTCCCGGTCCGCTCGCACCAAACCCTGAGCCGCCCCCCTCGGAGTTCGGCTATCCGATGAGTTCTTGGGTGGGGGGGCTGGCGGGACAGCAGCTGTCCTACAAGGCGCGCGAGGGGGCGTGCCACGCCCTGGAGGACTACGTGCGGCGGCTCAGGGATGGAAACGAGCTGCTCCGGACCCACTGCTACCGCGCCATGCTGGAGGCCTTCATCAGGGAGGCGAGGCCAGAGCTCCGAAGGGCCGGAATCCAGACCATTAAGAAATCCCACTTATTACCATTTAACGAGTAAGTCAGCTCGACAGCCCTCATTTTGTCACTTCATCAGGTAGAAAATACCACAGTGCAGGTGTTGGCCTTACAGGATGTCCCAGTTTAATACAAATGGAGCAGAGGGATTCCGGGCCAAGTATCCTTACATTCTGTAGATGTATAATTTGCTTAGTGTAGACATGCTCATTGCACGGGTCAGGAAATACCACACTTCAACAGAAACATTATTTAGATACACCAAGTAATTTCACCCAGTTTTCAAGAGAACCTCCTTTTAATTTTGCATATTTAAAAAAAAAAGAAAATACAGTTTGGAACAACTTTGTTGGTTCGAGACTTATTATCTGTTTGCCTCATTAGTTCTTTTCCTAGGTTACCAGTATGAGATACTTTAAACTTCTGTCACAACGTTGCCATCTGGATGTGTAGTTTCCCTCTGCCTTTACGCCTGTGCTCCTTCCCAGATATGCCCGTCTGGGTCTGGCCCGGGTCGGCCTGCCTCCCGCCTTGCCCCTGGACCCGGCGCGAGTGGAGGCCATGTTGAAACATGAGGGCAGGGTGGTGGTGTACTTCAGCCTGGCTCTGCTGCTGGCTCCCGTGGTGGAGACGCTGGTGCTGCTGGACCGGATGATTTACCTGCAGGAGAACGGTGAGTTTGCATGGTGCTGCCACCCAAATGCGATAGTCTGCCACCACTGTTTTGGGTGCTTCCATCCGTTTCAACTAAAGCTCCGACTTTCTCCGCAGGTGTAGACAGTCAGCTGGTTCCTCTCTTCAACCCAAACTTCTCTCCAAGAAACTTTGTGCTTGTGGCTCTAAAACCTTCTGGACAGTGAAGTCGAACAGGAAAAATGGATTTTCAATCTTAAGTTTGAGCTGCTTTGAACAATGTGGGGATTCTATTTGCTGTCCTTTGCACATCATCTGTCCTGCTTACATGTTTTTATCTGCCAATCGTGTTTTTCAGGACTTTTATTTATCACACCTGTTTAAATGGAGCTTTACGGGTAGGTTTTTGTTGTCTTATTTTAAAGCATTAAACAATGCATGATAAAAAGAGTTCTAACCATTCTTTCTTGTATTAAAAAAAAGCATCCTCCTGGAAAAAAGGGGATGCATCATCCTTCTATTTTTATTTGACAGGAAGGCAGCAGGAGAGAGGTAAGGTGACACCTCTGCACACACTACCAGAAAGCTGCAGTCCAAAGAACGACCTAAGCAGAGAAATACAATGGAAATAGGGTAACACAGTCTGAAGGGGTGTCTTTGTTAAAGAATTATGCCACTGCACCCTTCTGGATCATGCCTGAGAAGCCCTCATTTTAAAAGCACACATGTTTCAGAAATATTATATACTTGGAGCCACCATGTTTTTGCATAATCTTAATTAGATTACGATTTATTCGTACTGCACTTTTTGGAAAAAACTATAAGGGTACAAATCAAGATGAGGGAAAGCAAAATGACATTAGATTGACACATGGCTTCAAAAATATGTATATTTTCATACTAGATATAATTGAAGAGACAATAATTTGAAGTCAAAGGTTTCTGATTTATGACATGACATCAAAATTTAGGACATTAAGTAAGTGAACGCCAGTATTTATCCTTCTGTCTCTATAGGTCACTATGCATAAAATGTACACTTTATTCAGTTTAAAGTGCAAGAATGTATCATCATATATTGGACGGGTTGTAAATGGAAGAATGACGGATTCTTATATGAAAATCCAGCACACTGTTGTAGTTTTTCCATTCAGTTTTTTATCAAGAGGCTGTGTTTGTTGTGCAAGCATTCTGCATCCAATTCTGCTAAACCTCAGTTTAAACAAAAAGCACATAATCACAACCAAGCGTTGTTTACCAAGCTCCCGATTTTCTCTCCTCTGGGACCACAAAGCCATGATGCCAAGGCTGAGTCACCTTTCCAGGGTTTTACAAAGTAGAGTTTGAAAAAAGATACGTAAAAACACCACAGTTGGATAATTTTTTTCCTTGATTTGTTTTTTCTTGGATGCTGTCGCTGCTTACAGTCTGATACTATTTACATTTGAATATACTTCTGTTTGGGGTTTTTTAATGAAGACTTTCTTTGGCTGTCACTCTTTACCTTGACATGCCAACTTGAAGATAATGCCGGCCTGATGACACCACTTGCATCAGGGACCCCTCCCATTAGATTTCAGGTTAGTCACAGAGGAGTGTTTATGATGAAAGGAGCTGCTGTGAAGGGAATTCTGTCCATAAACACTTATAGTGATCGAAGAATGAAAAACATGAGCCTTCTCGGTTCTGTTGAGAGGAGAAAACACTGCTTATGTTTCAGAAAGATTGTTCAGCTTCAGTAAGTTTTTTATAGAATATGACGCTCCATCAAGTGGATGTACTGTTTTGGAAATAACACATCTTCTGTTTTTAAGAAAACATGTTGCTTTTAGAAAAACAACTGACATTCTTTCTTTCTGAGTCATGTTTTCTGATGGCTTAACGTAGCAAATGTTTGCCCCCCAAGGTGGCTAAGAAAGCACAATATCACTTCCAGATGTTCCACATGCCACAAAACACTTGGAACACTTTTCTCAGAGAAGACCTCCTGTTGTGAGACCAATTTGGCTTTTCGTTTCTGTAATGCATCCTCTTTATGTGTGTGCCTAGCATTGGTCATAAATCACGACCTGTTTTTTAAATGTTAAATAACTGTTTTTATACACTTGGGGTATATCACCCTTCAAATAGGTTAACCCCTAATGTGCAACGTTTTGAGTCTGAAGGCTGCTCAGAGGAAGGCTACTGCAGAAAAATCATGCTGAGCACAGGAATGCTGCTGTGCAGAGGTAGGTGTGAAATTATTAACAAGTCATTTTTAGTTTGGGTAAAACCCTTAAGGTCTGTTCTGTTTTAGTTTTTTGCATACACACTTTGGTCCAAACTTACCAAATCATTACCAGAGCCCGTGGACACCTGGACCGTCCTGCAGAGCTCAGGGGGTATCTTAAAAAATGTTTGTTTCAATAAAAAATGGATGCTCTGCTTCCTGAAGAGCTGTAAACAGGTTTGGTCTAGTTGTGCAACAATACTGAGCCTTTTTTGTTCTCGTCAGAGATGCATCTGAACTGATAAGTCGCACGTCCCACCTCTAAACTTGTCAGCAGCAGAGTTTTCAATGAGACAGCCCCGGTTCCATGTGTGTTCACCAAAGAGAGACATCAGCTTATCAACCACCACACCTGGATGTAGAATACAGATATTCAAGTGGTTCAGCTTAGTTCTGCAAAAGGATATTGTGAATTGTGGGAGGTAATTGTTTCTTTTGAGCAGTTTCTGAAGAAGGGAAGAGAAAACATGAAGGCGTCCACCTATTCTAAGTAAGAAAGTCAAACATGTATAAATGAATAAACATGAATAAACTGGTCCTGTGTCTTTCATTTCTTCATCTTTTAAGGAGTAAGGAGGTTGTACTTTCCATCCATAAGTCAGGTTTTTTCAAGCACCCCCCCCCCCAAAAAAAAATAAACATTGGTGTGCACATAATAACAACCAGATGTCACACATTCAAAGCTCTTCATCACTTGGACTGAATTTCTTAGAATAGCTACTGCTCTGAGACCAGTTTGGCTTTCAACACGTGTTGGGCATCCTTTTGTTTTGTCTCCTTCCCAGTGTTCCTGTGTCAGTGCACTGTTTGAGGAGAAATCATTTGTGGACTCGTGCTCCTCCTCCAACTTGAGGCACACTCTAATTCCAGACCTCTTATAGCTTTGTGAAACGGTCCCAAACAGTTTTGGGGATCGCTGTGAAGCATGAAGCATTGGTTTTTCATTCCCGTGTGTCTCCTGCTGTTTCCTCACCAGGCGCACACCTGGAGGGACGAAAAGCCGAGCTGCAAGCCACTGACGGCAAGCTTTTGTCAAGGTTTGGGCTACACCACCACCCTCCATCCGACTGGAGTCCAAGGCTTCACCCTGCAGCAGATCGGTCAGTTTGTGGAAACAGCTTGTTCTCCACACATCGCCACACTCATGTGTCGCGTCGGTGTGCCCGAATGCAACTCGGAGGATGACAGCCGAAAGAAACCCTGTCGATCTCTCTGTGAGAAGGTCAAAAAAGACTGTGACTCCCCACTAAGAGCAAAGCGTCTGTTTTGGCCAACAAAAGTCCGCTGTGACACTCTACCGACATCTAACTGTATAGAGGTTAGTAAAAAGACTCATTCTGATATCTGGTATAAAAATACGATAAAGGGGACTAGTGACTTGGTTCTCTTTGGAGTTCATGATCAGATGTAAGCGCATGTTCGGTGTCAAGTCTGAACTATGAGCTTGTCGGTTAAGTACAGCAAGGCTGAAAACAAAAGGAAAAGTGCTTCCAATTCTTCAAACTGCAGTTCATTGTGCAGGTTAACAATGTTAAAAATGATCTTCTGTTTTAAAAAAAAATCTTTTTCAACAGCCACCAAACTCCCTCTCGTAGTTTACAACCAGCAACTAATCAAATAATCTCTTTCCAAAAAAGTCAAGATGTGCTCATTTAAAAATGACAAGTCTTAATTTAAATATTGTTTAGTATTGTAGTTATAGTTATAGGGAACCCTTAAACAGTAGGCTTTAGTCCCTCTAAATAGTCTGATATAATCATGGCAAGTAACAAATCTTAGTTCATAGTAAAGGCTAGTGTCAGTTTGTTCATGACAATAAAAAGATGTGATGGAGGGGACACTAAAAATTGGTTCAAATGAAAAAACCTCAGTGTCTTATTTTCTTCTCCACCAGGGTCAAGACACTCCTGTCACTCAAAGTACCCCAACAGTATGCCAGCCAATCAGAATGCCGCTCTGCCAAGACATGTCTTACTCCGAGACCATCTTCCCCAATATGCTGGGTCACAAAAGCCATGAAGACGCCTACCTGGAGTTGAATCATTTTTCCCCGCTTATTCAAGTGGAATGCTCCCCCCAGCTGAAGCCTTTCTTGTGCTCCATGTACGTTCCCAAATGCGTGTCAGGCAGACGCCAGCCACCCTGCAGGACCCTCTGTGAGCAGGCCCGAGCGGGATGTGAGCCGCTGATGACCAAGTTTGGCTTTCCGTGGCCTGAGTCTTTAAACTGTGACACACTGACAACAGACTCCTGCGAAGAAGTAAGCATGCCCAATTACTTTTACATGAAGACAAAGAGATATGTCCATCTCTGGGGCGTGTGTGAAGAAAAAGAGTTCACTCTTTCATTGATGGCATTTTGATTAACTGTATCACCATTTTTTGTAATTTGTCACACATGTCGAACTGTGTGCAAAAAACAATCTTGAAATTCAAAATTGAAAAATATAATCTCTACTCTGACAAGTTTTTTTTTGAGTAACAGAACTCATTCAGGTTTCTATTTATCCAGGCTTCGGTCATCGGTGTTCATGAAAGATCTTCAACATGCCAGACCATCACAGTACCTTTCTGCAAAGACATGCCTTACAAAGCAACTGTGCTGCCCAACCCACTTGGCCACAAAACACAGGAAGATGCCTACCTGGCCATGAATATGTTCATGCCCCTGGTACAATTTGGGTGTTCAGCTCATTTGAAACCTTTCCTGTGCTCTGTCTACTTTCCTAAATGTGAGTCAGGGAGAGCTCAAACTCCCTGCAGAGGGCTCTGTGAACAGGCGCGAGCTAGCTGTGAGCCAGTGATGAAAAGATTTGGCTTACCATGGCACGAAGCCCACAATTGCGAAACGTTTAGCGCAGAATCCTGTGAACAGGTAAGTCCGACCCGTGAAAATATTCATGGCTTATGCTTTTCTGATGTTCAAAATCAAATTATTTGTATTTTATCCCAGATAATTTTTTATTCAAAAGTATATTTTATTCAAATTTAATCTATGGCTCTGAAAAACAAATAATGACTGACATAACATATTTATAATTTCTATATAGGCCTTCACATCTTTGGTCAGATCCTGAGCACAGTACTCCGTAAAGCTCCACTGATATCTAAACCATAAGAATGTTTGTTGTTGAGGTGACAGGGCTAAAGTGGCCAGCCACAGACGGGAAGTGACCGTGTACTTTTGTGTCTGCAGTATGGTGTGAGCACCAGTGGGGGGATCTGTGAGCCGATCACCATACCCATGTGCCAGGGCTTGTCTTACAACCAGACCATCGTTCCAAATCTTCTGGGCCACACGAGTCAAAGAGAGGCCGTCTCCCAAATGTCCTTCTTCAACTCCATGGTGCAGACGATGTGTTCACCGGACGTGCGTCTCTTCCTGTGTAGGGTGTACGCCCCACAGTGTGTTGAAGGGAAGGTGCAGATGCCGTGCAGATCGTTTTGCGAGAAGGCCAGACGAGATTGTGACGGTCTGATGACCAGTATCGGGGTCTCCTGGCCTGAAACTCTGCAGTGTAACGCTTTCCCAGAGGAGATGTGTGTGTCTGTAAGTACTGAACACTAAATGCATGCGGACTGCCACATCTCAAAACCATGCCTTAAAACATCATCCTTCTATTTTTATTTGACAGGAAGATAGCAGGACAGAGGTAAGGTCACCCATCTGCACACCCTGCCTGAAAGCTACAGCCCCGAAAAGTCTTGGGAAAAAAACTCTACTTGCTGCTAACAACATTATCTCCAAGTTCTTTTTTAGCATACATACTAAAATTGAATAACCTGGGTAGTTTTACTTGTTGGATACTATTTGTTTTTACTTCCAGATGCTAAGAGCTGAACATCTTCTTGCTAAACTGAATGATGGCGGTTATACTGTTCGGGGCAAACGTCAGTTTAAATACCACTCATTTAACCAAATTATCTCATGAACTGAAGACTTTTTTTAAAGCCCCGTTGCATTGTTTGAACTTTAGCCCTAACTCTCAAGACTGCCCACCTGCTCCTGACCTACATGGATGTATCCTTTGCAGCCGAAACTGTCTGAATCGTCTCCCTAATGTCAAGTTTTCTGTAGCTTTTTCACCATGTACAAGCCGATTCTTAGATATAAAACATATAATATGTAAGAAAATGTCCTTCTTTGGACCACAATGATTATTTTGTACAACATCCCCCACAAAGCTGACGAGGCTTCTTTACACTATCTGACCTGTATGTTGAATAAGATTAGATCTTCAAAAATGAGATAAAAAGTTTTCTTCCTCAAACATTTGCATTTAGAGGAGGCCGGTATGCAAAAAAGTCCTAACTGCATGACAAAAAATTGGCTCTTTAACCAGCGTTTTCAGGCAGACAAGACAGGAGACCTGGATGCGGTGGAGCTGTTTAAACTGGAACATTACGTGGCGGTTACCAGGAGAGAGTATGTGGAGAGCTACGAGAGCAGGAACCCCCCCGCTGTAACTCAGAACCAGATGAAGAAGAGGCTTGCTGCCCATGGTAAACGAGTAAAGATTTACACACACACTGTTTGACATCTTTTTTTCTCTAAGACTTTTTAATCACATTCATTGAAAAGAAAAATCCATACAAATTAGTCAGAGGATTAGATGGAGGATTTTGGTAGAAATAGTTTTTCACAAGCAGTTTCAATCACAACGTGTGATATGCAAATATTGCTGTTTGCAAGTTCAGTCATTTATGAAATGCTCCCCCTCTGGCACACTTTCTACACAATAAGCTTCAACAGATAAAAAAAAAAAACTTAAATTTGTTGAAAGTTGCATTGAAATATCGTCAGTAATCATCTCTTTGTCATAGATATTGATTTAGATGAGGAAACATTCAGAGTTTTGTGGTTTGATTACAACTCCCACGGTGGGATTGACTACAACAACTATGTGGCAGCCCTGACAAAACTACACATCCTCAAAGGTAACTACAACACAATAAGTATGATCTTTTTCATAATGCAGGCATGAATTTTCTCCAACGTTTTGAAGATTTCTTCTCCCCACATTTTGATGCATTTCTCACATTAGCTGAAATTTGTTCCGCTTACTGTAAGTCCTGGAATATCCAAATGTTATAAGCAAGTAAGAGGAATGTTTGATATTTGATTTAGGATTGAGTCTCATTTTCCAAAAACTGTGAACATCTTCTTCCTGCCTCAGATCGTTTCCAGGCCCATCAGATTAATTTGCCTTGTGACTGCCAAGTTGCCAGATTCTCTTTTAAACAGGTATGTATTCACAGTTTTATTGATCATTTTGAACATATCAACTTTGACTCATATCTCAGTTGTTTGCTTGCCTGTGTGTAAACCTACAATACATCAATTTACAATAAACACAATTAGAATTTACATCCAGCTATGTTATTAATCCGATTGAAAGATTATTCCCCTTTTTGGGATAGGTTGGAGATTATTCAAGAATGAATCATTTCAATGGTTTTAGTGTCATTCAAGCTCAAGTTTAAAAAAGCATTAACTTATGTCTCACAGCAAACACACAACAGACAATATACTTAAAAGATACCCACACATTACCAAAAGTTTCAACAACCAAGGAAAGGATTTTTTTCGGGACATAAAATAAAGAACAGCGGTAACTCCAGTACTCAAAATATTTAAAATGGGGACATCTGCTGGTTTCAAACTGGTATAAACAGAATTCCTTTATGCTCTAAAACTCACTGCAAAGAGAATTTCTGAGCAAAGTATTATATATGTGCTACATTACACTTTAGATTATAGAGACCTACATAATTTGTTCATACTAAAACTTGTTATATTTCATTATTTTCAGTTCATGAACTCTGCCATAATCTGAGGATCAGCGCAAGCCAACAAAATTTGGGGTAGTTCAGAAAGACTGAGCTGGAGAAACCATGTAGTTATTCCACAGGGTCTTTAGAAAATAGTTTCAGTGACTAAAATCTTTAAAAGAAGCCTCAGAAATGTACTTTCTGTGTTTTTAAGCTAAAAATGTTTATATTTGTCTGCGTTAATAGAATAAACTACTATGAATAACTGTTTTGTCAGATTATTTTGTTAGGATGGTTCATTTGACAACTATTAAAAAATGCTAAAAAAAAACAGCCTTATGTTTGCTTAACCTGAGACCCTCTGTATTTAAATCTGACACACAGACACTGAGCACTTATCCTGCCGAGGCTTCAGCCTGAATGCCGGGTAGAGAGGTTCAGTGAATGTGGTGTGGGGGCCGTTAAGGGTGTGGAGGTGGATCAGTTTTTCTGAAGTAACGCTGTGAAATGAGAGTGTGTTAGCAGGCCAGTCCAGGTACACCCCCACTCTGCTGGAGGGGGGGGCATAGATTGGTGTTCTGTTGTTGTTGTGCTGAAAAAACCATCCAGCATCGCTGCACGTCAGACTCCAGGACTGGTCGTTGTTTCCCAGACAAAGATCATCAAGCTTTCCTTTTCTTCCTGTTCCTTTGTAAGTCACAGCAATTTGAACTGCTCCGACCCGCTCGACTTCCCAGTAACAGCGGTCAGCTGTTGACAGACCATGTGTGCCCATCACCTGGTTCCAGAAGTCAAATCTCTCTGGGTGATCAGGATATGGGTGCTCCTCTTTTGTCAGTGACACTTTTTTGTTGTTCTCAGACAACTTGAGCTTGTTTTGCAACGTGTGTGGGTCCAGAGAAAGTTCACAAGCATCTGTCAAAGAATGGAGACATTAGATTAATAGATATACACAGCGAGGCAAATACTGTAAAAGGTGCTTCATTTACAATGACTCAGCACTATTCAACATTTACAAAGAAGATTGAATTATAAACTGAAGCTACAAAGTACTAAATACATAATTTAGATAATCAGATGGAAATTAAAACAGCTATAAATTGTATCAGGAGGACTTGTGAAAAGTTTATTTGTAAGTTCTGATGACGTTCATCTGTGGGATTGAGCAAAAATGGCGCAATATTAAACTTCTAGTTTATGTTACACAATCTGGAATAAAAGCATAGGTTCCAATCCCCCCGCGACCCCATTTGGAATAAATGGTTCAGAATATGAATGGATGGATGGAATAAAAACAATGAATTATGTCTTATAATATATTTTCTGACTTGTCATCCAGAATAAAAAGGCTAACTTACACTTCCTGAGACCGGGTTTCATTGTTGTTGCTTCATTGTGGTCCACTCTGGAAAAAAGTGAATAAAGTTATCTAAAAGTGTATATGCAGCCATTCATTTTCTGATAAGTGTTTATACATTCTGCAATAATATAAGTATATTATTTTATCAATATCATCTAAAAGTCATATACAAGATACTTTAATAAAAGCTGTAAAACTGGTAAAACTAACAATTACTTTATACGAAAGTCTTTCTTTATGGTGATATTGTGTTTCAGCAAATCTTTATAATCTGTGTGACCATTTATTAACAAAACTAATCGACTTGTTGCCCATACTTGAGGACTTTCAGTCCATGACTTGCAATAGGTTTCCATCCTGAGTCTCCAATATGGTTGTAACTGAGGTCCAGCACCTTCAGATTG
The DNA here is from genome assembly GCA_907169785.1 of Menidia menidia. Lineage (NCBI taxonomy): Eukaryota > Metazoa > Chordata > Actinopteri > Atheriniformes > Atherinopsidae > Menidia > Menidia menidia. The sequence continues at coordinate 3,202,748 of CAJRST010038888.1, forward strand.
GATAGGTTGGATCTCAAAGCTAAATCCAGAGCAGCCCAACCTTCCTCAGTGATGAGACAGCCTGACAGCCTGCACACAAGTAAATTCACATCTTATAAAAACTTTAAGGATGGTCCTGAAAGCATGTTCATTACACAATGTATGACACTTTGCATAACAATTGCAAAACAAAATCAGCATCAAAATCCAAAGGACCACATAATTTGGGGTATCTTATCTCTGATATGTTCATAAATCTGATTTGTTCCTAATAAAGTCAGCCAACTAGCAAAACAGAACAATTGAGCATGGTTTACGACCCATTTTTCAGTGTTTTATTCCGCAAAAATAAACTTTGATCTAGGTGGTTAAGAACACTTGAAGGAGCATAAGACATCTTTTTCTAAAATGTGGTGGGCAAAAGTTGAGACCCTGACCAAATTGGACAATCTTTTATATCTTTTAACCAAACATTTAACTTCCCCTCATTGATTGGAGATATGAACCCAACATGATAATACTTTGCATTTAATTGGGCTAAAAAAGTTATTTCAGATTGACTACAAGCTGTAAAAA